>QEPC01010227.1:3497827-3537508 GCA_003113815.1 Sphenodon punctatus
TCTGAAAGGGTGGAGCCAGGCAGGAGTAAGGGGGTGTAGCTATCCCCCCCCCCCCATCTGCCCATGCATGGAATGCAAAGATAGCATTTAAGAAGCTTTGCTTCCCGACTGGTAGAACCACATTTTTTCGTGTCTCAAATTACGCCAAGTCTCATTGCAGGAATTTGATATTATTTCATTGAGAATAGTCCCCAACACTGGCCTGACAGCGCTGACACCGTACATGTTGGCAGCACTGAATAGTCACTGTGCAGGGTGATCATTTTTATTTTATTTATTTATTTCTTGGCATTTCTATGCTGCCCCCTCATGCCCACGGCATCTCGGGGCGGCTAACAATACAATAAAACAATAAAATACATTTAAAATTGACATCAATTTTTAAAATAATTTAAAAAACCCCACCCTAACCCTACCCTCCAATACCCCCAAATTCCCCACCCCACCAATCTCCCCCATTTACCCCTTCCTCCTCCTCTCCTCTCCTGAGGAAAGCATTAGCCATGGCTTCCTTTAGTTCTATAGCAGCTGGGCTGGTGTTGGCATTTGGCTGTAATAAACTTGTTCTTGTGCAATATGAATGGAATGGGACTGCTTTGCACAGTGGAGAGTTGATTGAGGGTGTTGCTCTAATGAAATGATTCTCAAATTGTGGGATGGGACAGCCCCAGAAAGGGTGAGTAGGATGTTGTTGAATGTATTCTGTGAGGGTACAGGAAGGAGTATGGTTGTCAAACCCGTAAGAGTACTTCCAAAATGGTGGCATAGCAAGGGGGAGAAAAATGCAGGGAGGAGGGGGCAAGGGCAGAGTGACAAGGAGGAGTTGGAGAGGTCATGCAAGGTGCATTTACCGTGTGTGGCAGGGAGGCTGCAGTTACCACCACAGGCAAGAGGAAGGGGTTGGGAGGTGAGGGAACTTGGGGACGTGGTATAAAAGGTTGAGAACTCCAGATCTAAGAGAAGGTGGTTGTAACCTTTGTGCAGTAAAAGCTGCTGATTCTTTCTCCTAGTATCCCGAGTTTGAAGTCTGAAGCCCTGAGTAGCCTGAAGGAAAGTGGAATTGTAGCAGGCAGATGTGTGAGCTAGGAGTAGGGAGAATGTCCACAATAAGTAATGGAGCAGCAGAAAGGCAGAGTTTGAGACTCTGGTCCTTTTCACACAGGCCGCAGTGGGTGGGGGGATGGGTGTGTACCCACCCACCTCCATACATAGAGCATTGGGCATTGGTGGCCGTTGCTCTGTGCGTCGGTGATAGATGGAGGTGGAGCGCAGGAACGCGCATGCACACATCCCCACCCACCGGCTGTGGTGTTCCCACAGGCACCCACCCATCCCTCCCACACCCACTGCGGCGTTCACACGGGCACCCACCCGCGCATGTGTGCACGGGGGCAGGGGGAATGCGCCCGTGTGAAAAGGGCCCATGGGAGATCTGGGGAAGTAGTTGCTAGTTGGCCAGGATAAAACAAATACATAATTTTAGTTGCTTACTTCTTCAAATGTGTCTCACTCACTGATCTGTTTTGTTCTGCCTTCAATAAGGCCACCTCTGCCTGCAAACGTGCCCCAAACTAGAAAGGCATGCTCAGTATCCATAAGTTGACCAATTGTCACTTAGGCTCTTTTAAACATTATGCAATTTGGCATATTTGATTTATGATATTACATGCTATTCTGAGACCCCTTGCGGTAAATTTGGAAGGATGTGATGGACAGAAGCTCTAATGGTGCTATGTTTCTTCACTGGACCCTCATTCCATTAGGATCATTACTCCTTGATCATGCTTTAAAAGGTGTTTGTATTATGGATGGTCACATCCATCAGTTTTCCTCCATTAAAGCTAGGATTGATTAACACCACACGGGGTAATTAGACATGTGTGTCTACATTAAATGTAACAGAAGCTGCAGATCAGATTCTTAATTCAACACACTGACAGTGTTAGCTTTAGTTTTCTGTTCCATGACAGAAGGAGAATTGTGGCAATATCAAAGGTCTTGTTTATATACTTTCTTATCAGCAAAGATACAAGACTCCGCCATCCATCAAATTACACGGCTATTTATTCAGTGGCTTGCAGGACCTACATGCATAAATGTATTTACTGAATATGCCATATACAAGGAATGACATGAAACGGACCGAGCATAGAGACTATAGTACCATCGTGAGTTTCTGGTGGCAATATAAATGGGTGATGCTGAAGCCATTTACATAAGGTGAAAACAGATGTGACGCTGGCCTGCTGTGGCCCGGGACACTCGCATCTACTTCCCTGCTGGCCCAGTACTGCTCCGGGGCGGATAGGTGGCTGGCATGAAATGTGTCCCCAGATAATCCCAGGCGCACATCCTGGGCTGAGGGCCACAGTGGGCCAATGCAGCTGTTTGGCCCCACCATTCTTACTGTGAGGTGGGGGCTGCCAAAGCTGGGCAACATGGCTGGTCACCATGTCTGCCTGTCATGGCGGGGGCAGTAGAGCTGGCTGCCCATCTGCATGTCTGGTGCCTCTCCCCAACCCGGAGAGTGGTGGCCACTGTCTCCCACCCCACCCTGGTCTGGAGAGCTGCCGCACTGTCTGTTTTCACTCCTAGTTTCACCAGAAATCCCCAGGAGAATAAGGCCATGGCTCAAAATACTCCAGATATCTTCCTGTTGTTATAAAATATTAGAGAGGTATGTCTCCAGTGTGTGATTTGTTCCTCAATCACACCGATCCTTTTTTCCCTCCACTTCATCCCTACTTGTCTTCTCTTTCCTCCATACGCCTGACCGCAGCTGCTGCCTCCCACCTTTTAACTCTGTTACTTCTCTCATCTTGTTCCAACACCCGACAGTCTTCCTCTCTCACTCCAGCCATCTGAAATCCGATTGGGTGAGTCTGAGAGTCCTAGGAGTCATGTTTGCAGATGGAATGCATATAACTCAGCAAATCATGTGACTGCTTATACAGTGGAATTGGTGATCAGGAAATTTGGGGTTCACATCTGGCTCTGAGTACTGACTTCCTGCTTGGCTTGCCTTCACCTCTGTTTTGCCATCTGTGAAAAGGTGGCATTTCCTTACCTCTCTGGGGGAGGGTTGGGATAATTTTTTTGTTCCCATTAGTAAAACATGTAATGCTTGGAAAGGAGGCACCATACAAATGGAAGGCACTATTAGGAACATAAGGACTTCCATGACTAAGGTTACTTCCTTCCTCCAGGCTTTCATCGAGAGGGGGGCCAAGCCGTATTGGCAAGAAAGGGGCAAAGGGGTGCAACCACGCTCCTTGTGGAGCATTCTCCTTTGACATGCAGAACATCATGATGCTTAATAGGGGTGGGGCCTCATTGCAAAGGGGGCTGGAAAGTCCCTATGGCCTACCCCCTTTCTCACATAGTTTTTTTTTTAAAACGAGCGAGGCTTGAGGAGGGTTCCGTGATCACTGAGTGGCACAGCCGCAGGGCACCCATGCACGTGGGGTGAGTGGGGAGGGAGTCTAACGGGCGACTCTAAGGGTGACCACTGCACCTGCTTGGGCAGCCTCCACATACTCCTGCCGCCACGGACTGGCCCTGCTAACAACTCATATGGGCAGCTGTTTCCCTTCTTCCCCCACCCCCAGCAACACCCCTCACTCCAGTCTCCACCCTCTGCCATGACACACAGCCCCAGACACCATAGAAATATGAAGCTGCAGCAGCCAGTAACCCCTTCCTGCCCAGGAGCCACTGTAACTGCTAGCAATCCCGGGCTACAGTGGAGTTGCATGCTGGGTGGGACATGCAGGAAGCTGCTGTCTGAGCTGCTGTCCTTCATGGCGTTGGCTCTTCTCTTATGGGTTGCATTGGGGGTGGGAGGGTGTTGTGCTTTGAGTACATGTCCTTTAAGAGCTCTCCAAAGCGCTCATGGCAGTGCTGTGGGTGGAACCAGGGAGGCGGCCAGCCGTGGACCTGTCTGCTAGCGTGGGTGGGCATCCCGGTTCGTATGGGCAGAGGATGCGTGGGTGCCTGTCCGCATGCATTTTTTGGGGGGTTCCCCTGCACGCCACACACTGGATTTTTCACAGTGCTCCATGAGTGGGTGCTGAGAGAGTCGAGGGAGTGTGCATCCCTCCGCACCACCTTCACATAGACGATTGGGTGGTATCTCGTTTAAAAATACCCATAGCCACTGCTGAAACCTCAGGTTACTGGGGGCACCCGACTAACTGAAATTATGAAAAAGGCCCGAACTTTTATTTTGCTACCATTTTCAGCTGTAATATGAAGGCATTGTTGTTTATTTATTTATTTAAAATTTTATACCCCGCCCCTCTTGCACTATGAGCTGCAGTGCAAGTGTGCCTTTAACTAAGGCATTTGTTTGTTTTCAGAGTGCAGATGCCAACCCATTGTCATCACAGGAGCTGCTGGTAACTCTGATACTTCCAGTAGTGGTTAGTTAAGATGGGGCCTGTGCTTTTCACGTTGTAGTGTTTCCTAGCACTTAATGAAGCCCCAGTCAAGGGCTAGTTTTTTGATCAGGGGCAAGAAGCCATTGAACTTTGCTGTGGCTCTGTCATCCTCTCAGGAGTTATTGGTTTCTTGTCATTTTATACTTTGATATGTGGCTTTGTTAATGTGCAACTAAGTCACCAGATTATGTTTCCTTTGGTGCGCTTGTTCTTGCACTGAGACTGACATGAGACTTGCATAGCTGCACTGTTGCAGGCGGATGCTTTCTGATAAAAAGACACAAAGCTAATTAGACCAAGGTTGGAGGGGTATCTCTGTATGTCATACAAACGCAACCTTGCTGACTTGCACCCTGACTAGCACTACCATTTATTTATTTATTTATCTTTCAATTTCTTGGCCGCCTCTTTCTGCTGCAATAGCTCTCCACATATTAAAATCAATATAAAAATAAACATAAATAACACATCAGTAAACAAAATACAGATAATATAAAATCCGTAATAAAACATACCCCAAAGTGGAGCTAAAAAACACCTCTCAACCCCCCATCCATCACCCGTCTCCCTTGCCAAAAGCCTGGTGGAATAGCCAGGCCTTGCACTGTCTTTGGAAAGAGGGAAGGTCTACGGCCAGGTGGACCTCCATCGGGAGGGAGTTCCACAGCCGTGGAGTGGCCACTGAGAACCTCCTCCTCATCGTCGCCGCCCAAGATACCCAGGGGACTCCGAGGCAGGCGTCCCTAGCTGACCACAGGGGATGATCCATGTGGGGTTAGGCAATCCCGCAGATATCATGGAGAAGGGAGTTGGCCCAAGTCATGTAGTCCTAGAATTGTAGAGCTGGAAGGAACCCAAAGGGGTATCTAATCTAGACCCCCCCCCCCCATAAAGCGGAATACCTCTGCCTCCCCCTCCCTGATATTATTTATTAATACATTTATACTTCTGCCTGCCCCCCTCCCCGATATTATTATAACATTTGTCTGCAGAAATTGTTTTGCTGCTTAGATCAGGATAAACTCACTGAAGAACAGCAGAGGCAATGAACACCACAAGCCTGTGTCTGATCTCATCCTCACACCAGCCTTGTTCTAACCAGATGTAATTCCTTGCAGACGTGGAGCCTTTAAGTTCCACAAACTGAAGGAAACTGAACCAGGACCGAATGACAGGTCTTATCATCATTCCTTTCTTTGCCACTAACTTCTTAGGCTCCTGTGTGCCTGACACAGCCTGTCCTGCTCTCTTCCAGCTCCAGGGAAACCTGCCTCACTTCACGTGCCCTCCACTCAGAGCTGAGGTGCTTGAGCTTCTCTAGCCCTCTGCACTTCCCTGTTTGTCTCTTCTGAGCACACATCACTCCTTTATAAAGAGCTCCCCCTGTTCCCAGCTGGGATAATTTACAGTAGATACTGCTGGTGATGGCTCTCCCAGTGGGTCCTGCCCTGCAAACACTTAGCAAGGGCTTAGGGGATCAGTTGCATTCACTGTTGCACTGTAATATTCTAGATCTACAAAGGCAGCAAGCGCAGCCTCCTGCCTCCCCACAGGGAGTCACGAGATTCAGATCACATGCCATGTTTGTTGAATGTATGTAACAGTATGTATGTATTGTATGTAACAGTTCCAAGGGGGATAACCAAGTGAGGTCGATGTCCAGGCCAAGGGGTTGAAAGCAAGGAGTCAGTCCCTGGAGGTTCAGGACAAGGTCCAGGTGAGGGTGTGGGTTGGCAGGCAGGAGCAGACTGATCTGATGGAAGGCAGCTGGACTGGGCCAGAGCTTCGATGAAGTGGTTTGACCGTTGCAGTCCTCACACAACAAATTGCTCAGACAAGGGAGGGGCGGACCATGCATCAGGACCAGGAAGGAAATACAAGAGAAGGGTCAATGAGTATCGCACCTCCCCGCACTCAGCGGATTGCCGCAGGCTGTAGTAGGTTCAAGCTGGAACACACCCAGTTAGATGTTCCCCTTATCTGCCCTTGGGCTGGTGGTAGTGCAGTTGGTAAGGTGTTGTCTCAGCCTCCTCAGGGGCTTGGGCTCTAAACCCAGGACACCGCAGCACTCAGGCTGTGCTTGGCTTTATTTCAGCAAAAATGCAGTGAAAGCAAGTGAAGATGTGTTTGGCTGAACATGTGAGTTATATCTCGTGCCCGCAAGATATGGCAAATATGTCCACCCCTGAAGATTTGTAATCTCTAGTTCAAATTTAAAAAACTCATTTGTCAGGTTTCCTCCTCTCTCTCAGTTGTTCTCCACACTTTTATGTCTTTACCATCACTCAAGTTATTAGCTGGCGGCATATTTTGCTGCTCTCGCCCTCAAGGAAAAGCAGTTGTGTTCTGGCACTCAGAGATGACTGCGGTGGTTCTTGCTCTGTTGTCCCTGTGTACTTTTCTTATCCTGAAGATTTTCATCTCTGGAACATAGTGGGATTTTCCATCAGTTTCAGAGCCTTTAATTTTTAGCCTTTTAGCCACAGGGTTTTGGTACAACTTGCCTCTTTAATCGTCTGACAGTTTAGTACGGTTGAATGGGAAATGAACATAGAGTATATAATGTCAGAGCTGAAGGACATGGAACGTTTTCCATTCTGTAAGCAAGGAATATTCTCAATCACTTGAAAGGAAAATGCATAAAAATGCATGTGTATTAGAACTGAAATGAATAGTTGATTTTGAATTTGTGGATATTATTTATATGTTTGAATAGCTTTCTCCATATCCAAATAATAGTCAGCATCCAAAATAGATAGTCGTATGCATATTTGGTTACTTATGTATTCAGTTGTTTGGTTACTCGTTATTTTGATTACTTCGTTTTGGCTCGCTTTAGCAGCATTGTTAATCTGCAATAGCCAAAACCAAGTAAGCAAATGCCTAATAACCAAAATGAATAAACCAAATAACTGAAGCAAAAATATCTGAAATGGATATCTGAATGAAGCAGAATGCTAATCTGGCTATTACGTTTGCATCAAATACTCACATCAGCTCTAATACCCTGAAATAAATAAGGGCAATACCAGAACATGATGGATGTCTCGAAGGACTTCTAAGGGTAAGAATACTTTAGCTAATTTGATACTATACAGGAATATATAGGGTTAGCGCTTTCTGCTGCTTAGAACCCGTTATTCCATTGGATCCTGTAGGAGCTTGCTGAGTGCCAGTTGAGAACCTTCTTTTCTCAGAGCTTGGCTAGTTTGCAACTGTTAAGAGAGGGAGTTCTGTGTGTCCTGGGCTCCCAGTTCCGATAGCTACAGAGGGGCTGGGAACACATCCTTCCTCCCCTCGTCACCATGCTGCTTCTGCGCTCCTGCAGAGCCAACTGTCTGCAGTCAGACCAGCCACGCACAAGTTGAAGCCTTCCTCGCCCACTACTATGAGAAGCATGGACAGGTGGGTGGGAATCCCAGTATTATTGTTGACCCTACATTGTCCTGTTTGGTTAGGACTGTGCCACCAATAAGCCTGAGCCTGTAGGAAAAAGTGTCTTAGGCTGCTTTCACATTACACGATGGGCTAGTATAATAACTGGAGATAATACTCGGTATTATAATTCCGCAGTTTTTGTAATGTGTGAATACGCTATTCCCCTTTGCTGCTGCAAGATCTCAGGTCATCTAAATGTGGCTCTTCCTTCTACTCGACGTGATGGGATTTTATATTGGAATTTTCATAAGAATGTTTTCATATTTAGAGTTGCTGAAAGTTAACATTTGATGTTTTAGACTTTTAAGGAGATTGAACGGGGGGGGAGGGGGAGGCCATGACCCCATTGTGAGCGGGGCTATAAACATGGGGAGGAACTTTTTTGTGAGGTGGAAGTATGAGTGGAACCTGTAGGGTATGTTGTTGGGAATTTACTGTATTTATTACCTAGCTGTAATTTTGCATATTCATTTTTAATGGAAGCTGTCCTGAGCATTCAAGGGGATTGGGTGGGGTAGAAATTTTAATATAAAATGAAAAAGACTAGTATCTTTAGTATCCAGATCTTTGTTTTCAGATACAGAACAGGGAACGTTCTATAAAGCAGAAGCCCTCAGCCCATCTGCAGAACTGTTTACCCAGTTACATGAGCCATTGCATCAACTGCACACACAAACTGCTAATGAGGTGCTTAATGTGTACTAGCACCCTTACTTAGGTGCCTTCATGGTAACAACATTTGCCCAAATGTTTCCGTGCACGGTTCTCGGGCCTCCTCTCTTGAAAAGTGTGGCCTTAAATGAACTAATGACAGCTGCACAGATGTGTTTTCTACACTTGGATTTAGCGAGCTGTAATTTTGCTTCAGACCTTTTATTTCCAGGCATTAAAGCATGACGACTTTTTCAGCATTTGCACAGTCTTGTTGTCTTAGGAGAGGCTTCTGTGAGGTGCAGTCGACGGTCCGCTGATTAGGACATGGTCCAGCATTGTAATAGACTCAGAAAGGCTTATTTAAGGAAAGGTTATCTGGACCTAAAAGATAAAATCTATTCCACTGACAAAAGCAGTCAATGGAGAGTGGCATTTCCCCCATCAGCAGGGCTTTTGAGGGTGTTCTCTACAAGCAGCTGTCCTGACATTTCTTGAATTCTGTGATTATTTTTTTTTGATTTTTTTTTTTGTATCACTGTAGCAGAGGAACTATACATAAACAAAATTCTCAGGAATTAACATTGCCCCTTCCTTTTTGAAAAGCACCCACTACATTGTGGGTGTTGTCAGAAATAATAAATAAGAACATCAAAAACTAAATGAAGTGGCCAGATGGGACACAGTTGGTGGTGGCGCTTAGAGCAGGGCTGGAGAACCTTTTCCTTTCTACAGGGCACTTTGAAAATGAGGGTGTTTTGGAGGGGTGGTTTTGTTTTTAAATCCATCTCCTGTCAACGCGTGCGTGCCCTTGTCGGGGACCAAGACTAGGGTCAGGAACATGGCCAGGGAGAGTTAGAGTGAAATCAAGGCCAGCTTCAGAGTGGGGTCTAGGGACAGTTTGGAGCAGGCAGGAATCAGAGCAAGGACAGAGCAGATGCAAGACTGAGCAGAGATCAGGTGGGGCCAGGAGCAGGAAAGAGACAGATGTTCCACCTAGCTTTTTGTTCCTACCAGCAAGGCTTATATCATGGCTGGCAGCCAACCAGGAAACTGGGAGGTGTGGCAAGGCTGGGAACAGAAAGCAGAAGGGGTGTGGGTGGCTAGGGCATAGCAGCAGAGAGCCTGGAAGAGAAAAGCAAGGCCAAAGACAGGGTTACAGTGGTGCTGTAGGACTGGAAGCTGCTCCAGGCCCCATACGGGTATGGGTTTGAGGCTGGGTCAGGGTCCCTACAACCCTCATCTCTACTCGCTTACTCTTTAGTGCTTAAGGATAGAGTCTGGATCGAGATGTTGGGAAGGGGCCAAACAAAAATCAGTCATGGTCCAGAAGATCCCCATTCCTGGCTTAAAGACATGAAACCTGATTGGAGGATAGAGGCCTACTTGTCAGAAAAGCCCATTGTTTCAGTAGGTCTTGCTTTCCTCTAAGGCTGTGGAGTCAGTTCATGGTCAAGCTATGTGATCCGACCAAGTATGGTACAGTGAAGTGATGGAAGCCCCCAAAACAAGCCTGGTTGGAGCCGCCTTCCCGCCTTCCTCCTCACGCTTTCCAATAACTTGTCCCTGTCTAAAGTAGTTATCATGAAGCAATGGATGCTATCTCCTTGCGTTCAAAAAGAGGACGATGAACCCGAAACAGAGATGTGGCAGACCAATGGGTTTATATCCTCAAATGACTTGAATAACAGGGCCCCAACAATTGTCCCTCTGATGCTAGTACAAATCAGAAGAAACAGTTGAGTTACATTGTATAAAATCAAGTTAAGTGAGGAAGGAATTAGCTCCAGTATTACCAGTAAGTAGAGAAATGTCAGGGTAAAAACTACACACAGCCAAACAGGAAGCATAAAATAATCTGCATTGAGCTGCGCTAGGGAGAAGAGTAGAAAAATCATAATCTACTAACCTCCTTGAGCATACTCCAGTGCATACAACTTGAACAAGATTCCTATATTATATGTGGTACATTGTCAACAAAATTTAAACATGAGCTTTCCAAAGCAAATTCTAATAATGGCCAAGAGGGTTCTAAAATTAACTTCCATAGAAAATTCATACCTCCTCTCTATAGTTTCCGATACATTTTCCCTTTTTTTTATCCCTGCAGCTCATACCTATTCTTGAGTTTTACTCCTCCTTTCTCTGCTTGAAGGAAAATGGTCAATGCAACCTTGCCTATAGCTATCTCTAGGCATTACAGTAACTCCTAAATATTTTGCCTACATTTTGAGATCAAATATAATTCCATGACCCCACACAGTGAAGACATGCAGAGCATATGAAATAGCCATCTAGAGCATGACCCCGTTCTCCGTTGGCACAATCCCACTTAGAGTCCCGACCCATATTTTTGAAACCTCTGCAGTCCCTTGCAGTCTACAGAGGGCGATTTGCCGTTTTTGTCCCAAACGCAAGACATGTGGACCAATATAACCACCGCACTCCATCTCTCTCTCCATCACATGCAACTCATTTCCAGATCAAATTGTGTTGTTTTTTGCAGAGTAGAACGGAGTCAGAGGGAATGGTCTTAAATTGCAGCAATGTAGATTTTGGTTAAATACTGAGGGAAATGTTCCTAACTGTAGAGCAGTGGAATCTCTCTCCTTGGAGTGAAAACACAGCTTGACAAGGATCTGTATGCAAAGGGTTGACTAGATGACCTGTGGGGTTCCTTTCAACCCTATAATTCTATGCACAAGAACACAAAGAAGTCGGTAAAGAGAAGAATCAAGACTAATTACAGGGTATCTTACAATCTTTTTGATAAGGCTGTGGAATAAGGGGGTCTGCAACACAGGATCACGTTGCTCCCCTGATGAGTGGAGCCGAGGGACAGGCAGGCAGACAGTCTGGTTTGATTACAACAGAGGATTAGTAACTGTTTCGCAATGAACTGCTGTATCGCAGGCCTATCTAAGGGCACTGTAAGAAGGGACTTAAGCACAGGAACTCTTTCACTCATTCCCCATAAAGAATAATGCCTATGCCATGATATTCTTCTGCATCACATGCTTCTGCATTTCGTTTGTTAGATAAGATTACATAATCCTGGCATTTTCCGATAATTTTCCTTTGTTTTCAGGATGGAATAAATCCTCCCCTTGTGTAAGAGATAAACTAGATACTAAAATCAGAAACTGACAACAATTCAAACTTTTCTCTTTTCAAAAAAGCCTTGGATGGCAGCATATTGATGCCCTGCAACAATAACCAGCAGCCTGGTTTCCAGGACAAACTGCCAAATTAAGCCCCTATGACTGAATCCTAATGCAGTTAATCTTTTACAGGCTTTTTGTTTAATTTTTTAAAACTGACAATTAGTGTTGCCTCACTTAGCTCTTTTCTAGTTGGATATGCTAGGTTAGATAATGGGAACCTTATTTTATGCTGCTGGGTTTGTTTGTTTTCCACTCCTCCCTCCCCCCCCCCCCCAAACTGGACAGCTCCCAGTCATTTAAGCATTTAACTCTCCCTCCTATCATTAGCAAAAGATGGATGGCCTAACTCCTCTCGGCCTTGTTAGCAGGAGTAGCTTTAAGCAATGGAAAGCTATCTTGTATAATCGGAATTTGTGTCTGTCGTTAATAACCTTTGATCCCACAGTTAGATTTCAACCAAATTTGGTAGAGCGGCAGAAGACACAAAGGTAGGAAAGGACCTGAAATTTTGTAACAATAAGTGCACCTGGAGGGGTAATATGGCCCCTTTCGTAGCCAAAAAATCCCATCAACTTACATTGAGCGTTGCCCCCTCTTAAGAAATCAGGCACTTTGCTGCATAACAGAACGACTTGTTAAACCTTCATGTTTCCCCCCATTTTCCTTTTCCCACAGAAGCTGCAGTGACCTCTCTCATGACGTTCTGTGGGCCAGTACATTTGCCAGTTTAAATCTATCTGATGGTTCCAAAAGTAAAGGGGTAGCCTCAGAATCACTGCATTTTCAGTTTGTATTCATCTGCATGGAAATGACAAAATAGTCACAAAAATGGCAAGAACTGTGCTTTTGTATTGAATGCTGTGATTTTATGCAAGATCTGGAACAAGCATCATGGAAAGAGAGGAGGTACTTGCACTTGGTCCTCCTGCAAAATTGGGGGTTGGAGGCAAGGTAAGAAGGTGTGTGCAGCAGTGGGTTTGGGGGGAGAGGTATGGGAAGGGCTGAGAGCATTCAGAGGTATAAATTTGGAGGTCGGTAGAGGGAACCCAGCAGGCAGAGACCATAGGGGATGGATTTTTTCCCCCCTGCCAGTTACTCCTCTGGTTCCTTAGCTTCTCCTGAGTGAGTGAGGAACAGGGAGAAAACACTGCAATGGGGGCTCGCTCACCCATCTCCCTTTCCAGCTCTGCGGCTGCAGGAAGGAGAGTGGAGCAAAATCAGATAGGGAAGAAAGGGTGGAGGGGGTAGAGTGAATAGCCAGTCCACCTCTCACAGGAGGGCTAGGGCCAGCAGATGCAGAGTTGCCTTCAACCATGGGTTGTACATCTTCCCTCATGTGCAAATGGTGCTGGCTGTTCACACGTCCTCTACTCCATGAAGACCTTGCAATAGTCAGGGAAATATTGACGACAATCTAAGTGTGAGGGTAATCAAAGACTGCTTGGTCTCGTTTGATTCAGCAAGATGTGTGGAATCATTTTAGCCTCTAAAATGCTTCTTTTTTTTCCTTTTTATTTGGTGACCTCACAAAATTCCGAATTGGACGCCAAACGTAGGGTTTGAATTACAGTATTTCCATGTTTTAGACCACTATCTTGTGTAAGGTATCCATTTATATGTTTTTTTGGGTGGTGAGTCTAGAAATAATGTAAAAAAAATGATCCGAATTTACTGACACATCAAATGGCAAATGGCTGACAAATGACAGACCGAAATAGTAATATGAGCATAACTGTAAGATGCTTCATGTATGGTGTCCATTTTTATGTTTATGAGGGTAAGAAATAAAAAAAGTATATTTAAAATCAGATCTGATCTTGTGGGGTATAAATTAAAGATGAGATGAAATGAAATATATAAAAAAAATTGAAATGGCAGTAAATAGGAACGTTTATTAATGATATTGCAATATGGGAAGTCTACAAATAATGTGAAACTTGACTCTACGTTATTATGACCTCATGAAATTCAAAATGGTTGACATTGGCATAACATAATCAGAAAACCTCTTTATAAACAAGTTAGTCTTTGATTTAAATAATTAATAGCCGCTTAGATATGTTTCTGTTCTGTTACACATTTGGGCATTTTTTAGCATGTATCACAAGAATCATCAGCACTGAATTCACTTACCTTTTCTGAGGAGCACTTTGACTATATTTCGAACCACAGCTTCTGATCTCCAATTCTATGTCACCTTCGTAATCATCCACCTCTGTTACAAGAGAGCTTGTAGCACATAGTGTATCCCATCATATTCGCTTTGGCAGAGGTTCTGTTGAAGTATCCGTTTCGATATCCGCATCGTGGCCATCCAGTATTTTTTTTTCCTTTTCTTTTTTTCCCCCTTCCTGATTTGTGGTTTGCGCTTCTGAAGTGAGGGTCTGAAGTTAGCCAAACCTGGTGCAATGATGCCAGCATCAGTCCACCAGTCCTTGTATCCCCTAATGCCATGTCTTTTGAAGATAAGACGCTGGAGTACACGCAGCTGATGAAAGCCTCCTAGAAGAGTTATTACCTTCAGATAAAGTCCCTGATGCTTCCATATGATGTGACATAGTTTTGCATATACTTGCTCATCAGCATGACAGAGTATATGATCAAGCTTCAGGTCTTCTGTCATTTCAAGTAATAGGTCAAGGTACTCCTTGCACACTGAATAATCAGGTGGTTGTGGGATAACAGGCAGATATTCCAGAAGAGACTTGTGAGTCTTTTTGTCTGTCTTTTTGTCTGTTACTTTCCTATGAAATGCTGTCCATGGGCCTAGAAAAGGGAGTGGGTCACAGTCATTGGTATCTGGAATACCACTTGCCAATGCCCAGACATCGCACTTGAAGCACCAATCTAGACTATCTTTTGTAGGATTATCTTGGTGTGTGTGTGTGAGAGAGAGGAGGATTTACCTGATGACCAATGTAGTAAGGTGCTATGCTGGAATAGTCCTCATCAGCGAACACTTGCTGATCTTCCGCACGTGATTCCTCCTCATTGTGGGTTGCACCTATATCCTCATCAGAAATAGAAGCTGGCTGGAAGACAGTATGATTACTATTATTATTATTATTAGCATTTATATAGCGCCAGCGGATAGACATGTTCCCTGCCCGAGAGCTTACAATCTAAAAAAGAACTTACAATCTAAAGAGCTTACAATCATGAGTAGTATGCAATCCTGTCATCGTGTCCTGCTGGTCATCATTGTTATCAATTATTGAATGGGTTAGCCTTCCTTTTTTCATGCTTGAAAACTGCGTTTGTTTTGAAATTAACACTCTTGCCCATGCTTTGTTCTGAAGTCTGACACCGTTGTATGAAATGACATGGTTACACTTGTGTAGCAAATGTGTAGCAAAATTGCTTCCTGTCATTATGAAGAGTTAGTTCCATTATAGTCTGTAGTGGACTACGTTGTTTAGTCATTAGTGATTCCTGTTTGCTTGCTACTGTCCTTATCTTCATTGCAATGTTCCTGGAACTGGTAATTTCATAACCTTAGTGGTTGATCTTGCATGATGGGTATAGAGTACAATAGATGACAGTATACAGTTCTGGTAGTGGACCTTCATCTAGATAACAAATAAGTTCCTCTGTTGTCATTGGCCAATCAATGTTTCGTTTAGCCCTGTTCTTTATCATGCATCGAACCATGTGGGCAAAAGCTCTTGTCAGATCTGTATCCCGTAGTCCTGCACCTCAAAGTGTTGCTATAGAGTAATAACATGGATTCATGTCTGAAGTGTACACCATGACGTATTTCCCGGCAGGGCAAAATTCTAGCTGAGCTTCAAAATGGTTCTGAAGAGTAGAAGTGTGTTGTATGACTGATCCTTCTAGATTGTAATGTTCTCTTTTATGATCTTCACATCATAACGTGATTCATGCAACTTTACTCCCTAAGATCTTTCATTGAATCATGCTAAAGAAATCTTGCATGACGTAATTGCGTGTTTGTTCCTGTTCCTGTTGATCTTTTTTTGACACCGGTTTCAGACAAAACCTGATATAACACAAGTTATGATAAAACGTGTCAGTTGTGTATAGATCATGTGCTTGCCCACACTTAAGTAGCTGAAGACGTCTTGGTTCAGCATAGAATTGATGTTCTGGTTGGTTAAGTTACAACTTCATATGGTCCTCTAGGTGCTTAAGTGCTTGCCTCTGTGCATCTCCCAAGATCACCTTCACGATAACGTTTCTTATCCGTTGATCTGACTTTGCTGCAAACAGTGCACAGCTTATTTTTCTTTAGAGTCTCCACTTGACCGAATTTGTGATCCTTAGGGTGGTTGCGGCATTCACTTTGTGAGGTAGTAGAATCATCATTCAGTTCAGAAGGCATACATTTCACACCATACTTATTCAGTTATTTGCCGAACTTCAGATGGAAACTCACTTGACAACTCACATGAACTTTACTGAATGCTTCTTCATGGTGTTTTACTTTCATGTGAACAAGCGTACATGCATACTTGCAATCAGATACAGGTATATAAACTATATGCCATCTTCTGGCATAATTTTTAAACTGAGCCCAACCTTTGTTAGATTCTGAACTTCTTCCCCTTGTAACAGAGCTTCAGTACAGATTAAACAGTTCTCTTCATTAGCTGTGGAAATAGGTAAGAATAGTTCACAATCTTGAGATCCTGACATAGTTAAAAGCTCTCCCCTTCAAAGTTAACAGCTGAAACGTTCTCCCCTTCAAAGATAGCAATGGAATCTGAAATGAAAAAAACAAAACAAAGCAGCTTCCAAAATTATTTAAAAAAAAAAAAATGAACTTAAATATGACTATAAAGTATGTAGTAAACCGTACTAAACATTGACTGCCATTTTGAATTTTTGTATATGTTGTCAGAATGAGGTCGGATCTCATTTTTAAATATAATTTTTGGATTTCTTACCCTCATAAACATAAAAATGGACACCATACATGAAGTATCTTGCAGTTAGACCCATATTGCTATTTCGGTCTGTCGTTTGTCAGACGTTTTCCATTTTATGACATCACAGTAACCGGATCCTTTTTTTTACATTATTTCTAGACTTCCCACCCAAAAAACCATATAAACGTGGGGCTGCCCGAGAAGCTGGTCCGGAGGCTGCAGCTGGTGCAGAATGCCGTGGCCCATCTCCGTACTGGGGCGGGCCTCAGGGAGCACATGACAGCTGTGCTCCGGGCTCTGCACTGGCTGCCTATAAAGCACCGGGCTAGATTCAAGGTGCTGGTTTTGACCTTTTAAAGCCCTTCACGGCCTGGGCCCTGCTTATCTGTGGGACCACCTCACTCCCCATGTGCCCATGCGACCCCTGAGATAGTCCGTGGGGGCCTTTTTGGAGGTTCCCCGGGCAAGACGGGTGGTCACTGATGTGAGATCTTTTTCGGTGGCTGCCCCTGTGCTGTGGAATTCACTCCTGGAGGAGGCTCGGTTGGCCCCCACCCTCCTGTTGTTTCAACGTTTGTGTAAAACCTGAATGTGCCGCCAGGTTTTTGGCGAGGGTAGGGTGGGGGGTAGGGTTTGGGAGGGAGGGTGAGTTTTATGATTTGTTTTTAAATTTGCTTTTTTATTGTTAAATCTTTTGTGATGTTTGCCGCCCCGAGCTGCCTTTGGGCAGGAGGGGTGGGATACAAGTTTTAAATAAAATAATAAATAAATAGATACCTTACACAAGGTAGTGGTCTAAAATATGAAATACTGTAATTTATACCCTGCGTTTGGCAGCCATTAGGAATTTTGTGATGTCACACAAAAAAAAGAAGCATTTTGGAGGGGCCCCTGGGCTAAAATGATTCCACACATCTTGCTGAACAAACGAGACCAAGAAGTCTTTGATTACCCTCATGCTTAGATTGCTGCTAATAGTTCCCTGACTATAACTCTTTAGAAGAGAGGGACAGCTCACTGCCCCCTTAAACTAGAGGAAATGACCAGTCAGGTAAGGAATTCTCCTTAAAAGCCATCAAGGTATGAGAGAGCCTGCAGCCAAAATAGGCCGTCTATTTTTTTAATTTTTTTTTATTTCATTTTTTATTTCTATCCCGCACCGCACGCTCTCGCCAAAGGTGACTCGAGGCGGCTCACAACAAAAATGAAATCATCGCACAGTAAAGCATAACAACTGGGTTAAATCCCACGCAGGGGACCCAGTAACAATAGGAACATAACCCACCCTCTACAATACCACACAATAAATCACAACAGCTGGGCTTAATCCCACATAGGGGACCCAGTAACAAAGGCAAAGAAAAAACCCACCTCTATACAATATATCAAATATTAGTTATAGTTACAGCTCAGTTCATCTACCCTACCCCCACCGGTATCCATTCTACATTCACCCCCTGCTCCCACCAGGGGTATCCTATAACCAACCTCAAACCATGCCCTGCTGCCACCAGGAGACACCCCGACTCACCCCCCTCTCACAGGGGGGAGACGGAGGCCCATATAACATCATACCGGCGGGAGTACATCTATCTAAACAGTATCTTAAACCCTCTACAGCCCTCCCCCAAACCTCCTGGCACAACCAAAGAGCGGGTCCCTTTGATCGGGTCCCTTCGAGCCGTGCCCCTGACACGCGCCTCCGGCCACCCCCGAGGTTGTGGGGAGTGGCCCGGAAGAGAGTGGCTCAAGGCCCCGCCCCTGCAAGGGTGGGAGGGAAGGGAGAGCGAGTCCATGGCCCTTCACCAGCCAGATAGCAATCCCCCACCCACAGTACCAGGTAATGGTGTCTGTTGTCATCACACCAGGGGTGGGGGGTGGAATCTTCCACGCGCCGCTGGCTGCCCTGCCGCTTCTGACTGCCCAAACCTGCTGCTCCGTGCTTGCTGCAGCCTCTCCAAGAAATCTTTCAGGAAGGCTGCTGTCATAATCCATCGTGGAGACAATCCAGAGTACACCAGGGTAATTTCAGGAACAATCCCCACTCTGTATGCACATTCCAGTGTCTGAGAAAGTTGTCCATTTTTCACCCCTCTAAACAATAGTCACCTCAATGTTGTGGCCAATAAAGTAGTGGTTTCCAGAGGGTTTGCCTGTGTCCCCCTATTTTGAAACTTAAAACCCCATGACCCCAGACTGCAAAGACACGCAGAGTTGAGCTCTGTTCGGGCCAGAAACGGCTGTCCTTGCTGGGCCTATGCCCAGGCCCAATGTATCGGGGCTCTTCTGAGCCCACACGTTATGTGACTGAGTGGCCCTGCCCCTTTACAAGCATTGTGACATTACACTAATCTGCAAGGGGTGAGGCTAAATCAGAAAAAGACGCAGGGCAAAGGTGTTTCCCTCTTTTTAACTTTGCCATGACCCTATGAACTATGATGTGTCAGTGCTTTGTAGAGAGTCTTCCTGTAGTTAGAGAGCCCATCCTGAACTCAAAGGGCTCAGGCACCCAGTCCAGGTCCAACAAGACCAGTTGGCTCCTGTTGAGCTTGGGCCAGGTTGCAGGCATTTAATGCAAAGTGTGTTAAACATCGGTTGGGTTTGTGACCCCCATCTGAAGATGGCACGACCCATAGTTTGGCAAAATCTGTACTAAAGCCTTTGTGTATCCACACAGTACACCCACTATTTTCTATAACTCCATAGCGAGGGGTGACACGATAGGGATGGAGTTATCCATAAACCCTGTCACTTAAGAAGGGGTGGAGGACAGAGGGGAGATAGCGAAGTTGAAGAATTTGTGACAAAAGAGGATGGAGGTGTAATAGGACTCGCACCCTGGCTCTTGGTGGGGGTCACAACTGCCCCAAGCTACAGCTGTCCCCATGTCCATTTCTCTGACACATGGGTCCCTGGCGGGCACAATCCCTTCCAGCTCAGGATCCTGGCATCCCTTCCGTTAGTCAGAGTTTTGCTGTAGTCCTGTCAGCATCCTCATCGGCCACCTCTTGGTTTGCCGCTTACCTCCAGCTTCCTGAGTGAGCCCTTCACCTCCAACCCCAATCTCGGCTACCCATTGCTCACTTCTGCGTCTTTGAGGCAAGCTTCCTGTACTTGAGCCTGAGCTCCAGCACTTCTGGATGAGTCTCCCACTCAGGGCTCCAAGCTGCACCATACTGTTGGCTCTTCTGCCGACTCTGAGTCCACTGTCCACCCAGCAGGTGCATCCCCTGGCTCACCTGCATCCTGTGTTGACCTTTGGTTGCCCCCGCCTCCCCAGCTCACCTGACAGTCACACTCCCAAGGGGCCAGCTTGTGCTGAGCTCTCTCTCTTAAAGGGGCAAGGTGACCCCTAGGTCAACCTGTTACAGGCAGAATTAGTCATAGTGACATCAGTCATTTCTTTTTATTAATTTTTACGTTTTTATGCCTGAAAGCTAAAAAGATTTATCTTAATATAATAAATGGGTTTCTACATTACTGGTATTAAAAAAGTATACGAGGCGGAGGGAGGGGCCTGATCTGTGTGGCATCTTTTGGGGCGGAAGTCTGTAGTAGAGTGACAAACTGAGACAAAGGTCAGGGGTGGAGGGTTAGAAAATGGCAAACTTATAGAGAACACAAACTTGAATTGTATAATAAATGCATGTCTTCATACTGTTAACCTTCAGGCTTATGCCTAATAATAATCATCATCTGATTATACACTAGCTGCAGCTTTATTTTAAGTTGTTATTTTTTTTCAGACAAGACACTCCACCCACTGTACATGTTACAGGGCACCCATATGGCAACACTGCAGCCCTGCAATATGTATAGTAGGTGGTTTGGTGGATGGGTTGTGGGTGGAGAGTGTTTTGTCTGAAAATGCCCATTGTCTTTTCATAATAACAGTTCACTACCTAGCGTAAGGAAGGAACCCAATAATAGTCACAGTGCCATTGGAAATAACTTTACCTCAGAGGATGAATGTAATCCATTCCTGTAACCTATCCCTATAAGATTTCCTGCACCCAGAGAACCAGTTACACTGGTCTAAAAATCCTCTTATCCAAGGCTTACATTCCCATCTAGAGAAAAGAACAGTTGGCATTCGCTTTAGAACAGTTCCCAAATTTTTGGCCTGGGTGACCCCATTTTGAGACTTCGATATAGTCCTGCAATCTCTGAGACCACAAAACAGTTGCAAAGGAGACGCACATCAACCAGGATTGCAAACCCCTTCCATAGATAGTGGGTGTTTTTAAACAAGACACGTCCACGCATGGCCCCTCACCATACACGTGTCCTTACTGCTCATGTGAAGGTGGTGTGTGGGGAGGCACGCTCCTGTGACCGACGCACCGGCCAGTCCACCCAGGCCCCACACAGCACTGCTAAAAAATCTGGAGTGCCCCCTGCAGGTCAGGGTGGCCATCTCCATGGACATGGCAGCCACGTGAAACCCCCTCCATGCTCCTCCCATGCATGGGTGCCCCGCACCCATCTTATTTAGCAGCCACACCCCACACCCCCTGCTGCTCTCCTTTAAAAACACCCAGTGTGAGCCCACTTGTGGTCATAACCCATGGTTTGGGAGCCTTTGCTTTAGGGAGTGGCTCTGTGTAGTTGTATTATACTGGTGGTTTTCCCCTGACTGTGCATGCGGTGCTGACTGCATCTCTCCCTTTCTCCCGCTTGTCAGCTCATTACATTTAATATTCTTCCAGAGAGGGTAGGCTTGCAATCTCCTAACAGCCCAGCAGAAACCACATAGGGCAGCATACCTTTGTACCGAATGTGCAAGCCCCCAATATCATTGAAGATATATTTGTGGATGTTAGTGTTGCTTCTTTGATCACAACTGTGTTCACACCTATGAATCACGTGATGGTGAGTCTGTCAGACATTGACAGAAGGGGCCTAGAGTCTCTGGTGCCCATATCTCGGCTTGTACAGCTCCAGCAGGACAATTGAAAACGTGCTGAAACCAAAGCTACTGCCCCCCCCCCCCCCCATGGTGGATACCTTGGCACGTATCCTTACATCCAGCAGTGTGTACCCTCTCTGTTGTTCTAATGGGAGTTCATGTTATCGCTGTAATCGCCCTCCTTGGTTTGTGCTGTTGGCTATGTCCCTGGGAAAAGCGAAAGCGACTCTTCCAGTTGGCTGTTTAAGTCCCATCATTCACGCCACAGCTGAATTTTTATAATTCTAAAATATACTGATTGAGAGATAATCTGTGTGTGTGTGTATAATATATTATAAAAATTCAAAGTACACAAATACATATATAGTGATTTTAAGCTTTCTAGCAATGCCCTTGTATTTTAAATGGCTTTTAGTGTCCATTTAATAGACAAAAACTGGTGAAATGTAGGTAACCAAGCCCTAAGCTGCTCCAAGAGCAGTTCCAACCTCAACAGAGACCTGTCAACTCATTAAATTTAATATACTTCCGGAGAGAGCAGGCTAGCAATCTCCTAACAGCACAGCAGTAACTGAATGTTACTGTTGGCTGAAGGTAAAATGGAAAGATAACAGCTGAACTTTTACACATTTTAGCTTTTCCCCGTTGTTACAGCCTTGCTATAGCCTTGTGGGGAGACAGAAGACTGTGTAAACAAGGGAATGACTTTTGTAATAAGCTTGTTTGTTAATCCGTATGTTCTATAAACCATATATGTTTACATGTACTATACCTGTCATTCAAAAATGACAAGTTCTGTAAACATTACGTAATCTATCTTCATTTCCCTATTCATTAGCTTTGTAGTGATGTAAGCTGTTAGGTTTTGCTTGTAGATTAGAAAAGCCCAGCCTGGAGCCCACCTCGCTTTGAACCTTCCTCTTGTGGCATTTGGGTTCCAGATCCTTGGTTGGAAGCTGTGCACCTATTAACCCCTGTCTCTTTAAATCAGCTATACTTTCTTACATTGGCATAACCCTCTGCTTCAGTATCATTCCTATTTCTGGGGGAAGGAGCTGAGCTCTGGGCTGGGGCCCATTCCCCAAACCATGGACCCACAGAAGAAAATGCTAGGAGGATATATGGGGTTGAAAGGTGTAAAATCTTATCAGTGTGAGTCAGTCCGGGGATTTGTATGCAACCTTTTCAGATGTGACGATAACACGGATTTCCACGGTTTTCCAAGTATGGAAATCCATGCTCTCACCATGACTGAATGCAGCCACCAGATGTTGGCCCGTGTTGGAACCTGGGTTTGTACAGGCCATGGCGGCACTTAGCCCAGGCTGTTCCTCAGGACCATCCCTGAGGAACAGCCCAGGCTATGTGCTTCCATGGCCCATGCAACGGATGCCAGACGGGTAAAGCAGGCCATCATGTTTGATGGCCTGCTTTCTCTTACCCTGGTCTGGGTCTGCAACGCTTCTAAGCAGCCATGGCAACCTCATAGGTTGCCGTGGCTACCCATCGGGGGGGGGAACCTTTTGAGGGTGAAGAGAGAGAGCAAAAGTTGGTGTTTTGGGGGGAAAAAGTGCAGTAGCAAGTCATGGAAAGCTAGTTAGTGTGTATCCAAGCAGTGCGGGGGCAGGGGTGCATGTCATCTTGCCTCCTCCTTGGCCCAGGTCACTGTCACTCTTACTTGGTGCCTGGGCTGAATCCTGCCTGGAGTGAGACCCTCACTCCAGGCAGGATTAAAGCATGACGGCACTCAGTGCTGTCACATCTAAAAACACCCAAAGTCCCTTTGAGATCACTGGGATTTAAGCACTCCTTAACTCAGGGCTGTCCCAACAGATGGCCCATGGGCTGAATCTGGTCTGCAGTAGGATTCCATCTGACTCAGTCTTAAAGTTAAGTTTTATTAAATATCAGTATTTTCTAACTAAAATATACATTTCCAAAATATACAATGATAGCTCCAAACTCCACATGTTGAATATGCACAGTAGGGGTGGGACACTGGGGAGAATACCGGATACTGGATTTACCAGTATCGAATCTCCCCATTATCGGATTTACTGGTATTGGCATACTGGATTTTTAACATCGACCGCTTTACCGAGGTTTTTTTACGTTGCAGCCATTGACTTCAATGGCTGCAATGTAAAAAAAACGGTAAAGCAGCCAATGTTAAAAATCCGGTATGCTGATACTGGTAAATATCGGATTAATCCGATACACCTGATTATAAGGTGTTTCGGATTTATCCGATACCTAATGCACAGTTTGTGCACCCCTAATGCACCCCTAATGCAGTTTGTGTTAATAAGTTGGAACAGGGTTTGACTACCACTGCACTGTAAAAAATAATGTACACTGGCCACACGAGAAGAGGTTTTTGTACAACCTGGATCGCCAGGAAATTGCCGTGAGGTGATCTGACCTGTGATGGTCAAGAAATTGGACAGCCCCTGGGCCTTAGCTTGAAGTATGCACTTTAGTGCTTTCTTGAACAGGGATAGAACTTAGTGAAGAATGAGCAGAGGAAGACAAGATCACGGTAACTGCCTTTTTGTACTTCCTGAGGAAGTACAAAAGGGCAGTTTCCGTGATCTTGAAACCTTTTGAGGGTGAAGAGAGAGAGCAAAGGTTGGTGTTTTGGGGGGAAAAAGTGCAATAGCAAGTCATGGAAAGCTAGTTAGTGTGTAGGATGAAACTCCTGGGCTGTATTGTAATGGAAACGTGAGCAGTTGTGGCAGATCTTAAAAAAAACAACGCTAAATCTCTATTCCATAGTTCATGCCCTCAGTTTGAAGAGACAGTGTCAAGTACCGTAGGCTAGAAGAAATAGGAGACATGGGAGCCAATCCAGTACCTGCTGCACTGAGAGCAAGGGGCGCATGCACAACTGTTGCATACCACGCGTGCAGATGGCCCCTGGTGTGCAATAGTTGCTTGCGCACCTTGCTCACAGAGCATATGCAGGTATTGATTGTCCCTATGGCTTTTACCTGATGGGGAACATCCTTTTGGGTTTTGAATAATATTTTTTTTAAAAACCCAAAAAACATTAGTGCACTGTTGCCTGTGAACTTTGTTTTTGTTTTAAAAATAGCCATTATTTGTATGAACCTTTCACAAAAACAGCACTTGTCCTTAGGAAAGCAACAGTTAAGCAGTGAGTCTGATTCCCCCAATCGTGAGTTGTTCTATCACCCAGCGTTGTGGAGACAGGCTCACTACTTGTGCTCCACTAACGTTATTGCTGAAGCTGGAAATCAAATGGAGCTCTGTTAATTTTTTGTGCTGCAGAGAAGGGGGGGGGGCGCAGGAAGAGAATCACAAATAGCTGCTATTGGGAGCTAAGAAATAAAAGGAAAAGAGAGGACAGTTCCAAGTTTTGAAAGGGAGAATTATCAACTCTTCAAAAGAAGTACTCAAAGATTTGACAGTGTCCTTTCCGCAAGTGGGTCCTCAAACTTTTCCTGTGTGACCCCATTTTGAGACTCTGGTACAAATCTGTGATTCCAGACAGCAAAGACAAAATATCAAATTTCATGGAGATCAGTCACAATCCTCCTTCGGGTCAGGATTCCATTTGGAACCACTACGTTTTTATCATCACTCTTCACATGACAGCATATCAATTCTTGCCTTTCACATGCTATGGTGTAGCAAAGTCAGGATGTGGTGTTTGCTTTCTATAGCTGCCACAGCCATTACTCTGGGACAGAGGTGGGGAACCTTTTTCTGCCTACAAACCTCTTTTTTAAAAACTACCAGCTCTGTGGGTGAGAATGTGGCAGGGTGCGCGCTGAAGAAGAAAGGGGAGAATGCAGATTATGGACCTATGTCATGGATCCATTCTCAATCCTTGTGGGTATGGCCTCATCTTCGCTCCTTCCTGCCCCCCCCGTTCACTCTTCCAGTGTTTGAGGGTAGAGACTGGATTCAGGAGCTAGACTGGGGTAAAAAAAAACCAGCTGTGTGCTGGACTGGGACTGCGAATTGAGGGTTCCTCACCCCAGGTCCTACAGTCAAAATCTTGCCCAAACGTTTTGCCTTTGTGTTCTCTCCAGCATCCAGGTCTCAGCTGACTCTTCCCTCAAGCTCTCCTTGTATAGCCAGGAGTGGGCGTAGCTTCTTCCCCACACCTTAGTTCCTTAAAGGGGCCATAACCCACAGGGATTCTGCTGTATCACATGGGGTTCCTCACTTTTTGCCCAGACTTTTTGCCTATTATCCAACTTCCCTAATCACCAAAATATTACCTTTTTTAAAACAAACTACAATCGGCACAAGAGCTATAGAAGTTAGGTCACTCAGAGATGCTGTGTGTTGCTACATAATACAGTTTGAGGTACCCTTTGACAATGGTTGGTCTGAGTGCCAGGGGAAAATTGTAACCGGAGCCAAAAATCCTTCCTGTTTAAAAATACAGTGGAGAGCAGCCAAACCTAAGCTGCTTAGAATATGCAAGGAGATTTCAAAACTGACTAAGAAATTTCACACCAACAGGTCATCCACTTGTAGAGCACTTAGTTTTTAATGGCCTCTTTTAGAATGCTGGGGTAGCTCCACAGGTACCTCCACTATCTAAAGGCGCTTACTTAGCCTGAGTATCCAGCTGAGACATTTTGTGCACTTTTTATACACAAACAAATGGCTTACACAAACCCCTTGGCCCCCAAACTACCTACTTCTTAGATTACAGGTAGTCAGGTCTCTCTCTGGGCCCGAGCCCATGAAGAACAGGCAAACCCCTCCTAGGTTCTCAATTCTCGGCCTTCAAACTTCCAGTTGAGTCCTTCCTTGACCAGGCTCTTAAACCCTGATACAGGCCACCAAGTTCCAAGAACTGCCTTTCCCTGGTAACCTCTTCCGGTTTGAGCTCCATTTCAGCCTTAGGCCTCATTCTGACAAACAGTTAATTCACTGTAGTTGAGCCTTACTTCTGAAGTGTTCACATGAACAAAGCTCTAAACCAAAGTTGTTCAAGAGTAGGAAAAGTAGTATGTACTCCTTTGTATGTCAAAGTAATTGTCTGTGGGAACACTTATCAGTGTGAGGGTAGTGACTTCAGTTCATCGATTATTACATCTCAGCTAGGGAGAAATTGACACGGTACCACTTAGGTTTCCATTGTTTGTCTGAACACTGAGAGTAGTAGTTATGTCAGTTTACACTCTTCATCTGAACACTGCCAAATGGGAGTAGCTGACTTTGATTTACTCCTGTTCATCAGAACATGGCCTTAAATGTCCACATCCTGTCCCAGTTAGCCCTGACAGCCCTCACCTGGTCTAACTGCTCCTTAACTGGGTCCCAGGTACTAATAGGGTGGCCATACCTCCCCTTTAAAAAAGGACACTTATGAAACATACATGGTGCAGGGCAGCACTGGAGCCGCTGCAGCTCTGCAACATGTATTTTTCATAAGCGTCCTCTTCTAAAATGGCGGTATGCCCACCATAGCTAGTAACACATCCACAGCGAGACGATTCCTAGAGCAGGATGCAGCTGGATCACACAAGCTCACCCTGCTACAGTGACATACACTGGTTGGGAAGCAAGGATGGACCCCACAGAGAATAGCTGCACTTCACTTGGGTTTTTTTTCACTCCTGTCACGGAACTAGGGTTGCCACCTATGTATATTTTTCCAGGCCACATATGAAAAATACATGTTTCAGGGCCTGCATTGGCACCTATGGCACCAGTGCAGGCCCTGCAACATGTATTTTTCATAAGGGGACTGGAAAAATATACAAAGGTGACAACCCTACACTCGATCATCTTTTTAGCTCAGAGGTCATGTGGCAGGAAGCTGTGTATCAGTCCATGTAGGAATAGGCTCTAAGCTTGTCAACAACCTGACCACAAACACCTGCAGACTATGGGTATTTTCAGACGTTACGAGATCACAGTGAACCACGGTCAATCCCGTGGCGGGGCCAAAGCACCCTGAACATCTGTTTTGGGGGTGCCAGATTTTCAGCACAGTCGATCCACACCAGGGATCGAAAATAACCACACTTTCGGAGCTCCGGCCCGGACCATCTCCGAAAGCGTGGTCAAAGCGATTCCCACCGGGAAACAAAAAAAAGTAACGACTGAACAGCAGCCACCGGCCGGAATCAAGCAACATGATTCCCAGCCAGGGACAAAGCATGCAGCATCGCTGCCAGGCAACGAGCAACAACACAGGCCGGGGAGGGAGATTTAAAGGGCACACGGCAGCAGTCGGGACGAGCCGCCCCAGCGCCTTCCGGGTGCTTTGACCCCGGCCCGGGATCGGCGTAACGTCTATTGTACTGCCCCAGGCCGTGGTCTGCCGGTCTGATTCCTGCCATGGTCCCGCTCCCGTCATGTCTGTTTGGGGCCTCTCTTGCCCACGGGGGGTGGTTAGCCGGTTCGCCACCGCTGGGAATCCACTGTGGTGAATCGGGCGCCCGTAACGTCTGAAATCACCCTATGATGTGGCTATAGGACCCTAAATTGCAGGTGCTGCCTGTAAAAGAATGCTTGAAATTTCAGGGGGAGGAAATATTGAAATCATTGAGATGCTTTGATGTAGACACAATAGTCTTGTACTTATAAAAAATAATGGATGAATGAAAATATAAGTAATGACCTCTTTGATACTATATTCTGTATTCAGAATTTTTCCTAAGACTCCCTTTCCTCCTACCTAAAATATTTTAGCTTCCCAGTAAGTTAATCATAAAACTGCATTTTTATTAAGTTTAATATGTTTATAATGCATTGTGATTATTTTGGGGTTCAACATCATTTGTAGCAAAGGAAACAGGAAAAATAAGGTTTTAAATAGAATGATCTATATATCATTAAATATACTTGTAACAGGGTCACTGGGCCCTGGGGTAAATAATGGCAGAATCCAGCCCCACACAGGATCTTTGCTCAAATGTCCTTTATTCACAGTGCAGACCATTGCTAACAATTCACTAACACACTTCCCCAGGCATATATAGGGTCTCGGGAGCCTCTCTGCATAGGTCCCTTGCTGACCAGGCACAGTCCTTCTTGCAACTGGTCAGAGGCAGAACCCTCTCTGGCTCCAGCCTCACCTGCAGCTGTTCCCTCTGGCCAGGTATTACCAGGGGCAGTCCCCTTGCCGCGGGCTGGCTCAGACCTTTAGAGGCAGGGCCCGTCCTCACTTCTGCCTCTTCGTGGTAGTCATTTTAGCACAACCTCTCTGACTGGCTGGTTTCTGAGACTGAGCCCTGCCCCCTGCGCTGGTTCCTGCCTCCATCAGGATTGCTCTCTGCTGAGCTTCTTTTGATATAGTTCAGACTGGCCTGGCCATGCCCAAGCCCAGATGGTTCCATTCAGCCCATTAGGCTTTAAACCTTCAGCAGATCCCCCAGTAGCCCAGCCCAGTAGCCTAGCGCCTGCTCTTTGGCACTGGTCCTCCTCCATATACTCCGCACCTGCATAGCTCTGGCTGGCACCTCTTAAATAGGCATGCATCCAAGCCTGTGCCCTGCCACAATACTGTTACTCATTGTTAATTATGTACCTATACATGCTGGAACTTATGTAAATTTCCTATTGTTATTGACCTGGTACATGAATAAATATATATATTTTAAAGCAACTTTGAGGGGAGTGATAAGGATTTCACACAACGCTCAGAATGTGGGCATGTGCCACTCTAAAAGGGCAAAGTGAGAACAAGCTCTAATACCATGAAGCATCGTTCTCAAGGATAGAAGGGAAGCAGAAAAAGTGGTGCTCAAAATACAGTATTAACGTGGAGTGTAGCCATCCCATCTCCTCCCCCACCACAGAGGAGGGGTGTGAGACTATGGATGTCCAATTGTTGGCCTTTGGTAGTTGAACTGTGTGTGCCAATATAGAATCAGAAAATACAGTATTGAAAGTACAGTACTCCATGAAACTCACAAGTGAGAAGGTGCTGTTACCTTTGTGAAAGATGAAATGGCGGATGTTCAGAAAAAGAAGAGCACTGGCATAATTTTAGTGGGGGGGGATATATCCTCCACAAATTCCCTCTGCCCGCCCGTAGTTTGTCTGCGACCTTCTTTATCACTTCTTACATAGAAAAACATGAGGGAAACCATGTAGGGACTTGAGAGGAGCCACTGAGTCTTGTGGTTCAAATCCAGCACTGAGCTTTTATTAAAAAAAAAACCCAACGAAAACAAAAATGCTGTAGTCATCACATTTCTAGAGTTTCATGAAAAAGAATTTATTATATAGGAAACAAAATAAAACTGAAGTGTTTTTAAAATATGTCAACAAGCAAATCTCCATATACCCCAGCCATTATTTATTTATTTGAGTTTCTTCTATCCAGCTCCCTCCTGCTCACAGAGTGGCTCAGGGTGGCTTACACAGAAGTACTCTCTATAAAATCACAATTAAAATATACAATGTACTATTTTAAATCAAATTAAAATATACTAAACTAAAAGGGAAGACTCAATACCCACCCACCCCCCAACACCTCACCCTACCCGTCTCCCTCTCCAAAGGCCCGGCAGAACAGCCAGGTCTTACTGTCTTCGGAAAGAGGGGAGGTCTGGGGCCAGGCGAGCCTCCGTCAGGAGGTAATTCCACAGCCTAGGAGTGGCCACCGAGAATGCCCTCCCCATCGTCACCACCCAGGGGACTTGGAGTTGGGCGTCCCTGGCCAATCGCAGGGGTCACGATACAACCCGGGCCCTGAGGTGGTCCCACAGGTATTTATTTATTTAATACATTTATACCCCACCCCTCCTGCAAACAGCTCGTGGCCCAGGCCATTTAGGTCTTTATAGGTCATTACCAACACCTTGAATCAGGCCCAGAAGACAATAGGCAGCCAGTGCAAAGACTGGAGCACTGGTGTAATGTGCTCGTGATGACCCATTCTTGTTAGGAGATGGGCTGCCGCATTCTGCACCAGCTGCAGCTTCTGGACCATCCCCAAGGTTAGCCCCATGTAGAGTGTGTTACAATAGTCTAGAGGTGAAGGCATGGATGATTGTGGCCAGGTCCAAGTCCCCAACATACGGCGTAAGCCGTCGCACCCGATGTAACTGGCGAAATGCTCCTCTCGCCACAGCCTGCACCTGGAAATCCAGGCAGAGCTATGAGTTGAGAAGCACCCCCAGACTACGGATCTGAGTGACCAAAGGGGGGCAGACCCTGTCAATCACAGGAGCCACTACCTCCTCTGTTCTACCCACCAGCATCCCCTCCGTCTTGTCAGGATTCAAGCCCGGATGACTCGCCCTCATCCCCAGTCCCTTGCAGCTGCCAAGCACTGGGTAAGCACTGAGACTGCCAGGTCTGGGTCTGTAGAAAATGAGAGGTCAAGTTGTGTATCATCGGCATACTGAAGACAACGCATGCCAAACCCTCTCACGACCTCGCCCAAAGGCTGCATATACACATTGAACAGGAGGGGGAACAGAATGGAACTCTGCAGGACTCCACACGTGAGGTCCCAGGGGTATGAAGTACATTCCCTGAGAACCCCACCCACTGAGTTCTCCCAGCAAGGAATGAGTGGAACCATTCAAGAACAATTCCGCCCACTTAGGCCCAGTCCCGCAGCCGAGCCACCAACATCTCATGGTCAGTGGTATCAAATGCTGCCGACAGATCTAATAAAATTTAAAAGAGACGATCTGCCCCAATCTTAATTCACAGCACAGGTCGTCGACCAAAGCCACAAGTGCAATCTCCATGCCAAACCCAGAACGAAAGCCGGACTGTGAAGGATCAAGAAAACTGACCTGATCCAGATGCCCCTGAAGCTGCTGAGCCACTCCTGGTTCAATAACCTTCCCTAAAAAGGGAAGGTTAGAGACTGACCGGTAGCTGGCAGGGGAGTCGATGTCAAGAGATGGCTTCTTGAGCAGAGGCTGTACCACTGCCTCTTTAAGGCGGCTTGGCAATCTGCCCTCCTTAAAGGAGGCATTGATAACCCCCACCAGCAACGGCCCTAACGTTTCCCCGCAGGCCTTGACCAGTCAGGACGTGCATGGGTTTCGTTCACAAGTGGTGGCTCTAACCACCCCTAGGACATCTGCTGCATCAGTGGGCAGCATCCACTGAAATTGATCCCATGAAATCAGACAAGGCGGGGCCTCTACTGCCTCCGGTTCACTCATTGTTATAAGTGCAGTGTCGAAATTGTGGTGAATCTGGGCGATTTTTATCCACGAAAAAGTCAATAAACGTGTCACAGCGAGCACTGAAAGATTCCAGTTCCAGGCAGAGAGAGGCCAACTGACCAGCCTCTGCACCACCCAGAAAGTAAAGCTTTAAAAAGAGAGGAACTAATGCAGGACTGCTGCACTCTCCAGACAGTAGTCTGTTCACCAGGGAGGCCAGCTGGCATTGTAGAGAGAGAATGAGAATTTTTCAGCCACAGAAACAACCTGGAGTATATCATTAAACTTCTGTGTGCGCGAGAAGCATCACTCTCAAGAAACACTACAGAGCCTCAAAGAACAGCAAAGCTGTGGAACGAGCGAAGAATTTACACGTTCAGTGATCTAATCAATTCTCAATATGAATTGTGTTCAGAGAAATTTTTAATTTTACAACTGCATGCACCTGCAATCAATAAGAGACTGATTAAGAACTTATTCATGCAAAATTCCCCCGGTAGGGGAAGCTAATATGCAGTATAGCCATCCCATCTGCTTCCCCACCCACACTTCAGAGGGTGTGTGCCCTTATGGATGTCTGTGACAGGATAGAGCATTGTTCAGGGTACGTTGTGTCAGGATCAGGGCCCAAACAGCAGTCTTGCTCAGGGAATTAGGATACAACAGTCTGCATTCTTTCTTCTTCTACATAGTCCGTATAACTATAATCTCCACCATACAGTTAGTGTCTTGCCTTCTCTAACAACAGGAATCAGCCCTCTGGCAACTCAATCCCTGTCTCTATTGACTCCCAAGGCACATCCAGCCCTCTGGCTTTAAAGGCTTTTTAGCCAGGCACAAACTTGTGGCTTATTACTCCCACTGTTTTGGCTTCTGGCCAGGCACCCTTCTTGTCCCTCTAAAGTGTTCCTCAAACCCAGCAACAAACTCTGGGCTTAGTCCAGAGACAGCACTCCGCTCCCATCTCTCTCTCTCTGTCTGGAGCCATCTGCCTCTTTGCTGGATCCTCAGCTTCTTATAATGGTTGGGCCACGCCCAAACACAGCTTCTCCTCAGTTGGGCGCTGTCCTCCACTGCTGCGTTACTAGCCCAGTCCCTCTGCTGGTGCTAGTTATGCTTTTCTTAAAGGGGCAGCAAGCCTCAGATTCTGCCCTGTTACAATGTCCAATTGCGGATGAGGCTCGGGTGTTAAACTCTCAATTTCTCTGCTAACTACCTCGTCTAAGCCAACTATTCAAAAAGTTCTGGTGAAAATAAATTAACACATGGTATGTCACAGAGTGTTTTCAGACGGAGCTCCTCCGGGAGCCTACCCCCATGGGTGTCTGTGGTCTGCCCATGTTGCGCCCCCCTGCACCATAGAATTATGGGTGCTCACCCGATGCTCTAGGCTGGTGTCTGCAACTCACTAGTCCTAAACTGGGTAATGGATGGATGGGCATGAAGCTGCACTGTGGGGTCCCCCCCCCAGAGATGGACAGCAGTGCTGCGTTTGGCTGTTGCGGTGGGTTTGGCCAGCCCACTCCGCACAGCATGCTCCAGGATCTTAGAGCATGCCATGCTGGGCTGCCCCGGAGCAGCCTAGTGCGTATGTGGCAGACACCCTTCAGACAGACAGGTCAACCTGGCGGTGATGGGGGAATTTGTGGAGCTCCCCTGGAGCTTCCGTCCATCTGTTTACACCCTATGTAAGAAATGAAACTAGAGAAATTTTCCCTAAAACAGAGGAGGCATCATAAGTGAACTCTACAAAGACATCACATGGTCTTCAATAATCCCCATTTAGACCCTAGTTGAACTCATGCAAAAAAACCCACCCCACCCTAATTTGACATTAGTGGGAGCAGAAGGCTCTAGCTTCGATTTATGCTCTTTTAATAGCTTGATCATCATTTATTTTACATGTGTCCCTATTTTGTCAATTATTTGAATTACATAGAACCCATCTTGCAGACTAATGTGTATTGATTGTACTAGAAAGAGCCAAGAGACCCACACAAGAGTGGTCTGGAAGGACAAATTGCTGGCCTTCACTGACCTGGTAAGTTTCTTCCAGGAGAGGGCAACAAACTCTATACACTGCTGAAGCCATCAACTGGGCCAGTGACTAAAAAGATGATGATAAAAAATTAAAAATAGGTTAAAAATAGAAAATTCATAGTGGCAAACTTCTAGGAAAACCTACTTAGTTATGCACAGCCCTTACTTATTCCAAAAGTTTATCAAATGGATTTTTTATTCCCCAATCTTGCCTCTCCCCCAAATCATTACTTTTTTGGTCAACAAAATACTGGGCTTCAGAAAACAACCTAGTGAGGTCCATCAAGATGGTGCTCGCAGCTTGTGATTATAGAGCGGCCATGGAGCAGTGTTAACCAGCGCCATTTTCCAGGAGTCCTAGGAGTGAATTTTGTAAAAGGCAATTAAATGACCCATCATGCTAAATTCCATAGCTAATAGAAGAAACGTACCTTGGGCCGTTTATGGTGCAGCTTTCTACCAGTAAGGTGAATGGCAAAATTCCCATTGACTTTAATGGTGTAAAACTGCTCCCTTTAAGTTGGCATTTTCCAAGAGCAAGTTTAATTTTTTTAAATTTATTTTTTAAGAAAAGTTTGGGACTATAAGCAAGAAGGATTGCAGGAGAGATAAAAGAAGAACAAATTTAAGTTAAATATCATTAAGTTCTTCCTAGGTGTAAGAAGAATAGGACAATGAAACATGTCGCCCATGGGTGTGGTGGGATCTCCTTTTCTGGCCAATGAAGAGTTTAGATCTCGTTGATCCTGCCTCAGTGCAAGGGGAATGCGGGTTTTGTTACCAACAGAACTATTGATTAATTATTATTTGTTATTTATGGAGGCTCTAATTATATGTGTGTTGTTAGAAATCTGTTTCTTTTATTACTATTGGGTTCCCCTGTTGGTTAACAATTAATTTAAATCAGAGACATTGAATGAGTCAGATTAGTTTGAATAATCAGCTGTTTTATTGGAAGTAAGCATCAAATAAAGTCCCTAAGGTCTAATCCAGCCCTGTGTCTGTAAATAACAATCCATAAGCTGGCAGCCTATGCTGTTGGTGAGCTGGAAATCAGTGGTGGCTCCTGTGTAAGCCTTCCCCACTGGAGTTCCACTCCACGAGGTTTGTCCTAGGACCGGATTCTTCTCCAGTTGTGTTGGTTGTTGCCATACTACCCCCATCCCCTCCCCTTTTAACAGTGGTAACACATAGGATAATGTAAAAGAGTTGAGTTTAGATGAGATCCGTATTTATCATTCAAAGGAATAGATCAGGAGTGGGCAAATTGTGGCTTAGGAGATGCATACAATTCTTGTGCAGTTCAAGTGTGACTCTTGGCCAGGGCCGGTCTTGGGTCCTGCACTGCCTTAATGGATTGGTCGTGTGCTTCACTTTGTTGCAGCCAGCAACAAAGCAGCTGAATTACAGCTGCTTTTTAGAATTTCAGCATCTAGGACTGTAGAGCACTGTTCCACCAGCCAGTCATGAAGGAGGAGACGTTTGCAGAATTGGTTTTTTTGGTTTTTTTCTTTTGGGGGGGGAGAGACAGGACCCAACTGGTAGTGAACAACCACAAAGCCATCCAAAAACAAGTCCAGTAGTTTCAAGATTGTTTTCAAAAGGAAGGTTATATAATGACTGTGGAGAAAAAACAAGATCAACCTTGTCAGTAGTCTTTAGAGAAGAATTCAGATATCTTTTGAAGAAGGAAGGGATAGATCAGTAGGAAAAATCCTTTCAGACAAATGACAAAAGACAGCTCTGGGTTCTATGTACAAGCGTACTGAAAACCCAGGCAATCGTTTTGTAAAAGCCATGACCCAAGTGAACCCTTTTCTTCTTAACCCAAGCAGGTTTTGTACTAGACCTTCTGATGCTTTGCTGTCCCACTTATGGAAAAGGAAGTGCTGGAATACAAAGGGAGGGAATCAAGGAGGATTGCCTTAAAATGGAGATAGTTTCTGAACTGCCCCAGAATAAATCCTCTGGATTCTTTTGTGACTTTTATCATCAAAACCATATTTTATCATTTGAATGTTTGTGGAAGCCTGTTTTGTTCACAGGTGTGTTTAGAAAAAATATGAATAAAAGGTTGTGTGCATAAAATCCATATGATTCATTCAGGAAATATATGATCGTGCAACTTCAAAACGCTTTTGTGGTGTGCCATTGGGTGGTGGTAGACAAAATGGGGAGTGGGGGTGGTGGTCCATGATCAGTGTGGGGGGAGGGTGCGTGGGCACCATGTGCGTGGGAGCACTTCATATGAGCAGCCCCACACGCAGCCGCCCTCTCCACACGCAATGCCCACCCCATCTGCACATGGGGCAATCTGGCTTTTTCCTGAAAGCCCCGTGCGTGGGGGGCAGAGATGCATGCGGGTGGGTGCAGGAGTTAGCACCTCCCTCATGGCATTAAGATGATATAGGCCCCACGCAGGGACAGGCAGTCCTTGCCGGGGCCGTCTTGTTAAAAAATACCCAGAGAGTTCATGGCAAAGGTGAGATTTGAACCAAGGCCTCCCCCTACTGACTGATCCAAGTACTGCACTCTTAACCACTACACCACACTGGCTCTTGCATGGTAACTAATTTGCAATCCATATGTATGTAGCTCTCCCTCACAACAATCCTGTAACGGAGGCCATTATTATCCCCATTTTACAGATGAGGGACTGAGAGAGCATGATCTTGCCAAAGGTCATCTTGTGAGCGTGTGGCTAAGACAGGATTTAAACTCTGCCCTCTCGGGTGCAAGACCGACATGTATGTCAATTCCTAGGGATCAGAAGTAGTACTGTTGTCTTAGGTTGTCACTTGGTACACATTCTTAACAATGAATACCAGCAATCTCAACACTCATTAGTAATAGCATGTAACAAACAAATACATTTCTATAATGTGAAAAGCAAGTCAGTGCAAACTACAGCTTGTTTGTGACTTTCATCAGTATACAAAAGTTGAGCAGATAAAGATGGGTAAATAGAATAATAGAATTTCAGGGCTGGGAAGGACATCAGTGGTCATCTAGTCCAACCCAGTAGTGCACAGTTTAAGTGTAATCCTTCGTTAGATTTTGTTTTGTTCTAGAAGGTGACGCATTAGTATCAAAACCTTGGAAGCTTCCTTTGTCTCTTTCAAGTGCAGGGAGGGGAGTAGTAGTTTGTGTCCATTAAAGTAAAACACAATATTGCTATGGCAGCGTTTTATTTTACTCTTGCAGTAGCAGAAACAATTCAAAACAAAGCCTCTGGCTTAACCTTAACGCGCGCCTTCCTTGGGTCAAACTCCTACGAAGGTCGTGTTTTTGCCTGTCACGGGCCATCTGTCTCAAATTTCTGGTGAAGATGTTGGTCACATGGTTCTGACTCAAGCTGCTATTGAAAGCAGATGCAGTAGCTTATCTAAATATCACAGCACTACCACGGCCTGGTATTAATTGCACTGGGCAGTCCTCCTTTGGCACTTCATACCCCAATAGTGAGGAGACTTGCCACTCTCCATGATGTTAATAATTTATTATTTACTACTGGAGCACTGGCAGCGTTCCCAAGACTCATTCTAGAGACAGACTTCACCTGGAGGATCTGGCATTCTAGAAAAAAGAGCTAGAGGGAGAATATACGAAGTGCCATACTGCGTGACACCAATGGTCCGTCCAGCCCAGCATCCTGTCTCCAACAGAGGCAATCGGTCACTTCAGAGAAGTGCACAACAGTTCATAGTGGAGTGATCCATTCCCAGCTATTCACTTCCGACTCCCCACAGTCAGGTTACGTCCCTGACCAACTTGTCTAACAGAGAACTAACCTCACCAGCAAAGAGAATCTCATGGGTTTTTATTAATTTTTAAAAAAAACATTTTTTAAAATATCTGACTTAGAGTAAGAGTAGGCTTACATGTGCTCCCTGCGCTCTTCAAGCATGCCTTGCTGGGGCTCTTTGCGGTATGGAACACTTAGCATATGAACTAATTTGTTATTTAAAAACCTAGAACAGTGCTAAAATATATTTATTTTCTTACAGTGCTTCTGAATATTGAATTTTAAGTGAAGTAGCTTTAGAACTATCAGGATTCAAAACCAATCTCCTTCTCCCTCCCCCACACATGTAATTTTTCTCCCGTGCATAGTTTAGGGATTCATTCTCATGAGACGATAAAAGCGCCGAAATCGGTTTCCCCCCTGGGAGTTTTTTTATCATATGAAAGGATTATGTTGCAAGATGCCTCGGTAAATGACCCACAACTATGAGGGCACCAATCAAGGTTTAACAATTGTGCTGCTATTTCCATCTTGTGTATGTCTAGTAATGTGGGAACAAACACTTTCAATCATGCAGAAGGCACCCCATTCGTTTTCGTTCAGTGAAAACCATCCATTTTCGGGTTTTCATTGAAAAAATAAAAAAATCACTGCGCATTCACAAATAGCCGCCAGATCATTCTGTCCATGCGTGCCCTTTCAAAATGGCAGCAGCAGTGTTGCGGCCATCTTGGAAAAGGGCAGACGGTCTGTGCATGTGCAAAACAGCCACTGCACATATCCAAACTGGTTGCCCTTTTCCAAAATGACAGTGACACTGCCTCTGCCTTTTTGGAAGAGTATGCATGCGCAGAATGATCTGGTTGCCATTTTGCGCATGTGCAATGATTTTTTATTTTTTTTTAAAAAAAACACGTTATTTTCATATGCAAACAAATGACAGTAAATGTCATTTTCTTATTCATTCATTTTCGTGTCCTTAGTTACTAAAACAAATGGGACTCCGTTCATTTTAGTATTTATATGGAACAAAATGAATTGCACACCCCTATACCTGAGACAAAATGGAAAGCTGGAGAAGCTCCGTGTAAAAAAGGATAAGGCGCAGTTGTTATTTCCAACAGGTAGTTTTAAAAATGGGAGAAGACGCTTGTGTGAATGCACCCTATGTAACTGCACAGGACCTCGTGTTTGCTAAAGCCAGCCCTGTACAAACGGAGAAGTAAGGGATGTAAAGCTGCTATATGCAGAAATGCCGGCCTATCTTATTTTTTGTAAAGTGCCAGGTACATCGCTGGTGCTATATAAATGCTTATTATAATAATAATAATAATAATAATAAACTGGAAATGACTAGTCCTTATAGCGTTGACTGTGGGACAATGGAAAGAATAGTCAGTCTTTTTACAGTGTTTTAGTGTTTGTTCTCCAATACAGTTCTCCAATCACATTTGCATTTTATGCTCTCCTATCAGTCCAAAAGGCACTTCTAAAATATTTGCTAGCATACGAGTATGTTTATATGAGCAAAGCTTGTGGGGGGGTGGGCATGGCCGCTGAGTGGCACAGCTGCGGAGCAGCCATCCAGTTGGAGTGAGTGGGGAGAGATTCTAACGGGCAGCTCCCAACGTGGCTGCCTTGGCAGATGCCTAGCACGCCCCCTGCCATGGACCATGGAAGAGGGAGAAGTGCGCCAGGCTGACCTTTGAAACTGACATGTCCCAGCTGTGAGCACTGAGGAACTGGGCTCCCCAGCTCTCTCAGCTAGTTCCTGTGACTTGCAACAGCCATGCCCCCCCGCCCACGGTGTCTGCTGGCATGAGTGGCCTCCCCAGTTCATACAGGCAGGGTGTGTGTGGGTGCCCATTGCTATGCACCTTTTTGACTTGCCCCACACAGGGCACTCCGGATCTTTTGGCAATTCCCCATGAGTGGGTGCTGAGTGGTTCACAGGAGCGTGCATCCCCCTGCTCCACCTTCAGACGGGTGGTCGGATAAGTGGTTACAGGGTGGCCGTGCATGGTAGCATCTCATTTAAAAACACCCTATGTTTGGGAACCCTGACTAAATCAGAAAAATTAAGGACAGGTACAGGAATGGGCCCTGTCCACAAAGACCTTCAAAGGGGCTTAGGCCATGATCCACCAACCATTTACTCCAGAGTAGTCCTATTGAAGCCCAGAGACAGTGGGTATCGTCAGACGTTACGAGATCACGCTCAACCACAGTCAATACCCTGTGGTGTGGAATGGTACCGTAATGTCTGTTGGGGAACC
>QEPC01010227.1:3537898-3553725 GCA_003113815.1 Sphenodon punctatus
TGCTGGAGTGATCCCAGCGGGGAATCATTTGGGTGATTCCTGGATGGGGCGAATGCCGCCCTGTCTCGTCTGAAATCACCCAGTGTAAGATCCGTTTATCTGGCCAGTCATTTAGCAGATAGGGCTACAGTCTGGAGAGCTATTTTTATGGGAATTTTACATAGCTTACATTGGGTTTTTATTTTTGATGTGCATAGACAGTCAGATAGTGCTGTTACCTACTCTGAGCCTTTGGAAAAGGGCAGGTTGAAATGTTTATTTATTTATTTTATTTAATTAATTAAATTAAATAGTGACGGTGACATAACCTTTTAAAACATTTCTTAATAGAGCTATGTAATTTAGTGCCCCTGGCTGCCGGTGTGCAGCCATATGAAAACTAAATCTCTGTGCTGAATGAATCAGAAGGTATAAAGACAGTAATTAAGTTTGAGGTCACTGCTATATATACATGCTATATTTACATGGTCTGACGCAGTAACTCAATTTTACACTTTTTTATTTACTCTATCTTTTTAGAGTTCACTTCTTGTCACAAAAGGATTAATCACACAGCTGAGTTTAAAAATTAAATGACGCAAAGGTCAAGGAACCTCCCCCCCCCAAGAAAATCAATACATTGATTTCACTTTATTGCATAAACAAAGGGTCTGAATTCACTCCTTCAGTTACAGCCTGCAGACTGAAATCCTGTATCTACAGACCAGCCAGGTGAAGGGAAACCTATCTTTCACAGGGAAAAAACAAAACAACAACTTGCTTAGAATAATAAAACAGAAAGTGGCAAATTGCAGAGAAGTTCTTTCTACTTCTCTCCATTTTATTTCTTGTGACAAAAACTCAGAAATTCTCTTAATTACTGGAAAACCAAGCCATGAATTAAATTCTAAAAACTGATGCCGCATCAAACACATGTGGCTTGCTGCTCAGGTTGTTCATTTCCGAATGTATACAGTGTGCATGCAGAATAATTAAAGCCCTGAATGAGATGGATACAAAGTAGTTCAGATGATACCATGTATTGAACCAACTGTAATTGGTGACATTATGCAAGTTTGGGGGCTGCACTGGGCCCTTCCTCGGGCATGTAACAAACCAGCTAGTAATAAGTAACCTTGAACTCCATCTAGTCAAGTGAAGAGAGAATTATCACCTTTATTCTTGTCTGCGGAGGAACTCTGTGAAGCTTGAAAGCCTGCACATACTTGGCGGCCAAAGTTGGTTCAATAAAAATCACCATCAGAACTACTTTATCTCTGGTCTCGCATACTTGGGACCAACATGGGAACTACACTTAAATGGAATCTGCAATCTCATCTTGTTTTGCTGCAGTGTTCCAAAATAGTTACAAGAGTCTCAGATCATCATGCAGGATGTCCCAGATTCGTCCTGCAGTCCGGGATGGTTGCAGCAAAATCTCAGAAAGAGAGACAGTGTGTGTGCGTGCCTTGGCCATATTCTCCATGGCATGGCACAGGAGGTTCTCTCAGCCACTCTAATTTACAACACTCTCAGCTGAATATCTGGGATCTCCTTCACATGGGTGTGTGCTTTTAAGAAGCTATCAGTACAGGGCAGAATAGAATCCAAAGTTCCTGGCATGACAGCTACATTGCTACTACCGTTGTTCTGGAACCCTTACAAATAGCTATTGAGCATAATGGACAATATGCAAAATCCTCCTCTAGTGATTGAATTAAAAGCAGCAGCTAGCACTTTCTTCTATGGCTCAGGTAACAGAACAGGGAAAAGGCGATTGTTAGGACAGTGGTTCACCTGTGCCCCTTGTCAACAGTTGCGATTTCTTTCAGTCATTAAGTTTGTTTTTAAAAAACAATAATACAAATTTCAGCCAAATCTCATTGTTCAGCAATGGGCTATTGGGGGGTGAGGAAGTGGGCAAAGTCTCATCCATTTACCACAGTGGGGCCAAAGAACTGCATGTAGCTTTAGAGCCATAGTTTGCCCACTTCTGGACTACTGCCCAACATCAGGCTATGAGAGAATCAACACAATCATCAGAGAATCCACACAGGAGACGGGTGCAGGAAAAACCTTACATTTCAGTGGGAGGGTTATGAGCATGGTGCAGCTCAAGCGTGGCTGCCTGCTAACTAGAAGAAGTGATGTGATTGAGCTTTCAAATAAAGATTAGGACAAGGATTCAAATCTGACCTAAGAGAGAAGTAATAGTATGGATGTGTGAATTCTTTCAGTTTTTTAATAGTTGCTTTATTTAAAAAAAAAAAAAAAGAGAAAATTTTAGACCAGCCTCAAAGTTTTAAATTTGTTAAATGTGCAAATTTTATGCAAATTATCCCCCACATTGTCCCTTGCTTAGAGTACTGCTGTTCTTCATTTCAGAGTCCAGTGGCTGAGAGAGATGCTGGCATATATCTAGGATGGGTTCCAACTGCCACAGTGCAATCCTAGCTTACTCACCCTATCACATGTAAATAATTTCTTAGGGAAAGATGGAATATATGCTGTTTTGCTTCTCAGCCAACCAAACCTATAGAAATATTGCCATTTTAGTAAGTGCAGCACTAACTTCAATGGCTCTGTTCTTTCATCAGTCTGCCCATGAAAACTACAATGAGTTAGATCAAGGCAGTCCAACTTCTTGGCCACTTTAGGCCAAATTGCTTCTCAGCAATTTGCTGGTGGACTAGATTGCACAAAAATCTCTCATTGAGTGACCAGTGCATGTTGTTTCTAGAATGCAAGGGTAGCCAAACCCTGTTTAAACTTAATAGCAATAAAAAATGTGACCATTACATGCAGTGTTTGGAACTACTGTTGTAGGTGTGACCAAGAAGTAGATTATGATCTTCTGGTGGTTCACAAGCTGGTCTCCAGCAGATCACAATACAGGGAGAGGGACCAGCCTCTCAGGGTGATTTCAGATGTTATGTGTCTCCCTCTTACCACAGTCAATCCCCTGTGGTGGAGGAGAGGCCCGTAACGTCTGAAGGATTCCTGCCAGATGTTCACCCCAGTGAACCTCTAGCGGGAGTCAGATTAACCACGATTCCAGGGGTGAGGCCGGCCTCACCTCTGGAATCGTGGTTAGCACAACCACGATCCAGGATCGGCAGAAAGTAACGTCTGTGGATCATGGCCCAGACCACGATGTGGGATTGGGCGCAGCGGCTGAATGGGCTGCAGCGCCCGCCCGTCTTTCGGAGGGCAGCATGGGGAGCGCCACGCCGCTCTGCCCCCTCCCCGATCCCCTGTAGGATTCAGGCCAGCACATCTAAAGGACGGCCGACCTGACTCCTGACCGGGATCTGAAACTGATCCCGGACCGTGGCTAGATGGAGGCCTGTCACGTCTGAAATCACCCTCAGAGATTGCCTCTGAGGAGGAAAGCAAGACTGGAGCCCCGGGGAGTGACTCTAAGAAGGAGACCGACTAGGAGAGCTCCTTCAGTGGAATGGGGAAGTTTCTCTCTAATGGGAGTTGCTCTTCTCCACTTCTGAGACTAGTTGCTTAGGTGCCTTAGAGCTGAGAGTCAACCGGAGGAGTCCCAGCCTGGAGTCCTGGAGCCAGCAGGAGAGGCCTGGGTAGATTGCCAGAGGTTGACATCTGGATCAAGTAGATCAGTGAACCATACGTCTGGCCAGTCCTGTGTTGTGTGAAGTCATTCTGGAAATTGGTATTTTATTTTTTAAAGTACTCGTATTTAATAAAATTGGATTTTAAGGCCATGGGCCAAATGGAATCTTGCTGCAGACCTCCAGTTGGACAGGACCGAGTTAGATGCCTGAAGTATGAACCGGGATCACTCATGCGGTCATGGCCACTCTGCAGGCCTGTGGGTACTATTTTCAGTACAATGCAGAAGATTCAAATCGCAGCCTCTTTCAAATGGAGTCTGATGTTTTCCAGGCCAGCACTGACTAGATTTAACACTAGAAGGGTTTTTTTGAATATCTATCTTAAAATTTGTTGTTACTCTACTTAATTGTATGCTTGGAAAAAAATAATAATCAAGAATTGGCAAACATGTTATTAGCACTGCATGTCCTTGGGGTTGTTATAATAAACAGCTTCCTTACCCTCATGAAGTTTGGTGTCAGGATTAAGAAATTTATTCCCCAAGAATTCATCTACTTTATGTGCCTCTCTCCCATGCTTTGTTGATTGTGTTTACACAAACCTGTTTTACTTTGGATTAAATGGATATTTACACCAGAGCAGAATAACATAAGATTCTTGTGCTGTCTGGGTGCTTGAGGATTGAGGTTATACCGGATTAAATGATTATCAGGTTCTGAATAAGTCTAAGCATGATTAGTACTGAGTAAAAGTTGTTGTGGGTTCAGGATGTTCGCTATAGTGGAGAGTAGACCTGCATCGAAACAGCTATTCAATTTTTATGGAAATTTCTGCAAAAGCCACCTTCGCCGCCGCAATGGTGGTGACGGGGTAATTGGCGGGCCCCCGTCAGGTGACGCAGGCTGGAGCTGCAGGAGGAGCCCGGCAGCTGCGTGGTAGAGCGCTCGCTTCCGAGAAGGGAGTTGCCAGGCAACTGAAGGTTCAGTACGTGCGCAGAGGCGCCGCGCTGTGAGGAAATGAACGGACCCACCCTTTGTAGGGAGGGCGGATCCGTTTGAGCCGCGTGGAGCCGGCATTCGGCGTTGGGTTAGGGAGAAGCTAGCCCCACCCACCTCACCTCTAGCTCTGTGGTTTTTTGTTACTGGTTGCCATTACGGAGCCAAAGGGGAATTTTGGTGACTAGCCTGATTCAAGGGTTGCTTGTTTCGCCCCTTTAACAGTGCAGAATAGGATAATTAGGTTGATTTTAGCAGCAGGGAAATCTGAAACTATCCAATTTTAATAATTACCAATTGGTTAGTAACTAGCAAAGCTAGTAATAATTCTAATGTGATTATATGATTGAGGTAATTGGAGAATTTGGTAATTGGCGTGACTAATTTAAGAGACAATTGGGTAATATTTGTTGCACTTTGCGGGGGTCCAGTATGCTATTGTAGGCTAAATAGGTAAGAATAGGATAAGATGAGTCATCTCCTTAAGAGGTGGGGAGGTGACACCCAGTGCGAGAGGGAGCGCAGCACACACTTGGATCATTACCCTGGGAGGTGTACCTGGTGGGGTCAGTAAGTACATGCACTGTCTGCTGGCTTTGCGGGTACCACCTCCTTACTCAAGCCCATGGTTGGGCCTGTCCCCCTTCGGCCAGAGCCAGGGTGCTGTCGAAGGGGGAAGTTTAGTTTGGGAGTACTGACATGGGAGGGCACATCCCGGTCAGTACCCGAGTTAATAAGAATTAAGTAGCTAGCATACTGGACGCATATTGCTGGTGCAATCACTCACTGGCCTTGTTGAATATGTTTGAATAAAGAGTGCGGCCAAGTTAAAACCAGCTACAGTCTCTGTCTCATTGGGGGGTGCGCCGACAAACAGAATTGCTGTTGTTTTTTCCAATCAGAATCCCACCCACCGCCCCAAATAAAATTAAAAATCATTGTGCATGCACCATGGTATCTGAGGCTGATTTATGCATGTGCAAGATGACCACTGCCCCTTATCCACAATGGTGGCAGCAGCGTCACTGTCATTTTGGATAAGGGCAGCCGATTTACGCATGCGCAGATGGCTGCCAGATGATGCACATGTGCAATTTGGCTGCCCTTATCCAAAATGGCTGCAATAGTGCCATTTTGGATAAGGGTGGCGGGCATTTTGCACATGTACAAATCAACCACAGCAGCCATTTTGTGCATTCACAGGTTTGGTTACTGACTGTTGTGATTTTTTGATCCGAATGGACAAACTACCCGGTTCCCTGATTAAAAATAAGAACCACTGAAATTCCAGATTCATTCCTAGTGGAGAGAGGTCAATCAAGGATTGGTACTCAAAGCCGGAGAGTATGATAACCTAAACTCAGTATCAGTGGGCAAGCTGACATCAGCTCTAGGAAAGCAGTCCAAAGGTCAGGGCTAGGACAGGAGGCAGAACTAGGCTACAGATAACATAGGGCTCGGCTGGACTGGAAAGAACAGGACAAGGCTGGGTTCAGATGGAGGTGAGGCAGAGGCAAGGCAAGGTTAACAGGCAGGGCAGGCTGAGGTCACAAGCTAAACAATCAAGAACCTTCTGGTTGCACAGACAAGGGTTAGGAGTCCCAGAGGAAGTTACATGAGGACTGTTTGTCAATCAAAGAGTAAGGCTTAGCTGGCCTACCAGGCAGCTAAAGAGGTGGGTGAATGATTGAGACGCAGGGGATGGACTTCCAGCTGTGGGTTCTCAACCCAGCGTGGATAGCCACGTGGCTAAGGTCGCTACCTGAAATCCTTATGGATCAGGGTTCAAGGCCTGTGGGTGCTCTTGTGGCCTGACTGATTTTGTGCTCTTGGACAGAGTGAGGAAACCCATGCAGACATTTTCCTGCCTCATTTTGTTGTTGTTGTTCTTGTTCTTCCACTTCCCCTTTTGTCAGTCCCTCTTAGTACTGAACAGCCCCTGATCCAGGCAAGTGCAGACTGTGTGACAATGGCACAGAGCTCATGTGTTGGGTCCCCGCAGGGAGCTTCAATACACGGGACTCATGAATAAACATGAAATGACACATGAGTGTGAGAAGCACCAGTGCAAAATACAGGGCCTCAAACTCAGGGAGTCCCAACCTATGAAAAGCCTGTAGCAATTCAGGAGGGTCCCCTAACACATGGGGCCCATGAGTAAACTAGAATTAGCAATATATGTGTTGTGCACAGACCGGCATTGCAGGAGGTCTTGCCCCTGAAGGAGAAGTTATGTTTAATAGAGCATCAAGAATGAGTTATAGCAATATATTTTTTCTAATGGGCGAGTCTCTGTCTGTTAATAGGAAGAATTGTTTGGAGGGGGGCCTACACCACTATTTGCCATGGGTTCTAGTGATATGACACTGATATGTGCCCATCCTAACTTCCTGCCAGACCTTTTCCTCTTACAGAACCAGCATTGATCCAGTGGTTCTACCTGCCCTACGTCTTTTAGGTTCTCTGATCTCCACTGAGGAACCCCCTGTTGATTCTCTCCTCCACCCTTACTGGAAGGAATTGGTCCTACTACACTCAACATTTAGGTGGACTGGAAGAGTAAGCAAAGCTTGCACATGACTTCTGTACTCTATATCTAGTGCTAAAGCAAAAATGACCAGTAGCACCTGCTACATTAAAAATGGAAGTATAAGGAAGTTAGCAGATTTGGCACATACACGTGTATGGTAGGAAGCTGCAAGTCATGGCAAAGATGCCATTGCTTGCCAGTGATTTGAATAAACTGCGGATTAGACAAAAATACAGAGTTATGCAAGAGAGACCGAGTCTAAAGAGCCATGGCTTTTAAGGCTGCTAACGTAATCATGAATGGCAGAGGGAGAAAAATGAAATCTAGGCTTCCTAAAAATAATTCCAAAGTACAGCAATTCTGTAGCTGACCTTTCCTTTTGCTCACAGGGTTTAAATTAGGTATTTTTTTCTGACAGCACTAAATATAGTGCAACAACATTATAACATGTGCCATTATTGTATGAATTCGGTTATTACCCAGCATGAGGCATTGGCCCCAAGGTGTGTCATAAAGAATGGACTCTGCTTTACTTCTCGGTTAAAATCGCAGCGTAAGTGTTCAGTGTATCCAAAGATGCATGTTTTGAGCATCCTTGTTTATAATGAGAATCTGGTTATAATGCAGAGAGACCTTGCTCCCAAATACCACATTATAACAAGGTCACGCTGTATTTTAAGTGAAAGTAAGAAGGAGATTTGTGAGGTGCAATGCTGTGGAATATGGGGAGACATGTTGAGCACAGTCCTGTCTTAATAGGATGGGGAGCAATTAGCATTCTGGAATTGTAAATATTGCTTTACAGAAAGCATTAGCACACAGTTCTTCGTATTCTCAAGAAGAGCTCCTATTCTATTTTATCCACACCCAGAGCGATTATTTGCATATTTGCTCATCCAAGTATTAAATTATATTTTTAGGGGGTCAATTTCAGTATTTTGTTTCAATTGTTTTGGTATTTCAGTTACATTGTTTCAGCATTACGTATTAGTGCTATTGGGCACGTGCAACAGCTGAAAAAAAGTAACCAATATACTGAAATAATGGAAATACCAAAATGAAATACTGAAACAGACCAAATAATCAAAATATTCTAAATAGATAACCAACAAAACAGGAACAAATAGTGGCCAGAACTAAAACGGGGCAAATTCATCAAAAATATTAGTTCTGGCTTTATTAATTTTTCTCTAATATGGCTGTCAAGAGAGAGAGGGGTTGCTGTGTTGGTTGCAAAAGCAATAGATGGAGACAAAGTAGTTCAGAATATCTTTTAGAGGGCCACCTTCTGTTGGTGAGGGTATGCAGGTTTGGGGGCCAGACAGGGCTCTTCTTCAGGCTGGTTCTGGTGGAAGGGCCTTGTGTGGCCCAAAAGCTTGCATACTCTCAGCAACAGAAAAAGAGTTTGTCTTAACTACTTGGTCTCCATCTAATATGGCAGTATCACCAGCTGGATTGAGCCCTTGCGTAACTGACTGTAACTGAGCTTCATCCACAGACAACTTTTGTTTGTTTGGTGTCTTGGATCAAAATTAAACATTCTGCCCACAGCTTTGCAGTGACGTTTCTGCCTGAGCCACTTCCTTTCCTCCTTCGTGTGCATTGGTTTGTTTTTCTTTGGCCTTCATTTCTACTTGGGGAAATAAGTCACTTAGGACTCTTGTGTTGATCTCTATGAAGGCGCTGTCAAGGGAAACAGGCTTCTGTGGCCTTCCTCAGGCTGCTGTTATGTGGCAGCTCCACATGTTTCTTATGCTAATCTTTGTGGCTGAACTGAGGGCATGGGTAGCCCGCTCCTGTGCCAGTGAACATTTTAGAGGCTAGAACCTTGAGGAAGAGAGAGACTTTTCTGTTGTAAGGAAGATCCAAGCTTATTGACAAGGGGAGACAAACAATTGCATATGGAAATAGAAAGCCTAGGCTAAAGTCTTAACATCTGTGATGTCTCATTTGTGACTTTAATGGACTTTGGACCCGGACTAGAGACCGCATTGAGCAGAACCCCTCATGACACTACTGTTGAAAGGCCCCTTTATTGTGAAAAGGTTACTGTTTTGTGGCATAATGAAATACAAGGCCAGCTGAAAATGTAGCCTATTTAAAATATCAGTCCTTTGGCCTACAACCACCACTGACTTACTCCAGAGTAGTCTCACTGAAGCCTGGAGGTTAGGGTTTGGGTTAGGATTTACTTATGGACTTGAACCTAGGAGACCCAGGTTAAAAACGCATCATAGCCATGAACTGACTGGGTGACCTTGGCCAAGTCATTATCTCGTAGCCTCAGTTCCCCATCTGTAAAATGGGAATAATAATTACCTACCTTTAGGGCTCCAGTGGAGCTACTCTGATTGGTGGATCACAGCTTTAGTGAATTATTTAAGCTATTTTTAAGGACTTTCCTCCCATGTAGCTAACTTATGAGCAGAAATATTACATTGACAACCCTAATTCTTTATACTGCATTTGATTTGGGAGTCTTTCCCCACAGGTGGGTTTTTTGTTTTGTTGGGGGCTTGCCTGTGTGGCCCCATTTTGAGACTTAAATATAATCCTGTGACCCCAGATACTCCAACAATAAAGAAATACAAAGCACCATGCTATATTAGTTGGGATTGTGACCCCCAACTAGTTGACTCTCAGCTTTTGGTTGCATTCTGTAACTTAACTGAAAGCAAACAGGTCAATAATGTCCACTTTAGAGGCAGTTCCATCATGCCAAGGACCAGCCATCTGAAATGACACTGCTGTTTGCTGCCTGAGATAATTAAATCCCATTTGGACCTGCACCCAGCAAAATATTTTGCTAACGTTTGAGATGCACCTCCCAGAATACTTTAACTTTTGCAGTTTATGGCAGACCACCTTGGCTATATAAGGCTCGCATTTGTCCTGCCCTAAATCTACAGGATTATTTGGGGTGTAGTAGCGCCAGCACCAAAGAAACAAGCACTATACGTATGAAAGGATTGCGGCATGGGCAGGTGTCAAAAGTACAGGTGCTAGTGTGGGGAAAAAGGACAGCACTGAAATAAGGAATAGGTGAGTATATAAGAAAAGCCTCAGTTACAAGGGGGGAATGCTGGAGTGAGGAGGGGCAGCCTGGAACTCTCCCAAGAGGCTGGAGAGGAAGGTTTAGAGCCTGCTGTGTCTCCAAGAGAGGAGTGGAGAGAGGATTCTAGACTGTGGGCAAAGGCAAAGCCTGCATATGGCAACCCCAAGCAAAGTAATGCTGAGAGGACCCCGTGGAGAGTCAGCTGAACAAAGGACTTCCAGGTGGGACCCTTCCATTATATATACTGAGCTAAAGACTATATTACTACTACTGCTGCTTATCATTTCTATAGTGCTACTACACATACACAGCCCTATACAGTCACAGTTTTTTGGTGATGGATCCCTGCCTAGCAGGCTTACAATTTAAGATGGACAAGTGTGAGGGGAACACAGGGAAAGGCGCACACCCACATTCTCATTTTACAGATGGGGAACTGAGGCTGAAAGCTTGTGGCTTGCCCAAGGCTATCCAGTAAGTTCATGACTAAGGCAGGACTTGAACCTTGGTTTCCCAGGTCCAAGGCCCACACCTTGTCCACTACACTGCACTGACTCTCATATTGAAACTGTTAGTGGAACGAGCTGACTGTAGTGGAGGTGAAAACCAGATGCTTAGGTACTAACCTTAAAGGAAAGCGAGCTGAAAAGTCTGAAAGACCACCTCCTCCCTTCTGTCGCGTTGCGGCACCTGGTCAGCTGGGGACACTCGCCTGCAGGTGCTGTCTCCCTGTGATGTTTTTACGACTAGGACGCGCAGGGAGGTGTTCAGTAGCTGCCCCACGATTATGAAACTCCCTCTGCTTGGAGGCCTGCCTAACCCCAAACCTGCTCCTCTTCGAGAAATGATGTAAGACCTTTTTATTTGGCCAGGTATTTGGCAACCAGGAATATGGTGGGATGGGATTCGGTGGGAGGTGTAGGGATGAGTTGGGTGGGCTATCAGGTGTTTTTTTTAAAAAATTAATTTTAATGGTTTTCTAATTCTGTTTTTATGATTGTAAACTGCCCTGACCCTCTGTGGGAAGGATGGCATAGAAATATGAATACATAAATAACCATGCCTAGCTGTTAGAAACTTACCCCAGAATCCGACCCAGAGCTCCTGGACTGGGGATAAGGTATACACTCTTGCGTGGGATTAGGACTGTTTTGAGGGACACTGGGTGTACCGAGTGGAAGCTAATTCCCGAGGAGTCTATCTCCACGCCCTTATGAAGCCTGGCAAACACACCTGGCTACACAATGTGGTGAGGCTCCGGGGGCATACGAGTTAGGGGGACTCCAACAACGAGGTAGGCTTGGCCCAGCAAAAAGGGGATACTATCAGGGAGACGCAGGAGTCTGGAAGGTCTGCCTCATAAGGGCGGCTCAGAGGCCAAGGAACCGACCCAGCGCCCAAGGAGGGGAACCCTAGAGAGACGACCAGGGTGAGGACCGAAGGGCTCTGCCTCGAAGGAGCTGAGGACCTGAAGCCAGCCCAGGGACTATCCCTGGGAGCCAGCTGGCAGGGGCCAGGCTGGAGGAGCTGGGAAATGAGTAAATTGGAGACAGCGAGTAGGCTCTGGAGGAGCCAGGGATCCTAAAGGGTTCCAGAGAACTGCTTACCTGATGAGGAGGGATTGGGCCTGGCCAAAGGAACCTATGTGGTACAGGTACCCAGGAGACTGTGTGTGGATTACATGGGACTAGAAATACCTGGCTTCAGGAGGGATAGTGCTTGGCCAGGGGCCTGCTGTTCAGGCATCTAGAAAACAATGTTACTGGACTACTAATATATTACATTTATATGCTGCCCCCTCCTGCTATAAGCATCTGAGGGTGGCTAACCACATTTTAAAATACATAATAAAATAAAATATGTTAAAAACAACACTAATAACCCCAAAGATAAAATAACCCAGTACCAAAACCCCTCCCTAGCCCAACCCATCCATCCCATCTCCCTCGGTAAAGGCCCGGTATATGTTGCTGGTGATAGCGAATCCATTTTAAATAAAATACACGTTGCTAAAAAATCCGCTTAGGCTTGGTCATTGGGGTGCAGTCAGATACTGAAAAGCTTCACCCTCGCGATCCTGCCCCGTTACATGGGGATTTACTTGCAGTCAAGTAGTGAGACTTCCCACTGTTAAATCAAAAAGCTAAATAAAAGGATTCTTTCCTTGGATGAAGATTGGATTATTACAGAATTGGATTTTTATAATCTGACAGGCACAAAGTATCGTATTATTGGCTTCTGTCTGGTTTGCGGTAGAGAAGAAGAGGAAGAAATGGAGGGGGAGTAAGGTTCATTAAGCTTTGGTTTTAGTTTAAAGCTGTGGGAGGAATCATTCTCACTCCGAGGGCTCTAGGGCAGGAATTTCCAAACTCTGTCATGATCTTCAGTGGAATCGTGCCATCTGTGGATGGACTCATGATTCTAGCCTATATATGTGTTTGCCTTTGCTGTCTGGGATAAATCTCAAAACAAGGTCATGCTGGCAAATAGGTTTTAATAGACTGGCAGGGACTCACAAATGTTTGCCTGCATCATGATCTTGTTTTATTTATTTTATTTTTTATTTATTGGGATTTCTATCCAGCCGTTCCCTGAAGACTCAGGGCAGCTAACAAGATAAAATAGCATTACAAGTATAAAATGCTTAAATTTTAAATATGAGATTTAAATATAATCCCATGACCCAACTTGGGGTCCCAGTCACAATTTGGAAACCTTTACTCTAGATGGCACAATAGAATGGAGATCAGTGGGGAGGATGCCTCTGTACTGGGTAAGAATGATACCTAGGCAGAGATTAGATAGCCCTTACTTTAGTGGACTTGGGAGACCAGGGATTAAATCCTGTGTTAGCCGTGAACTCACTAGGTAACCTTGGGCAAATTACGGCCTCTCAGTCGCTGTTCCCCTTCTGTAAAATGGGAATAATAATGACCTACATCACAGGGTTTTTGTGAGGGTGATCTAGGTAAGAATTGTTAAGCACTTAAAAGTGCTATATAAATAATAATAGGATTAGTCCAGCTTTACAAAATGAAACTTTTAACAAATCTGGAGTATTTCTGTTTGTTCCGTATTCTAATTGTACAAAAGATAGCTGAACCCCTTTTCCTATGCCTTATATTAGCTTGCATCTAAGACACTTTCTTAGAAGCACTTTTCAAGCCTAAGTAAATCTGATAATATCCCCGCAAGAAAGGCAAGGTGTTATATCCAGTTTACAGATGGGTAAACTGAGGCAAAATTATGTACTATAGGGCAGTGATCGATCTAGACGCCTACTAAATTTGAGATTTATCTGTATGACATGCCTCACACGTTAGTACTAGAATTCTCACCATGGATGATTATGGAATATTCCAACTATAAAGAAAATTTCTCCTAACTTCTTGTAGTTAATGATGGGTTTATGCAATGAAGCATAAGAGTTAACTATGCCTTAGAGTTAACTGTTATGGAGGCAGTTGGTCCGCTAGATTATCAGGGAATAAAGGGGGTGCTCAAAGACGACAAGGCCGTTGCTGAGAAACTGTATTGGTTTGTTGTGTAGATTTTTATTACAGAGGATGTTGGGGCAATACCCACCCCAGAACTATTTTTTGTTGGTGATGAATCTGAGGAATTATTTGAAATTAGCATCATGCCAGAAGAGGTCTTATTACATATCAATAATTTAAACAGTAGAAAGTCACCTGGGCCAGATGGTATTCATCCAAGGATACTGAAAGAACTCAAAATTTGACATTGCTCAATTACTGTCCGTAATATGTAACTTATCACTAACATCCTTCTCTATGTCAGGAGGTTGGAGGTTATCAAATGTAAGACCAATTTTTAAGAAGGGCTCCAGAGGTGACCTTGGAAGCTACGGACTGATAAGCCTGACATCAGTACAGTACAAATGGGTGGAGACCATTGTTAAAAACAGAATTATTAGGCATATTGACATGCATGATGTGTAAAAACCAGCACAGCTTTAGCAAAGGGAAGTCATGCCTCACTAATCTATTCAAATTTCATGAGAATGTCATCAAGCATGTGGATTGGGGTGATCCGGTTGATATTTTGGATTTTCAAAAAGTATTTGACAAGGTCTCTCAGCAGAGACTTCTCAACAAACTAAGTAGTTATGGGGTAATGGGACAAGTCCTGTCATAGATTGTTAGCTGGTTAAAAGATAGAAAACAAAGGGTAGAAATAAATGATCATTTTTCAAGTTTCAGAGAGGTAGATAGTGGGGTGCCTCAAGGCTCAGTACTGCGACCAGTATTGTTTAACTTTCATTAATGATTTGAAAAAAGGGGTAAAGAGTGAGGTGGTTAAATTTGCAGATGACACTAAATTATTCAAGATAGACCCAGGGAGGCACGGAGGCATTACAGAGGGATCTTGCATGGCAAAGGCCACTTTCACACCTGCGGGAATGGGTCATTAGGCGCTCAGGAGGGGGGCTGTACATATGAATCAGGCATGTCTTGATCAGGTGTGAATGCCCCGAGGCAGGTGAGTAAAGCTTTTATGCATGTTTACAAAAGCGATTGTCCGAGCTGCGAAATCCAGCTCTGTCAATCATCCTTATAAAACCACATAAAAGCTTCAATCACCCGCCTTGGGGCATTCACGCCTGATCAAAGACGTGCCTGATTCGTACGTGCGCCCCTTCTCACAACCTTTGGCACTCCCTTCCGGAGGAAGCCCGCCTGGTCCCAAGCCTATTGTCATTCCGGCGGTGGTGTAAGACCTGGCTGTTCGCCCAGGCCGTGGGGGGTGGGCTAGAGCTATGGTTCCCCCCCCCCACCTTGTTTTATTATTTTACCCTTCGTGCCATGTTTTAATTGTTGTTGATGGTTTTAAACTGTTTTTATAATGTATTTATGTATTTTTGAACTGAAATTGTTGGAAGCTGCCCCGAGCTGGTTACAGGAGGGTGCAGGGTATAAATCATTGAAATAAATAAATAAATAAATAAACCTTCTAATGATCCATTTGCGCAGGTGTGAAAGTGGTCCTGGTGTATGGCCAATGAAGTTCAGTGCTGATAAGTGCAAGATGATGCACATAGGGAAAAATAATCCTCACTAGATACACAATGCTAGGTTCTGATCTGGGTATAACCACTCAGGAGAAGGATCTTGGCGTTATTGTGGATACGTTCCTTGAAATCATCAGCTCATTGTGTGGCAGCAGTCAGAAAGGCAAACTAAATGCTAGGTATTATTGTGAAAGGAACAGAAAATAAAAGGGAAAGTATCGTAATGCTGCTGTATAAATCTTTGGTACGACCCCACCTTGAATATTGTGTGCATTTCTGGTCTCCCTGTCTCAAGAAGGATATATAATAGAACTGGAAAAGGTTCAGAGAAGAGCAACAAGGATAATAGAAAGGCTGGATCAAATTCCATGTGAGGAGTGACTCTAAAGGTTAGTGCTGTTTAGCTTGGAGAAGAGGCGATCAAGCGGGGGTGGGTCTGATAGTTTATAAAATCATAAGTGTCATGAAGAAAGTAAATGGGGAACTGTTGTTTACTAGTGGTGGGACCCCGGGCCCATTACCGGCTACTGGATTTACCGGTTACCGGTTCTACGAAAACCGGATTCCCGGATTAAATCCGGTATGCCGGTACCGGATTTATTTCATTGGTTTCAATGGGGCGCTGTGTCCCCATTGAAACCAATGAAATAAATT
>QEPC01010227.1:3553743-3579744 GCA_003113815.1 Sphenodon punctatus
AGTTTTTTTACATTGCAGCCATTTTTAAATGGCTGCAATGTAAAAAAATCCGGTACCCCGAAATCCGGTACCGGGTCCGGATTACCGGGTCGAATCCGATAATGCCGGTACGCCCATTACCGGCATTATCGGATACCGGATTCTACCGGTTTCCCACCCCTATTGTTTACCCTTTCCCACAATAAGAGAACAAGGGGGGGGGGCACTCTGAAGTTAAATGGCAGCAGATTTAAAACCGACAAAATGAAATACTTTTTCGTGCAGCGGACAATACAGTTATGGAACTCATTGCCATATTTTTGCTGCTAGAGGTGGCAGCGAAAGCCAGCAACACAACTAGCTTCAAATAGAAATTGGATAAATTCTTAGAGGATAGAGCCATAAATGCCTATTATCTGGGCTTAAACCCCTGGCTACTGGAGATAGAAAGCAGTCAGCAGGAGATGGGTCACACCTCTGACCTGTACATGTATTTCTCTTGAGCTGTCGGAGCTGGCCGCTGTCAGAGACAGGATGCTAGATTAAATAGATAGCTGGTCTGACCCGGTATGGCACTTACGTAGAGCTTGTATCCTGTCTAATCTAACTGTAGATGTTGTCTTTATTAATGCAAACATTTAATCCTTGTTTTTTAAATCTCATTAAGCTTTGGACGTCAATGATAACTCTTAAATTAATTCCATAGGCTATTCATTTGTGCAGCAGTTTCCTTTTAATTTGTTTCATTTTAATTTAATTGGATTTCCCCATGTTCTTTTTTTTCCCTAATGAGACAGTAAGAACTCCCAGCTTTATCTGCCAAGCTAGGTGACTGTAACGCTACCTTCTGGATTTAAAATCACCAAATATTATTTCACACAGCTTATTAGTCTCATGTCTGTGCGACAGATTCCCAGTCTTTATGATATTGCCTCGCACGCAGGTGCTGCTGTAGAAACACCTCAAACCCCTGTCAGTCTCCATCATGTGACAAATCAGTTCAGTGGGTGATCAGTCCAGGAATGGTATTGCGAGAGAGTGTTTGTTATCGGTATATCTAATAGCATTCTAGTCGTTATCACTTTGGTTACAACTATATGTATCATCCTCAGTGGTATTTGCTTTTGGACGTCTGTTCCACGCTGAACAATTAAAGGGATTTTCACAGGATCAGAGAAGTTTGCAGCCAAGTTAAGAATAAGAGCCAGATCTTCTCTCCAAATCTTCCTCCGTCTTGCCACTGATAGGTTACTTCTTCAAATCACAAGGACTCATTTGTGACTCTAAAGGGGCACAGATGAACCATGTAGGAGAAGTGCATTATATACACAGCAATGGCTGGGCAGTGGTTCCCAAACATTTTACCTGTCTGAGCCCATGTTTAGACCCCAGACAGTGACAGAAACAGGCAAAGTACATCAAATATCACTGTGCTTATTACCCTATCTTGGGTCCTCACCTATAATTTGTATAATTTTCTCCACTATTCTGCAATAGCAAGATCTCACTGGGAGTAATGTGTCCAGTTTTGGGTGCCTCATTTTTGAGGACATTGAGAACTGTTCTCAATTGGCACAAAGGGCAAGACTAGAGATAATAATAAATTTGTATTATTTATATAGCACCAGCAATGTGCTACACAAAAGGAGTGAGTAACCAGGGAAGGGGCACATAGAGAGAGACCAGGATACATATTAATGAATCTGAGAAGTTGCCGGCACACATGCTTAGCTTGGTTAAAAGGCAGAAGGAGGATTTTAAAGGATGAAGCAGTGCAAGCAGTAGCTTAATGTAGGCAATCTAAGGGGGTGAGGAGTTTTGGGGGAAGGCCTGATGGAAGCAATTGATTTTTAGGAGGAGTTTGAAGGGTTCAGTAAAGGGTTCAAATGACAAGGTGGATAGCTTTTGATTAAGTAAAAGGAAAACCTTCCTAAAAGTAAGAGCTCTTCTGTAAGAACAAGTTGCCTAGCGAGGTTGTAGGCTCTTTATCACTGGAGGTTTCAAAACAAAAAAAGGCTTGACAGACCAGTGTAGTAGGCATCCTGCATCAAAGCAGGGGTTTGGATTAGATGACCTTTCCAATTGTGTTATTCTATGAACTTCTGAGCTTGGGATGTTACGCCTACTTCATGAGCAGCTCCACAGCCTCTAGAAATGCTGTTAGCATTACGTTCACTATTCCTTTGGTAAAGCTGTAGTTTGCACCTTGGCCAAACAGACTGCTAGCCACAAGCAGGCCTAGTGCCACCCTTGTTTTCACAATCGGGTTTACTCTGTGAGGAGCTGGGTGCCAAAGCTATAGGTGTTGTTCATCTCCTGTAACATGCAGAGAGCATTGCCAGACATGGTGACTTCCTTGTGCACAGGAACAGGCCGGATTACCAGACATAATGATGAACACACTGCAAAGCCATTGCATGTTGAATCTGGCAACATCATCAAGATTGTGTAGCTGGTTGTACAAACAATACGATAGCTCTGTGTCGACCCAGAGTTGCCACCTCTTGTGGCTTGACCCCAAGACTCCCTAGGCCAAAATTGGAGTCTCGGGGTCAAAGTGCAAAAACTGGCAACCCTAGTTGGACCAGCTACCTGACAGTCTCCTCCCATCAGCGGGGCATGAAGCTATCATTTACAAATTAGCTCTTACCCACATGGCACAAATTGCATTCTGCTGATAATGCCTGCTGTTCTAAGAGTTAACAGGCTGAGGCAGCTGGAGTATTGAGCCCCACCCCAGCTTGGCTGCATTGGGACAATGGCAATGTCCCTTCCCAAATAACCATACATCTCTGGCCTCAGATGACCACATACTGGAAGTGGATGACGTGCATATCTCCAGGAAGCCAATCCATGTTGAGCATGTAACAGGGCATGAAGCCATCATTTACAAATCGGACAGAAAACTTAAAGGTCGATCCAGTGGCCGGTGTGCGCTGCCTGCTACGTGCCTGCATGGACAGAATGTGTGTGCAGCAGGTGTGCATGCGTGCAGTGTGTGTGTGCAGCAAAGGTACAACCCAACACCCTCCCCCCCCCCCCCCCCCCCCCCCCCAGTCCAGATGCCCCGCAACCTTGGGACGGAGCTGGCATGGCTCTTGCTCCATCACCCGGGCTGCAGGGCATGTGGGCTCGGGGGGGGAGGGGGGTCAGGTCGGCCCTGGTTGCACCTTTGCTGTGTGTGCTGAACGCCTGTAGCACACACGTTCTGCTCCTGCACTGTGCACATGCGCCACTGGGTTGCCCCCTTTGTGTTTATGGTCAGAATCAAGTAGCTACATCTGCACTGATGCAGATAATCAAAGAGGAGAGGGCTCCTTGGGATCTTCCCTTCCCTCTTTAAGCTGGGACAGCCAGTCTGACCCAGAGAAAATACTGCACCTCACGTGAACTTCTGTTCTGAAGACAGACAGCCTCACTAGTCTTTTTTTAGCCCGGTGTACTTAGAAAAACACCAGAACTAGTTATTTCCCAATTGAGCCACCTTGGAGCCTAAATTTTGTGCTCTCGGAGGAGTGATATTATTTTTGGTGATAAGTGCTATGGCTGTCGCTGTGTGGGCTATGCCGTTCTCCCCCCTTGGGTTTTTGTTTAGTTTTTTCTGTATCACTGCACAGCCCACACTTACAGTTAGTTATTTTCAGGCACAGCGCCAAAAGCCAGGCATAATCTTCCCTCAGAGGCAAATGGTGAGAACTAGGATTGGAAAACAAAAAGGCGGTGTTTGAGGACAACAACTCAGCCCCGCGAACACCGGCAAAAGGGAACAGAAAAGGGTTCCTTTTCGCTCCAGGAGGAACCTCCCCAACCCCTTTTGTTGTTATGCTGCTTCAGAGCGTGAAGCTTGAGAAAATAAATCACTCTGGCTGGGCGGAGACTGTCTTCAATTTTGGACCTGTCCGGTCTTCCAAGCCTGACACAAGCCACCTTTCCCACTCTTGGTGCCTATAACCACAGGGAGGTGGAAGAGGATGAAGGAACACAGTGCCCCTAGCTGGCTCATAGGGGACAGTTCCATTGGGAAAGGGTAGCTAGTCACCCCCTTAGTGTCTCTGTCCCATTCCAACCTCAATATGCGTTATGTTCCTGTTTTGATTAGACTTCAGAACAAGTTAGTGCCTCACTTGGGGGCTCAGTCGCACCAACCGACAGCAAAGGTTTTTCATTTTACAGCAAGCATGGGAAAGCTTTTCCTTCCCAAGGTGCAACCTCTGTAGGCCAGATAAGAGTGGGGCCAGGGGTTCTTAAGGTATATGCTCAGGACAGGGAAGGAGAGGATTACCAGATCATGGATCTATGTCCAAGGTCTATCCTCTAGCCTTGTGTGCATGCCCTCACCTTTGCTACCTTCCTCTCAGCCCAATCTTTTAGTATTTGGAGGGAGGGACTGCATCAATGAGCTGGTTCCAGGTATCGGAAAGGGGCCAAATAAAAAACAGCGAGAGACCCGATTTGATTGTGAAGCTGATAGTCCCCTACCCCTGCTCTAGGGTCTTTCTACTCCTGTGCAGCCATTATTTCAGGGCCTCATAGGAGTTTCCCCCCATGTTTTCACTCTGTGTCCCCTCCTCTGCCCAAGTTCTTGGTCAGCTTGTTCCCTCTCCCACTCATTGGCAGGGACCTCTCTCTCTCCTCCTTTATAGTTGTCTTTCCCCAGTTTTTTGGGGTGGGGGTGGGGGCAGATCCAAGACCAGATTTCACTCTCCCATTCCAAGTCACAGAAGGAATTGACTGTCAGGGCCATAACTCATCCAGACGTGAGCAGCCACCTTTAAGAAGACAAAACAGCACATCGGGTAACCTCTTCCCAAAATGCACTCTTCCCAATCCATGTTGAATTGTAGTAGTAGTAGTATTTATTGACGGCCATAGGTCAAATGGTTTATACAGGGAAGTTTATCTCCATAAATGCATTTTACAAAAATTTACATAATAAAAATAACTTTCATTATTCCCTTCAGGGAGTTTCATGCATTATAACAAAGGATAGCTAGCTACATCAGTTGAAAGAGCAAAACTCCAGTACTGATACCTTAACAACATCAACAAGGACTATACTATGAGCATTCTCCAAGTCTCATAATCTCTTTGTCCCAGATTTCTTGCACAGTTTGTTATATTATTCACCAGGGAGAAGTCCCTGATGGGTGGAATACAAATATAGTGGTCCCAATATTTTTAAAAGGTGACAAATCACTCCCCTCAAACTATAGGCCAATTAGTCTGATTGATGTATTAGCCAAGCTCTTTGCCAAATATTTACTGGGTAAACTCGAGGTGTGGGCAGAAGAGAATTCCTTATTGGCAGAAGAGCATGCCGGGTTTTGTGCCAATAGATCCACCCTTGACCAATGCTTTGTGCTATCCCACATAATTAATAAATATGTTTTTATGTGCAATAGCTCGGTTTTTGCCCTGTTTGTTGACTTAAAGGCCGCATTTGACACCATTGATGGGCGATCTTGTGGACAAAACTGCAGGCTTAGAACATAGATGACCACCTTCTCTCATTAGTTTGCCTACTTTACACTGACACATGACTACGGGTTAGGTTAAATTCATTAGTTGCCAAGATTGGATTAGACACTGCTCCTGATGGAGTTAAGCAGGGTTGTGTATTGGCCCCCTTCCTTTTTAATTTATTCATCAATGATATTGTTGTAAATTTGCAGAGTTGTGAGGGGCACCCCCCTGCTTTAGGAGGTAGGCCAGTAACAGTCTTGCTGTATGATGACGACATGGTTGTACTCTCTACATCTGGAGTAGGAATGAATCGTCAACTGATAGCCTTAAACCAGTATTGTAGTGTAAATCCTCTTTCTGTCAACCAAGATAAGACCAAAATTGTAGTCTTTTCAAAAAAGTCTAAGCAGTATTCCTGGAAATTGAATCTCAGCCCGTTAGAGCAGGTGACTGAGTATAAATATTTAGGAATTTGGTTTACACGCTTGGGAAGTTGGAGAACCCACTTGGAATATCCGAAACTAAAGGCTGCCCGCACTGAATGGGCTGCTTAAATTTTGGAGGTCTTCCGGTGGGAGAAGAACTGCTCCTATACTTAAGTTATTCCAGGACAGACTAATTCCCCAACTGCTATATGGCGCTGAGATTCGGGGTTTGGCAAAGTCAGATCAACTGGAAATAGTCCAAAGTAAAATGCTTAGCGCTATCTTGGGTGTACCAAGGGGTACCCCCTCTATCCTACTGAGAGCAGAAACGGGTTTACTTCCGGTTGTTACTAAAATTAGATTCTTATTACTTAGCTACTGGCTCTGAGTTCCTGATATGGGCTGTGGTAGGCTGCCAAGACTTTGCTGGCAAGAACAGACAAACTTATTCGCTGTTTATAATTGGAAAAAATGTATAGATACATTTTTGCATCAAATAGGACTAACAACACTCAGCCTTGTACAATGCCCCAGGCTACAAGCTAAGTCCTTGATTAAATCTACATTGACACATGTAGCCCTGCAGGTAGAGATGGAAGCTTTAAACAACCAAGAAGTAGCCCCCTAGTATCCTTTGTTTAAGCTGGGAGTGGAGTATGAATCATACCTTTCAGATATAGCTAATTTTAGAACCAGAAGAGCTTTCGCTACTTTACGATTTAATATGCTGCAGAAGAAAGTGATGGAAGGACGGTTTCAGGGTATCCCAGCAGATTTACGATTTTGTTCCTGCGGCCAACTTTTGGTGGAAGACCTCCCGCAGTATCTTTTGGCTTGCCCCCTCTCTGCAAAATTGTGGGATTGACACCTTTGGGACTTGGTTTGAGGGAAGGCATCATTGGGACCCTCTACTCTGTATTTCCTGTCTATTGGCAAATACAAATAAATATACTACCAGGAAAGTTGCCATCCTTGCACGCAGACTAGAAATTGAAAGAAAGAAATATGTCTGAAGAAATTGGACTTGCCCATAGGAAGGACTTTTTATATTTGGTTTATTTATCAAGTTTAAGTTTATTTTTTGCTTTAAATGTTTACCCGGCCGTCTGTGTTTGCAGCCGGCCATATGCCTTTGTGTGAGAGTTAAGTGTTTACAGATTGTTTACAGTTTTGTCACTTTTCATTGTCTGTTTTAATTTTGACTTTGAAACCGAATTTTAAAGTATTTTATCAGATGCAGGGGTCAAGGGTTGCCAGCCCAAGCTCCGAGAAGGGCAAGGCAACTTTTTTTAAATACCTTTTTGTCTTTTAGAAATAATATCTGTTGATAATTATATTTATAGTTCTAAACCATGCGGCATCTGATATGGTCTGAATCTGTGTTTAATTTTGTATTGAATATTGAATTTGTTATGGCCATTGGCCAAAACAATAAAATGCTATTGATTGATTGCACAGTTCACATGCTGCATAGGTATAACACACCAGTGCATTCACTACTTTAATAGAGATGTTCCGTAGCGCCCAAATAGTTGTTTCAAAATTATTGAATTAAACTAACTTTTCAGTTTGAGGGGCAAGATATCTCTTCCTCAGGTCTGTATACAAAGAGCAGTTCCAGAGGAAGTGCATCACATCTTCCTCTTCCCCTAAGGGACATATACACAATCTCTGCTCATACAGAATCTTTGCCCAACCACCTCTCTGCACCGCAGTTCCTACTTGGTCAAACCACAGCTTCAGAAGTACCTCCGTATGCTAGAAACAGTTGATTAGGTATACATAAGGAGCCTGATCCTAATCTGTTTTTATACACTTATATAACGGAGCACATTTAATGGCTCTTACTGCTGCCATGTTGTCTTGTCCTGATTATTGTTGAGCGGGTGGTGGCTCGAAAGTTGCAGGAGCATCTGGACCGGATTAACTTTCTCGATCCCTCGCAGTCAGGTTTTCGCCCTGGATGTGACACAGAGACTGCACTTGTGGCCTTGGTCGACAACCTCTCCCATGAGTTGAACCGGGATCATTCGACCCTGTTGATCCTATTAGATCTCTTGGCTGCATTTGATACAGTTGACCATGAGTTGTTGGTGACTCGGCTGCGGGACCAGGCAGGGATTGGCGCGACCATTCTGGAGTAGTTCCGCTCCTTCCTGGCGGGGAGAGTCCAACGTGTGGTTCTGGGTGATTTTTTATCTTTTCCCAGGGACCTCACATGTGGAGTCCCGCAGGGTTCTATCTTGTCCCCTCTCGTTCAATGTGTACATGCAGCCTTTGGGGGAGGTTGTTAGGGAGTTTGGTGTATGCTGATGACACCCAGCTTTATTTCTCATTTTCATCCGACTCAGGCCCGGCACTCTCGGTGCTTACCCGGTGCTTGGCAGCTGTGGGGGATTGGATGAGGGCGAGCCACCTGAAGTTAAATCCCGACAAGACGGAAGTGATGGTCCTGGGGAAGGGCGGGGGAGTGGTGGCTCCTATCATTGATGGGATCTGTCCTACCCTGGTGTATCAGGTTTGGACTCTGAGGGTGCTCCTGGACCCGCAGCTCCGCCTGGATGCCCAGGTGGCGGCTGTGGAGAAAGGGGCATTTCACCAATTACATCTGGTGCGTCGGCTTCGGCCGGATGTCTCGGGCTCTGACCTAGCCACAATCGTCCATACTTCTATTACCTCTAGATTGGACTATGTAACACATTCTACGTGGGACTACCCTTGGTGCTGGTTTGGAGGCTGCAGCTGGTGCAGAATGTGGCAGCTCATCTCCGAATGGGGATGGGCCGATGCAAGCATATTACATCAGTACTTCGCTCTCTGCACTGGCTGCCTATAGTCTTCCGGGCCCAATTCAAGGTGGTGGTGTTGACCTTTAAAGCCCTGAATGGTCTGGGCCCCGCCTACCTGCGGGACCGCCTCATCCTCCAGGACCTGGATCGGCCCCTGCGGTCGGCCGGGAGTACCCTCCTCGAGGTCCCCCGGGTTTCTCGGGGGTCGACCTTGCGGAGGGCATTCTCTGTGGCCGTACTGTGGTTGTAAAACTACCTCCCGTTGGAGGTCCACCTGATTACCGCTCTCCCCTCTTTCCATAGACAGTGTAAGACCTGGCTATTCCGCCGTGCTCTTCCTGAGGGAGAGGGGTTGGGTTAGGGTGGGGGGGGTATGTTGTGTTTTAAATCATATTGTTGTTTTAATGTTAGCCACCCCGTGATGCTTTTAGTGGGAGGGGGCGGCATACACACTTTTTTGTAAATAAATATATCCAGAAACCTCTGGTGAATACTTTGTCATCAGGTAGGGGTAACTTGTCATCCTATGACGATCTGTCTCCCAGCCCTGTAAGGAATAATGCCTTCCTTATCCCCCACAGCCACAAAAATGAATTTCCTCGATATTCTGTAGCATCTTAATAAGACATGTTTAGGAAGTCTCTGTGGTAAGTACTTCCTGATCTTCAGCCAATAATGTGTTAGGCGTAATCTAGCCGTTGTTTCTATATTCACAGAACCTGTTTCAATCCTAGCCATTGTGAGGTTTGGGGGTGCCTCACAAGGGAGATAGGGGAACTAATGGATAAGGGACACAAGGGACCAATTGCTCTGGGATCCGGATCACAAGGCAGTGCCTGGAAAACAACCCTCAGGATCTTATAGGGCTTTAGGATCGAAAAGATACCCAGCCTAGATCATCATAGGGTATCTGGGATAGCGCAAGCCTTGGTCCGCTCCCTGGACCGCAGTCACTCAAGGTTCCAGGGGGGAAGGGAAAGGGGAGGTAAACAGTGAGGCAGTGGTAATGCGAGTCCCGGGGAAGGGGTAAGCAGAGGGGGCAGGACTTACATTCCAAGGGCCTAGGAACACCAAACGTGGGACAATAAGGAGTCTTACTCACCTGCGCCAATCCAATCACTCTCACACTCACACGTCAGTCACCAAGCAGTCACGCACACACTATCACACTTCCACAGTAACAAGGTCACTTGAGGCACGGAATCAATAAGGACGAAGAGGGCCGGTCTCACAGGCAGAGCACCATTCACCAGCAAGGAAGCTCTGCTGGGTTCCGTTTAAGTAGCTTGGAGGTAAGGGGCGGAGCCGAAGACGTGCAGAGCAACGAGCCCCCATCTCCGGGGGCGGGTCCGGCGCTGCTGCTATCGGCGTCTCAGAGCGCCTGCTGTCAGAGGCACTGGGGACGGCCGGGGGCGTGTCCGGCATGCTGCGCGTGCCTCTCTCCTGGCCCCGTTCTCCACTTCCTGGTTTCGGGGGTGCCGGTGTAGCGCGGCAGCCAGCCATGGGCTCTTGTGAGTGGGGTGCTGCGGGAGTCCCCATGCTTGATGGGGCAATCGGGGTTCTGGGGGGGTGTCCTCTACGCCCTTCAGGTGAGAGCCTGACAGCCATCGGAGCTGGGGTTCCTTGGTGTACCATAAGTAATTTCCTTAAGAAAGCACACTGGGCTTTTTCAAGGATAGCTACTGCCTTATCAGATCCTGAGATTTCAGCCTCATAGAGTAGTACAGCTTCCAGCTTCACTTCCCCTGCTGCTGTTGTCTCTGACCATGACTTCCTGTGGAACGTTTTATAGAAAGTCAATATAGCACCAGATGCTTAAGCTGCCTTTACGCTTCTTAGGCATGAAACTCCCACCTCAAGGTACTAGTTTAAGTTAAACCCAGGTAACAGAAACTGGTCACCACCACAACAGCTTGACTGTTCAAAAACCATGTATTCCATTTCCTTGACCCAAATACCATTATTTTGGTTTTGACTATATTAATTTCCAATCTGCTATGATGACAATAGTCACTAAAATTGTCCAATAACTGCTGGAGATCTTTTTTTGGTAAAGGACAGCAGAACTATGTTGTCTGCATATAACAGACGGGACCCCGCTCCCTAAACGTTTAGGAGAATGGCAGTCCCTTCTCAGATCATTCCATAGATCATTAAAAAATAAATTAAATAATACTGGGGCCAGCTCACAGCCTTGCCTTTACACCTTTCCAAGAAAAAAAAGGAAGAAGATAATTCTCCAGTAGCTCCGTATCTTACTCGAGCAGTAGTAACCCTATAGTATTCCTTTATCAGATTAATTAGGGCTGGGTCCATACCCAAGATACTGAGTTTATCCCACAGTAACTGTCTGTTAACTGTATCAAAAACAGCCTTAAGGTCTACAAAGACTGCATAAATCTGCAAGTTCTTACTCAAGTATTTATGATATAATTGAGGGGAAAACACTGATCAATACATCTAAAACCTGTCTGCTCTTCCCCAAGTATATCATTATCATTCATCTAGCTGCACACACAATTGAATTATATGGGATATTTTGTAATTAAAGCATCGTAGCAGCTGTAGAAGCCTGCTAGGAGCTGTTGCCCTCATGCATTGATAAGAGGTTCAGGTGCTGAGTTGGTTAGTAAAATATTCTCCAGGTTTCAGGTGAATCTGGAGATCACTGTCCTAGTTCTACCGCAATTCCTCAGCATACCCAAAGCCAGAATAAACACTGAATGAGAAAAGGTCAGCGATTACAAGTTACCAAGAGAACAACTCCTCAGAGAACATTCAGTTCCTGAAGGAAAATTGTAGATATCTAGCAGAGCAGTGACACACGTTTTGCCTGTGTGACTTAAACGGTCCATGCAACGTAAGGACCATGACCCTGTTTGCAGATGGTGTGGCCCCACTTGAGGTCATGATCCACAGGCCTTAGCTTGATACACTTTGCACTAGTGGCCTTTTTGGCCTTGTTCATCTGTGAAGTTTGTCTCACTCCTTCCAGAGCTGCAACCAGGTTGAGTGGCTCCAGGCAAAACCTTCATTGCCAGATCTCTGCCATCTTTCACAGCAAGAACAGCAGCTCTAAGGATTGGTGGAATTTCTTCTCCCCCACCCCTTAAGTATCTAGAACAGTGCAGACACCCCCCAGCATTTAAGGCAAAGCGTGAAGTTGTTACCCCTGGAGATATGCACTCCTGATGGAAGTGGCTATACTCTGGGGGTTGGTTTCTCCATCTCAGAGAAGTAATTATTGAGATTGCCACCTTCCCTGCAACTCTGATGCAAAGGAGGCATGACGCATAGCCCTGCCCCTGCGGAACGTCATGATGTCACAATGGTCCACAGGGAGCAGGACCACATCAGAAAGGGGGTAGGAGAACCTCTTTGCCCCACCCCTTTCTGGTGTGACTCTGCCTCCCAACGTACCCAGAAGCCCCCATTTCTCTGGATTATCCAGGCAGAGCCTAGAAATAACCGATTTAAAACTTAGCAACTCTCTTAAATACACATGTTAAAGTTGCTTACAGCCAACCATTTTTCAGACAATTTTGTCCTCCTCCTGCAGTAATTACTCTGCCTTCTTGTGAATGCTTGCAGAGTGGCTTATCATGAGCAAAGAAGAAAAGGTGGTGGAGAATATTAATATATTGGTTTGAACGTAGCCTTCCTCAATTCTACCTTCCCCTGCAGTTTGCTACATCCACCCTTATTCTTAGCCTTCCCCATCAACATCTGTTGCAACTCTGTTCAGGTAAACTGCCAGTCATCTTTGTTGTCTGAAAAGGTGCTCCGCTGCTTAGTTTATTATAGCTTCTTGTCAGGTTTCTCTTCTGTTCACATGGCAGACTAGCCTATTCTGAAATAGGTCTTGCTGAACATGGCTGTTGAAAAGAAACCCATACTGACAACACCAAACCAGCCCAGTTTGTAAGATTTCAACCAATGCCAGTAATAATCAGATGAAACACTTGAAGAGAAGTTCCACTCTTATTTTGCTCTGCTATGTTCAGATCTCTCAGATACTATGTGCCTTTCCCCCGGGTGACACTAATAACACCTGACTGCTTAGGATTTCTGTGCTTTACAAAGAAATTGACATTCTTCCTCCTGCGCGTTATTTTTTTAAAACTCCGTTTCAGCTGAGCAGCACAAGCATTATGCAAGCTGACAGCATGCGATGTTACACACCACCTATTCACTCAGTGGGTTAGCGTCTGCAGCCTGTTTGTCCTTGTGCAATACCAACTCTACAGCTATTTTTAATCTGATCTAAACTAAGAGATGTGAGCATCAAAGTAGTCACATAGTGAATTTTTAATATGTATGTATTTAAATCTAAAGAGGGAGACAAAGAAGTTCAGATGATATCTTCTATTGGACCAACTTCTGATGATGAGAGTATGCGCAGACGTTCAGGCCACACACACACAAGCTTCCTGAGGCGTGTAAGAAGTCACAATTACAGAAAGCTGTCATATTCTTACCAACAGAAGTTGGTCCACTAAAAGATTGTGAACCATTTTGTCTTCATCCAAGAGTGTAGCTATCATAGGGACAGGAGGGACATTTGTGCCAAGGCGGGGGGTGGGGTGGGGCACGGCACAAATCCTGTCCTGTTGTGCGGCTGGGTGGAGACTGAGCTGAGCAGAAGAGGAACTGCCTGCAGCATGCGGCGCGCATAGGGCCAACTTGGCGGGCGGCGTAAGACAGAGCAAGCACCGGGAGTGGCAGCATAAGGCAAGCAGCGCAGTCACAGCTGCAGCCTCCAGGGCTGCAGGGAGGGAGGGACGTTTGGGGGGGGGTGAGGGAAAAGGGGAGTGGGTGGGACGGGAGAGGGGATTATGATGGATGTGGGGAGTCCATTTCTTGCACCTGGGCCCATTCCATCCTAAACTCGGTCTCCATCCCTTACATCTTTCTAGATTACACTTAAAATCCATGTATGCCCTTCCGCCAGGCGTTTGGTGAGAGAGACGGGTAGGGGAAGGGATTGGATAGGGTTGGGGGGATTTATGGTTTTAGTGTTTGTTTTAAGTTATATGTATATTTTATGCTTTTATATTGTACACTTCCCTGAGCTGCCTTTGGCGGGTGGGGGGATAAGAATTTTTTTATAGTAATAATTATAATAATAATAATAGCTCTCATGTAACAGTGTTCAGCACTGGGGCTAATGGGACACCCCATAAACTCTTGCAAATTAAGACCATGGAACAGGTCCTCATCATGAAACAGTCACTTTATAGACACTATCCTCTCGCTACCCTCTTTGATCATTAAACATTTCTATTTGTTTCCAGACTATAAAGAGAGATTACTCTCAGGAGAGGAGAGCGCCAACTTCTGTGCAATGTCTAGCACTTAATGGGGCAGATAAATTAGCTTTAAGGAGTGTTCAGATAGTGGGCGACCATGACATTTGGCATGGCAGCAGCTGTCAAAGAGCTGAAAGAGAAAATAATGCTAGCCCCTTGGCAGTCTGCCATGTTCCAAGATGGCGTCCCTACTGTCTCTGTACTCTAGCTTTTAACTGTCTCAGTGAATTAGTAGTGTTGGGTAAATAACCATCTTGAATTTGCATATTTTTGTAGGAGAAAGCTATTTTATAGTGTATATAAGGGCACTAAGTGAAGATATTAAAGCAAAATATTTAATTTGACAATAAACTTCTGTGATACAAATAGATGGAAGAGGAAGTTTGATTTCTAGATGCTCACTGCCAGGAAACTGTTTGAACACACTTCTGAGGAGGTTTATGAAGTTCATTGTTTGGCTAGACACATGCTTGGTGCACCTTCCACTAAATCGAAGGCTGGCAGTTATCTCTTAAATTGGCATGCTGACAGGAGTTTGATTTAGAAGATCCAGAGAACCATCATCTAGTAACATGAACCACATAGAGCTACACTGAAAGTCAGCATAAAAGTGATCATTGGGCTCTGGATTTTTCTCAGGTTTTGACTAGGTTGCATGAAGAGATTATTATTATTATTTATTTAGTAACAGCAGTTTGCATGGAACAATCATTAATTAGAAACGGGTCCCTGCCCTGAGGGAGCTTACAGTCTAGGATGGACAAGGGAGGGGAAACAAGGGAGAAGAGGACATGGGGAAAGGCAAGAAATACATTTATGAATTGAGAAGTCATGGGTGCACGTGCTTATCTTAGTTACAGGGAAGAAGGGAACCCTGAACGATAGGACAGTAGAAGAAGGAGTATCCATGAGCAGTCTGTGAGGGTGAGGTTGTTACTCAAGTAATTAGTTAGTTTGTTTTTTAATTTCTTGCCCCACCCTTCCTGCCAGAGGTGGCTCAGGGTTGCTTACAATAATAAAATACAAAATATACACCTAAAACATAAATATTAAAACCATAAAACTCCCCAGAATCCCACACCATCCTCCCAAACCTTTCCACACCAACCGTCCCTACCTGTGTATTTTGTTGTGTACTGGGTTCCTCTGCATGGGATAGAAATCCAGATGTTGTTGATAAGTTTGTAATATTGTGATCTGCCTCGAGTCAACTTGTTCGAGAGAGTGCGGGATATAAATAAATATGGTATGGTACCTCCTGACTCACAGTTTACCCCCACAGCTCCCCCCATACCCAGGTTAGGGTAAACTAAAGGTAGTTGTAGCTGCACAGACACACAAAGCACTTAAAATTAAAGTCTCTTGCATGCTTGCTTCTGCTAAATTGCCACTTGTAGATTGGGCAACCTTTTCATGTGAACCTTTTTTTTGCCTGAAGTGGTGCTAACACACGTCTTACCATACCATACGTGCAGCCAGGATTGTTGAGAGAGGCTCCAGTACATTCTGGTAGGTGAGGGCCCCTACATTCCATCTCCATGTTATAAGTTTTGGAATTCAATTTCTGGAGATACTGGTGCTTTATGTACGTCTGCTACTTGTAATTGTTGTTTTACTCTTATTTTAAGTCATGAAGACAGAAAATTCTTGTAGTGTTTGGGAACCCCCCCTGAGCTTGGAGGCATGGTACAATTATACCCCCATGTCACTCCTTCACCAGGCTTGCCTCCACCTTGAGGGCATAACAGGAACATATCTCGTGCTGCAGTTCTTTCTGCTGTGCTCTGTGATTAATTTCAAGCAAGCCCTGGGGGTGTGCCTGGGGCACTGATCACCACCTAGAGCAGTCAAGACAACACTGTTTCCAGGGTTAGTACCTTTTGGTGGGTAAGAACCCTGACGTTTCAGTTGTCACGACCCTGCAGCTGGGCAGGAAGAGAGAGCCAGAGGCCAAAAAAACAGTGGGTATGGTAATCAGAGTAGAGACTAGAGCTGGAACCAGAATTCAGGAGACCACTCCAAGTTAGGAGACATGGACTGAGACAGGACCAGAAGGGGGAACGGGAAACCAGGAGCACACAGCAAAGTCTGGGCCTTGCTTACTAGTTAGAGAGCAGCTATATTATGCAATCACTTCCTGCTTCCTGTAACAGCCTAATATTGTCATGATGGCCAATGCAGAAGAGAGTTGGGGTCAGCCAATGAAAACCAAAAAAGGGGCATGGAATAAGATGATGGAGTTCCGGTGCAGTGTATTCAGCTCTCACAGCAGGTCTCCAATGGGTGAATGGTAAAGGTGCTTGCACACCTAGGTTTAAATCCTTCTGTCATCGTATGCACAAATTGCATATACCTGAATGTGTACCCTTTATTTTCCAAACTCCCTAGCTTGCATTCTCCAGCCCTATCTTCTGTAGAAGGAAATAGTGCCAAAAAATATGCTTCCTAGCAAATAAACCATTAGCTCTTTTCAAATGAGTCATTTGGGATCCTGTGGGATTCGGACAGCTGATATATTTCCTTGACATCTGTGCTCCCTGCTTATATCTCAATTACAGCCAGTCCAGCGTAATATTGCTTGAGCAATTTTAATGTATTTAAAGGAGAAAATGAAAGATCAGGTATTGAAAAAACAGTTTCCAGCACACACAGCTGAATGCTTCTCATGGGGCCTACGCTTCCCCTTTTCCTCATGTTGGTATTGCTGTGGAGTAAGCAGAGAGAAGGGCTGAGGTTGAAACTATAGTCTTAATTCCTCCTTCGCTGTTTTGGCTGTCAGGCACAGAATGGTCTATAGGACAAGCATGAATGAGCAAGAGAATAATTAAGTGAGACGCCAGGACAATTTCCATTGTTCTTTGGTCTTTGTTTTAAGCTTTCAAACGGGTTGTGAATGTTTGTGTCCTGATTTTAGCATGGTGTCCTGCTAGTAGAATGGGTCTAGTGCTGGGGGGAAAGCCCAAACTGATTGGACTTTCACCACTGCCGCTAAGGATTGCAGCTTCTGTGAATATTAGTCTTACTGCTCTTCAGCATACTTACATGTGAGTAAATCTCACTGAAATCAGTGAAACGTACCAGCGTGCTTAGGTTTGCAGCCAGATGATAATGCTAAAGGGAGGTGGAGATTGCAAGACCGTAAGGTCGTAATTGACGATCCCTGTTCACTGCATTTTCTCCATTGGCAGCAATGGGGGAAATGCAGTTAGCAGGGTCCCTGGCTGTAATAGGGACAGATGGTGCAGCTGTATTGAGGCCCCCTGACTAACCAATGCAGCTTGGGGGGTGGGGAAATACTTTTATTTGTTTTACATCTGCTACCAGTTGGCTTCATGGAGTGTCCCCTAGTTCTAGTACTATTTGATGATGGTAAACAACTCCCCCCACCAAGGTATTTGTTCCACTCCTCTCAGGATTTTATCTTCTGCACCAGGGCCCACTCCAACCTAGCTACACCTCAGTAGAATTGCTAACTTCAGGTGTTCCGGAATCAGGACCCAGGAGTCGTGAGATTGGCTTCAGATCACAAGTTTGTTTTTTTGAGTTGTTCTTTGGTTTCTAAAGATGGAGTCAAAGTAGTTCCAATGTCTTCTTTTATCAGACCAACTTCTACCAGTGCCACTGTGCATGCTTTTGGGCTACATGTGGCCCTTCCTCAGTAATGTAACCAATCAGAGCTATAGACTGAGTAAATGTAGGACAGTTACGCATTTGTGATGGCAATCATTGGGCAGGGGAATGTCCGAAATAAAGGTTATTAGGAGAGGTCATTAGCAATTTGAAGTATTTAAATACAATGAAGGGAAAATGGCATTATTAGTGTGTGGGAGGGCTCTAATAGTTAAGTTGTGTTGCACACTCTATTATAAAGCCCCAACATTCTATTCATTACAAAATTGGCATGATTAAAAGTAGGAACCTGGAAATTGTGGAGATGGATCACTGGAGTAAGCGGTTCATGCTGTTCAAATTACAGCCGACTCGGTTAGATAACAGCGGAGAGATCACAGTTTGAAAACTGCACTTTGAAGGCTGTTTTTTTTAAAAGTTAGACCGTCCCGATCTCGGCAGGGTAAAGAGGTTTTGTGTTGGTTGGGAGGAGGTGTAAGCCTTTTAGAAAATTCACGGAGGCTGCCAGGGGGTGCCTTCTGGTGTACGTTTTGTAAATCCAGTTAGTTTTTAAGTTATGACCTCTTGAAAATTCAGTATTAGTCTATGGAGACCATCCTGAGTGTGGAGTGCTTGCAAACATTTTATATGTAATGCAGAGACTGTTTAAAAGCAAACAGTCTTGAATACTGGGGACTACAACAGGCACTGCTTGCTAGAGCCTATCACTGCTGGGGAAAGAGGGGGAACCGCACATTCCAGAGGGCAGTGTGAGTGACTGGTCAGCCATGTTTAGAGCTGATCTGGTGGGGAGAGGAGACGAGCAAGGTCTATGGAAGGTAGAGAGCTGAAGGTCATTCTGGTCTGATCCCACACAGCAGGTGCCTCGGCTTGGGGGCCAGGGATGCCAAGTTGGCTTAAACAGAGCTAGCTAATCCTGCAGTGATGATTGGGGTGGCTGATCTTGCCCTCTAAACCCACCCAGAAACACAAAGCACATGGATTTCAGTGAGAGCCCTTTCCCTCTCCAAAAATGTGGGGTGTTTGGGCTGCAGCTGCAATGGGGCACCCCATTGGAGCATGGCTGGGGCTGGAGCGCTGGAGTTTGAGTTGGATGGTGCAGAGGGGAAGGCTTTCTCTAAAAGGGAGTATTTCTCACCCCAACCCTGAGACCAGTTGCTGAGGAGCTCTAGAGCTGAGATCCAGTGGGAGGGGTCCCATCCTGAAGCACTGGAGCCAGTGGGAGGAGTCCTGGTAGATCACCTGAGAATGGCACTGGAATCGAGGGGATCACATGCACCATGTGTCTGGCCACCACTGTAGTAGGGAATACAGTTTGTGTAGTAATTTTTATTCCAATGCTGCACTTTTAAAATGAAGTGCTATCCCTTTAAGAACAGCAAATGTTTGACATGCTATAATTGAGTTGCCCATTTGTCGTCTGTCATTTGTCTAGGAGTTCTGAATCTTTTTTACAATAAAGGGCATGCAGTTCTGTTCAGCAGGCATCTGATCTAATGAAGCCTAGCAGGGGTGACTTTAGTCATTTTGCTGCCATGGGGAAAATGCTAAGAACTCTCTCCACCTACAATGCTTGAAGGGTTGGGGGCAAGGGAGTGCTAGCCATGTAAAAGAGGGGTTAGATTCCCTGCTCCTCACTTACAACTGACCAAGGGGAACAGGGATCCCAGCTCTCTGCCCCACTGTAAATGAGTCTATTTCCTGCTGGTCAGCTGTCAGGCAAGGAGCCCAACTGGCACAGAATGGAGCAAGGGGGGCCAAAGTATGACTTGGGAGATGCATGTAGCTTTGGTCAGTTAGTGGGATCTGGGACTTGTGCTGCTTAATGGTCCTGCGACTGGCTTCATTGTACCCAAATCTCAGCAGCTGAATCATAGCTGCTCCTCAGAATCTCAGCAGCCCGGACCACAGAGCGTTGTCTCTACCAGCCAGTCATTAAGCAGGAGAAGTGTGTTTGTGTGGGTCTGTGTGCATGCATGTATGTGTGGGTCTCTTGTGATTCTCATCATATGAAGATTTTGGTATAAGGCTCTTGCGTTTAGGAACTTTGGCTACCCCTGGAATAGAGGAGAAATGAAATTGCTCAGGCTCCCTACCCTTGGGGATGGAGCCAAATCCAATGAAGTCATTGCAGTGAAACTGACCAGGAGAAAAGGAGCACTGTCAATTTCATAAAGCTGTCAGTGTGGGCTGGGTTGCAGCAGCTGATCAACAGGTGACAGGGAATCCCCTGGGAATGGGGCTCCCAGCTTTCATCTTGTCAGCTGTCAGGCCCAGTCCACACTGAAAAGAAGCTTGGTTAAATTAGCTCAGTGCCCGTACTCCAGTCAATTTCACTAAGCCTGGGCAGTGAAGAGAAGAAACAGTGCTCTCCACACACACAGTGCAAGGTAACAAGCTTAGGACTTGCACTGTGAGCTGAGGGAAAATGCTGCTGCACACCCTAGGGCAGTGAATTTAAGAATTTGTGGTCCTAGGCTGTGGCCTGCTGGTAAAGCCTGGTCTCCTAAAGGGAGGAAAATGTTTAGTCAGTGGGATTTCTCAACTACAAAAGGGACCATATCTCCATTCCAGGCACACCTATTGTTACATAATTTTTTAGTCCTACTTATCCTTGGGGCCCCTTTTCGCTCAAACATGGTTGAAATCAGCCTGTGGGGTCAAAGTTGATGGGGAGAGAAGGATGATTGCCAAAGTCTTTTTTTTCACAGGAAGCCAAGCTAAAAAGTGTAGTTTTCCTCCTTTGCATGTTGGAAGAATGATTGCATTTTACCCATTGTTAGAGGAATGAGTACAGCTGACAAGTATCATGTTGCTCCTTTATTTCTATAAAGGATAGACGATGTTCCTCAGATTACTGCTGAACAGAACTGCAAGTTTTTCATTCATCCACAGCCAAAGTTTGGGAGCCAAAAATTTCAAGGTTGATGCTTGCAATTTTGCTGGCTCCCCCCACCCACCCACACAATTGTGCGAAACTCCAGGTGTAATTTCAGAGACGAACCTCGAAATGTGATGTGCACAACTTTTGCTTTGTTCCTGCCGCCATGTATGCTGGTATCAGATTTTCATCCAGACGCTGTGTTTATTTAGCAAACAGAATATACATTGTTAATATCAGAGTATCACCTTTTTTGTTTCCACACTAGCAATTGTCCTACTGTTCAGGTTCTGATGAATACTTGTGTGACTAGACCTCTCCAACAGAGTTTTAGATTCCCCCAAATTCAACAATTGGCCAGGTTTCTGCAAGGAGTTAAGCTAAAAGGGCCCATTCATTTCAGTTGCTCAGATAGTATCAACAGTTTCCTCCACCTTGCAGAAACTACAACATTTCAGCCATAATCCTAGCAATCCGATAGTCTCTCTCGCACGCACGCGCATACCAAGCTGCTGGTAAGCCATTCAAGAGGCAAAACAAGACTCGACCAAACTTTGATTAATAACTTCTCCCGACCAAGTCTGATGAAAGGCTCTTACACGAGGCTTCCTTTTCATCTGGGTCTAATTGGCAAAAACAGCAGACACAAAAACAGGCGTATTCGTGTGTGTCGACAGGAACTGCTGAAGCATTTTGCCCAGTAAAATTTTAAATTTAGAAAGGGGATTAACGGACCACAAAAACCTCAGAACAAAATTTCTGATTTACTCCACCTTCATTTTGGTGGCAAAAACATCCTGGCCACAGAAGCCAAGAGAGCATTCTCTGTGGAAATAGCTGGTTTTGGCCCGCCACTTGCATGTCCAAGCACAATGATGGATTTTATTTTCCATTTTAATTCTCCATCCTTTCAGCCCTCCAGATGAAGAGTTTACAGTTTCCCATTTCCTTTTCTCTGCCCCCAGCTACTTTTGCAATAGGAATCGCACCCTAACACTTAAGTGCACCTGTATTGGGCAGTTGATGGAACGTTAGAGGAAAACACACTTGAACTCATTTTTTTCCAGCAGGCTGGTTTTTAATGGAAATTTTTTTTAAAGGAAAATATTTTAAGTCTGCATGATTTGCTGAATTGGGGGGTGGGGGAATAAGGAAAGATGAAAACACAATGCCATTATAGTCATCATTACAAATCTCTTTCATGATGAAAGGCATCAATATTTTTAGGGAGATTTTTTTTTTTCCTCCCAAAGACCAAAAGGAGTGGATCCAGTAGTGAAGTCATTTTGCACTGTCTCTAGACTAATGTTTACAGGCTGTGCTTGAAGGGTGAGTTTGTCCCTGTCACTGTGTGTATAGAGAGTTTTATTTCACATTTGTCCGTCCTTGAATTCCAAATCATCAGTTGCTCGTCATTTTGGAAATGACTAAGAGTTCCATCACTATTATCATTCCATGGTTCTCTTTCATTCCGTGTCCGTCGGCTGGCTCCTTGTTAGCCCAGTTTTGATACACTTGGGGCTTGATCCAGAAGCAGAGAGTAGAGGCTATGCAACCAAATGCCAGGGGTCTGTACACTGCCCAGCACACTAGAGTCTCAGCTAGAGCTTCTGGATGCTACCATGCTCCATCCAGAACAGGTGTTTGTGTATTCTTTTCCGAGTTTTTAGATCATTAGTCACGCAGCCTCTCTGCCATTAAGCAGACCCATTGTACCTACACCATCCCTGAAAAATGTCTGCTGAACCTATTTTAAAGGCCTCCAGTAATGGGGCCTTCACACCCTACCTTGACAAGTTATTGCACTACTGAACTGCCCTGGAAGTTAGAAAATTCTTCCTAAATGTTGAGCCTAAATCTTCCTTTAATTTAAGCCCATTCCTGTAGTCCTGTCCTCAGTGACCCAGAGAGAATCACTTGGAGTCGTTTTGTGTATACCCGCTCTTTAGATATTTGAATGAACTATAGTCATGAAAGGTTTAAAATAAGCTGTTCATAAATAGTGGAGATGGCTCTGAACCAAAATGAGAATGGAGTAAATTAGAAAATTGGTTCTGATGTTTTTGTTGGGTCCATTTAGTACGGATCCAATGTAGCCTAGCAGGTAAGGTGTTGGACTTAGGAAACCAGGGTTCAAATCCTATTTTAGCCATGAACTCACTGCAGTGGCCTTAGGCAAGTCCCTTTCTCTTAGGCTCAGCTTTCCCCATCTGTAAGGTGGGAATAATAATAAATTGTAGGGCTGTTGTAAGAGTGAACTAGATAAGGATGGCAAAACACTGAACACTGAAAGGCTTTAGAAATGAAAATGCTATAGAAATGATAATAGCTGCAAGAAATAAAAGCCATGGTGACGTATTAAATCAACAGCCCTTCTAATTTATTATCCCATCCCAGACAGTGGGTGATTTCAGACATTACGAGATCACGCTCAGCCACAGTGAACCACGGTCAATTCCACGGCGGGCCCAAAGCACCCTGCATGTCTGTTCGGCGGCCGCCAGATGTTCACCACAGTCAATACCCACATGGGGTCAAAATCAACCATGCTTCCGGAGCTCCAGCCCGGACCATCTCCAAAAGCGTGGTCAAAGAGATTCCCAATGGGAAACAAAAAAAAGTAATGTCTGAACGGCAACCACTGGCCGGAACCAAAGAGAATGATTCCCAACCGGGGACAAAGCACGCAGCGTCGCTGCCAAGCAACCAGCAACAACACAGACTGGGGAGGGAGATTTAAAGGGCACACGACAGCAGCCGGGACGAGCCGCCCTGGCGCCTTCCGGGTGCTTTGACTACGGCCCAGCCCGGGATCGGCGTAATGTCTGTTGCGCTGCCCCGTGGTCCGGTGGTCCGATTCCCTGCCGTGGTCCTGGTCTCGTCATGTCTGTTCGGGGCTTTCCTTGACCACGGGGGGTGGTTAATCTGTTCACCCCCGCCGGGAATCCACTGTGGTGAATTGGGACCGCGTAATGTCTGAAATCACCCAGTGACTGGTACTACACGTTTCAGTATCAGAATTGGGGAATAATTATTTTTAAATGACTGGAGGGAGGGGACAGAATTTGCAATTGTAACAGGTCTAATTCTTGTACCTTCTCTCTGTCCAAACACACAGTTAAGGCCTATATCTCAGCACCCTTTGGTGACACTCGTTAAAACTGCCCCCCATATAGAACTAAGAACAAGCTTTTCAATACCCAGGACTGCTAAGAAATATTTCTATTTAAAAATTAAATCCAATAAAAACAGTTCTAGGGAACATGTGGGACTCTGAACCTCCTTGTAATGTCAGGTTTTGCATAGCTACAGTATTAGCAACCTAAGAAATTGTGTATAAACATCTGAAAGAATTAGACAGAGAGAGACCTTTTTATGAACCATTCCGCCTCTCTTTTTGTAGGCGTGAATTTATCTTAATCTGACATTTTAAGTAACGGTGCCACCGTATTGGCCCTTTGGCCTGAAGGATTAGCAAGATTAACTCCAGTTAAAGCAGACTCAGGGCCTTTTCACTTGTCCCCCTCCCCCCATTGCACACGTGTGCAGTGGGGGGCGCCCATGTGAATGCTGCGGCGGCGGGGGGGATGGGGGTGCCCGTAGGAACGGCGCCTGTGGTGGTGGGGTTATGTGTACACTCCAGCACTCCACCCATCGTCCACGCAGGGAACAACAGGCTCCAATTACGGTCGCTTCGTGTGTGGAGATGGGTGGAGTTGTGTGGACACCCATTTCCCCACCCACTGACTGCGGCCAGTTTGAAAAGGGCCTTACTTTGCAGTAGGGCCAAAAGGAATACCTGAAGGAAATCGTTATTACCTGAATCAACATTTTTGGTTCAGATAGGATGTATTAAACAGGTTTACCAATAGCTGTCTACGCTTGGTCAGGGATCCATTTTGGTTATTCCATTTCAGTTTTTCCAGTTTGGGTGGTGGTGGTGGTTTTCCAGGTCAACAGTTGTTTGGTATTTCAGTTACATCAGTTCATCAATATTAGTATTGCTATTGCCAAACAAACAACAAAATTCCAAAATGGGCAGAACAAAAAACTGGAAAAAAATCTAAGTAGTATACACCCCACCCCAATCGGATATACGAGTACCCATTTCGGTCACGGATATAATTTGAGGACTTGAAGGTCCTTTCAAAGATGCAAATGTAGGGATGGGACTTGGGATAGATTTCTGGATTTGGATCTGTTACAGATTCAGATCTTTTTTTACGGGTTTTTTTTTTTTTTTTTTACGGATTTGTAATATGGATCTGTATTAAAAATATGTTTAAAATTCATTGTGCATGCGCAAAATGGTCACTGCCCTTAACCAAAATGGCGGTGATGTTATTGCACGTTTTGCACATGGACAATGAATTTTTCATATTGTGATTATTTTTAAGACAGAACTGTAGTACGCACAGCATTTATGGATTAATCCGTAACCTGTTTTCAGACAGTTACGGATTAATCTGAATCTGTAATGCCCACCCCTAGCAAATAGTATCCGTGAATAACAAACCCCCTGCCTGTTTCAGCCCTACTTTGCTTTATTCAATAGGTGGTTCATAGGATACTCTTCAGAGGTGGGGAACCTCCTGCCCAGGGGCCAAATGTAGCCTTCAGCTAGTTTTTATTTGGCCCCTGGATCAAATTCCTATTCCCAAGCACTGAAAGACTAAGTTCAGGGTGAGAAAGTAGAGATGAGGCTGTGCACACAAGGAGAGAGGACAGCTCCATGACAGACGCATTCTGTGTACCCTCCTCTTCCTGAGCACGCCCCTTAATGCTGTCACTGCTGTGCAACCTCAGAGCTTGTATTAATTTTCCAAATGGCCCTTGCGTGGGGAAAGGTTCTGCACTCCCGAAAGTGTTAATTTTCCATAAACCAGGCATGCTTGGGAAATGTAGGTATGTTTCAAAGCTCAGGGTTATCCACCCACAAATCCAGCGATATTGGAGACTCTGAGCCCCTTCACAATTTTTGGAGAAGGGCACTTTAGAGCATGACCACAGCCTTCTGTTTAGATTCACTTCTCCTAAACTTGCATCTATGTACACATGTCTGTGTATGTGTGTGCACGCACACAGTAATATGAGGCCTGTTTAACTACACTCTGTGTAATTTGCCTTTCCTACATTGATTTTAGTCTCCCAGAGCTCACAGTAGTCACTTGAACTGCCGATTCCATGGCTGTCTCTCACTTTTAAAGAGATGGCCATGTAAATAAGGTAGCAAACAAGAGACCAGATAAGCCTGGGCAAACATCCAGGCATTTTAATGACCTCACAAATCTTTTGAATGCCCATTACGTAATGAACATGTTCTCAGGGTCCCTTGGGAGTGTATGTGATCATTCCCTCTTCATAGGGAGCCTGTTGCGGGGATCCTCCTTCCCATCTCCCCCCCCACCTGGACTTACCTGCTTGCGGGTGGTGCTGGGGGGGGCTGGTCTCCTCGCCGGCATTGTCACCGCCGCCGCTGCCGCCTTCATCCCTGCCGCTGCTGGGACCGCCGCCGCTGCTGCTTC
>QEPC01010227.1:3583439-3645380 GCA_003113815.1 Sphenodon punctatus
AAGCGGGGGGCCACGATGGAGCGGGCATTCTCGGTGGTAGGGCCGCGGCTGTGGAACTCCCTTCCGGAGGAAGCTCGCCTGGCCCCAAGCCTTTTGATATTTCGGCGAAACTGTAAGACCTGGCTGTTTGCCCAGGCCTTTGGGAGGGAGGGAGGGGGGGGTGATTTTTAATCCCCCACCTTTTATTTACTCATTATTATATGTTGTCCTGTTTTATATGTTTTATATTTGTATTTTAAAAGTTTTAAATTGTTTTTATTGTTGTAAACCGCCCCGAGCTGCATCGCAGGATGGGGCGGTATAGAAATCCATTAAATAAATAAATAAAATAAAATAAATAAAATACTGTTTTCAGCCAGATGTGATATCACATTAATTTCTTAGAGATTAAGGGACTTGTTTGTAGGAGCATTGGATATAAGAGGAAGATGGAATATTGGAGAAAACAAAAAGACCCTTCATTATACAGTAGATGGAGCTGAGAATAGGATGGTATATACAAACAGGAGTGAAGTTCTCACACCCAAGTACCAAATTCTCCGTACAATCAATAGCCACAAGACATCTATGTGCAATTGTGCATACAGACGCATGCTTGCACGCATGCAAACCTCTCCTGCTTCATGCTTGGAGCTGGTGCATTCCATGGCAGCTGGTGGACTTCTATGTTAGTGGAGGAAAGGGCGAGGCCACCTGGGGTGGAGCCAACATTAAAATTTAACACATCGTTACTAAGGAGTACACAATGAATACCCCTCCCCCCCCCCCCAAGTGAATACTGATCTAAAGAGTACATAAGGTTGGTGCCATGCAATAGTAAGCAACATGCAAAGCTCTGTGGGCAAATCCAAAGGGGGGAACCAGCAGTTGGCCCTATAGGCCAGGTGGTAGAAAAGAAAATGGGCAGGTCCAGAGTTCAAGTCTGTTTTAGGTATGGAGATGTTACATGTTAATGTGATCTTTCACTTTTAAAATTTGCTGTTTAAAAATGAGAATCCACACAGGAGAGAGAGACTGTACATGTCAGGAGTGTGAGGAAAGCTTCAGGAGAAGTTGGGGCACTCAGTAAAACAGCTTTCTGTTCAGGAAAACATGCTTATGTTTGATGTTTATTTGACTTTCTGTCAAAATTTTAAGAAACTTTGTGATTTTTCCTTCTATGTTTCTTGTATTTTCCCGTTTGGGCTTTCCTATGCATTTTATGTACTTTATGTTTTTTGCTGTCTTTTGGGCAAAGACCTTTGGTCACACCAAATAAAATAATAATTGAATAATAATTGTATACATCAGGTAATCCATGCACGAGAAAAACTTTACATGTGCTGTCCTCACTGGAAATGCTACAGGGTGAGCTCAGCCTTCATAACAAAGACTTCACCACACAGGGGAAAGGCCCTATAAATGCCCAACTTTGGGGAAAACTTCACTGTGAACCTGAATCTTAGAATGCATGAAAAACCCCAAACAGTCCCCTCATTCCCACCCCCACCTCAGCTGTAGTTGGGGGAGAAGAGGGCGTGAATGGTTGAGTTCACTTGGGAGGAGGCATGGGACAGAGGAGACCATATAACAGACTTAAAGCTTAGCTACTGGGCCACATTGGGTGTCTTCAGATAGACATGCATCCCCACATCCACCCACTCCCTCTACCCTGCCTGGATCTGGGTCAGATGGACCTGGCAGGTTCCCACCCCCCTGCCTGTGGTCCACCCACACGATGCCCCCATACCATAGAATGGCAGGCTAGAGCATCCACAGTGCTATGGTGTGGCCTGGGCCAGTGGCTGGCTGGAAGCAGAGCAGCAGCATGGGTCTATGCATCAGCAATCCGCTTCAGGCTGGTGCCTTGACTTTCACGAGTCTGCTTCACTGGCAACACTCTGGGATATTCTGTGGGGCTGCCCCAGAGCAGGCACAGCCTGCTCCGCCCCTCCTCTGCCTGAACATCTGTCGCTGTGCCTTTAGATGATCGGACCACCCCAGGGGTGAAGCAGGCTGGTGTGGCCAGCACCAGGGCAGCCCATCCATCTAAAAGCTGGGTCTGATTGACTGAGGTGTTCCATAGGGGACCACAGCCAGTCCTCCCAGCCCCCCACCTCCAGCCTGTCCCCTGAGCTGCACTGCGCAGGCGTGGTAGGGGTGATCCAGAATGCAGAGGCACAGCGCAGCCTTACGCACATGTGCCGCTTCACTGTCGATGCAGGGAGGTCAGAAGACAGACAGGGCACCACCCCTTCCTACCTAATGGAGGAACCAACCCTGGATGCACTGCAGTCCTGGCTGATGAGATTCTCAGAAGCAGCTATGATTCAGCTGCTGACACCTGGGTGCCACGAAATAAGACAGAGACAGGATCATTAAGGCATCACAGGGCCCAGGACCAGCTCTGCCTGAGAACTGCATTTGAACTGTCCAGGAGCTGCATGTAGCTCCCAAGCAACAATTTGCAGCTCCCACCTTAGCATAATGTAATATATTGAAAAGGGAACAGACTGCAGTAGCTAGATCATGGGTGGGGAACCTTTTCCTTTCTGCGGGCCACTTTTGAAATTAGGACGAGCTTCGAAGGCTGGATAGGAGTTGAGGGCAGGGGTGCATAAGGATTGGGGAAGGATCCGGATGGATATGTCATGATTTCATCCTCTATCTGATCCCCTTCCTTTGAACTCCCCTTTTCAGTGCTTGCGAGTCAAGGCATGGAGTCACAGGCCAGTTCCAGAAATTGGAAAGGGACCAAATAAAATCCAGCCATGGGCCACATATGGCCCATGGGCTATAGGCCTACTACTCTGGAGATAGACAATTTGACATATGGCTCATTCAGCCTTGGAAATGGTAGCCATGTAATTAAGACCCATCCCTTTTTTAATGGGCTTCGCCTGAAAGTCTGTCATAGTGCCAGTTACTTGCTGTGTAGGCGCCAAGAGACCTCAAAAGCCATAAGAGGGAGGGAGGCATGACCATAATGTGAAGAAGGACAAACTGAGCAACGTCTATAAAAAGTAACTTGCAAAACAAATTGTTAAAAAAAGTCTCCCTCCCAGTACCCGGAGCATATTGCACTGGTTGACCCAGCTGTTTTGCAGGGAGAGTTCAGCACTGTAGGAGATAAACAGTGTGTCAGTTTACAGGACAACTCAATTACTGTAGAAGAAAAACAATCTGTTGGATGGCTTGTGTGCTGCCCTGGATCTATGGATGAGAGAGGCAAAAGAAATAGGGTGCAGCCATCACCCAGTAAAGTCAATGCGAGTTTTGCTATTGACTTCAGTGAGTTTATTTTTATATTTGATTTTTATTAAAACATTTGATATCCCACCCCTCCTGCCAAAGTCGGCTCAGGGTGGCTTACAATATATACAAGTATAAAAACACACACAAAAATACACGAACAGCAACATCTAAAATAGGGGGAAGAGGAAAAAAGGGGTTGAGGACAGGGGTGCGTAAGACAAGTTCAGTTTAGGACTGCACTACAGCCATAAATAGTGAAAATATTGGTAATGGGAAAGGTGATGAATAAGAAAGCTTTCTTGCTAGCAGGAGAGAAAGGACAATATTCTTCTGCAGTGGGAAACAGCAGTTTTGTGCTTTGATTTTCTGATATTAGAAATTTGAAATTTTCTCCTGCGCTTATTTTATTGCTGCTGCTATTGCTATCAGTGTATAACTTTGCTTGTTTGCTTGTATGTGGGTAGAATATGTAACATGATCAGAATGCATTGAAGTATTAGTTCCAGGAATACGCCCACAGCAGGGTTCAAAGGGACCTACAGTATACTGGGATTTTTGTTAGCTGAACCCAGCAATCCTGCATCCCACTGACTTGGTGGCATTCCATGATGCGCTATCAGATAATTGCCTAGAAAATAAGCAACAAATGGGGAGTGAACAGAATGCTAGCGGGGGCTCGCCAACACTAGTTCAGGAGCACTGGGTTTTCCTTTGATTTGCTATTGCTTCCCTCCTCAGCCAGAAAGATGGCATGCTAACGTGACAGGACAAGGAGATGGGAACTTGTCCAGACCTGCAAGCAAGCAAGCCGGTTTCTGTTGCAGTTCTTTAGTCTTGTCCTCACCATTTAAAATAAGCAGCTTGCTCTTCTGGTTAGAGGTGAAATGAAAATGTACACAAAACGAGAGCTGAAATGGGTACTTGCAAAACCAGGCATACCTGTCAAATCCATGGTGCCTGGTCCAGCCACAGATGGATGAGGTGCCAGGAGGTACTTGCCTGGGACCTGAATGAGTACCCATCCCAGCTCTATTGTGCTGTCTTACCTTGCAGCAGTGCTAGATACCTGGCAGCAGGTTTACAGCAGCGCTTGGGAAGTACCACAGAGACTACCCTCATACCTGGGCAGCTATGCAGGGATACAGAATTGATTATGCTTTCAGCTCTACACAAAATGAATAATTCATTGAATTAAACCTATTCAAATTGGTGCATTCAAAAGTTGGATTTGAAACGTCATTTGTGTAACTCTTCACTTTTTCTATATTTTGGTGGTACCATTTGGGAGGCAGGGAGACAAGGAATTGCATGAGGCTCTTGCAAGACTCAGAGACTAGGCAACTAAATGACAGATGAAATTCAGTGTTGACAAGTGCACAGTGATGCACACAGAAAAATCATCCAAAGTATACCCCTACACAATGCTGGGTCCTAAATTAGGGGTTGCAACGCAGGAAAAGGAGGCATTGGGTGCTTTGACAGACGGGTGCTGGCCACGTCAGCCTGCTTCACCCCCAGGTTGGCTGGTCTGTTCAAAAGCACCCTGCAAGTTGTGGAAGCAGAGCAGGCTGTGCTTGCTGCGAGGCAGCCCTGCTTGTGGCACTCCAGAATCCACTGCCTGTGGATCAGGTCACCCAAACTTGGGGCACCAGCCCATGGTGGAGCTGCTGTCTGTCTGCTTGGCAGCCCTGTGCTGCAGCTCCGCTTTTGGCTGGCTGTTGCCCCAGGCAACAGTATAGAGTTGCAGGTGCCAGCCTCGTGTGTCAGGTAATCTGCCTGCAACTCTATGGTGGGTGGGTGCTGCATGCGTGAACCAGGGGCAGGAGTAACTGCCGGGTCCATCTAAAATAGACTCAGGTGGGGCTGCAAGTGGGCGAACACGGGGGTGCACCCCTGAGTTGCTCTGGGGGCAGGCAACCTCTGCATCTGTCTGTTTACACCCAGCGTACACAATTCAATGAAATCCTCAACTCTGTGTGCGGCAGCAGTCAAAAAGCAAACAGAATGTTAGGAATTATCTGGAATGGGACAGAGAATGATACAAAAAATATCATAGTGCTGCTATTTAAGAACTAGAAAAGGTACATAGAAGAGCAACAAAAATGATCCACAGTATGGAAGGGCTTCCACGCAAGGAGAGGCTTGATAGGTTAGGACTCTTCAGCTTGGAGAAGAGACAAGAGAGAGGGGATATAATAGAAGTTTATAAAAATCATGAGTGGCATGAAACAAGTAAATAGGAAGCAGTGATTTACCCTCTCAAATAGCACTAGTGCTAGGGGACATGCCATGAAACTAACTGGCAGCAAATTGAAAACAAATAACGGGAAGTATTTTTTCATGCAATGCCCAACTAACTTGTGGAATTTATTGCCAGATGTGGTCAAGACCAATAACCTAGCTGGAATTAAAAAGGGTTTGGATAAATTCTTGGAGCATAGGTGCATTAATGACTATTAGCCGAGTAGGTTTAGCGGACATAACCTCTGACTGTTGGGAGGTGAGAATGAACAGCACGAAATGGATCACCCCATTGTGACCTGTTGGGTACTTCTCCCATGCAGCCAAGGTTGGCCACTGTCCGAGAGAGGATGGTAGGCGAAACATACCATTGGTCTGACCCAGCATGGCACTTTTTTCTTTTTTTTTTTTTTTACTAATGTTTTAAAGATGAATTTGAGCCATCTGTGTGATGAAAGGTTCTGGGAAATTCACAAAAAATACTAAAGAATGATACGAATGTAGTAAACAATGTACTGAATACACAAAAAGGGAGGAGTTTTGCAATGTAGGGAATATGAAAATGGATATTCATTTCTGGAATATTCCAACATTATTTGTGATTGTAAAATAGCACCTTTGTTTCAGCTCTCCTTTTAATTCATTGTTTTTTCAGAAACAATGTTTCATTGTTCATTTCATTTGTTTCTGAAGAAACAAATTGTTCAGAAACAATGAAGAAACATGTAATTGTTTGTTCCGCTCAGCTCACATATAAGCCAATGGTGGGGAACTTCAGCCCACCCATGAAAATTAGTACAAGCTCCATTGGCCGAGTAGGGATTGGGGCAGGAGCGCTTAAGGGACTGTCTCTTATACACATCTAGATGTGTATAAGAGACAGGTCCCACTCCGTGAATAACTTCCGGCTGGTAGATGATTTATTGACAACCGACCTCGAGTTCAGCAGCACCAAACCAAGGCCCGGGGTTTCCTGGGCCTCAACCCCCAACCTACCCGCATGGGGGGTTGAGAGGGGAATGGGCACAAGACACCGCTATGTCCTGAGACCTACCTGGGATGCATGAATCTATCCCCTATCCTTGAGTTCTTGTCCTCATCCCTTCTCCCTTCCCCCTGAACTCACTTTGAATGCTTGAGGGTAGGGACTGGATCTGTGTGCCAGGTCTAAGAACTTGAAAGAGACCAAATTAAATAAGTCACTAGCTGCATTTGCCCTATAAGCTGCAGGTTCCCTACCCTTTGTACTTGCCTATACCAGGCCAGCTACATATTTTGTACCACTCCAAGTGGTTTTCCATGTGGCAGCAGAACAATCCATGACAGGATGTACTCTCTGGTTCCATGATGTTTTCTTTGTTGAGAGCCAGGAATATCGAGAGGAGCTGAACATGCTACATTGGGTATTTTCAGACGTTACGAGATCACAGTGAACCACGGTGAATACCCACCTGTGGTCACCGTGCCTCGAACGTCTGTTTGGCGGCCGCCAGATGTTCGCCACGGTCAATCTGCACAAGGGGTCAATTTGAACCACGCTTCCCGGGCTAGCCGGGGGAATGTCTTGGGAAGCATGGTCAAACGGACCCCCGGCAGGGACCAAAAAAAAGTAACGTCTGGCCGCTCGCCACGGCCCGGGATCACCGGCGGGATCCCGGGCTGTGGCGCATTCGGCTGGCCGCGGCGGCCGCATTGGCCCCGCCGCCCTCCCGTCTCCTCGGAGGGCAGGCGGTGAGGTGTGTGGAGGGGGCGGGGCCGTGCGGCCGCACGCTGCGCCACGCAGCCCTGCCCCCTCCCGGATTCCCTGCCGGGATCCCCCCGGCACGTATGATCCCCGCCGGGATCCCCCCGGCACGCCAAGCCAGGTGAGGGGAGCCTGCTATGGGGAAGCAGACACTAAGGCAGTATCCTCCACTCCTCAGAGGAGTGGGCCACAGCCACAGTGGGCCAGAGAGAAGGGGGGTTGGAGCTGGAAGTGGCCTGTATGGCGTGACGGGGTGACCCCGGCGGGGAACGAATGGNCAGCCCAAGACTGTCCCGCCAATCCCGGCATGGTCCCGCAGGCGAGTCACCAACACCTCATGATCGACAGTGTCAAATGAAGCCGAAAGGTCTAGCAGGACCAGTAAGGTCTGATGACCCTGGTCCAACACCAGATGGAGATCGTCAACCAAGGCTACCAATGCAGTCTGCATACCATATCCAGGCCGAAACCCAGACTGGGAGGGATCAAGAAAACCAGTGCAGTCCAGATGTTCCTGCAGTTGCCGTGCCACAGCCCGTTCAATAACCTTCCCTAAAAAGGGGAGGTTAGAGACCAGCCGATAACCAGCAGGAGCATCATTGTCAAGAGATGGTTTCTTGAGCAGGGGCCTAACCACAGCCTCCTTCAGGCAGTCAGGCACCCTGCCCTCCCGAAGGTAGGCACTAACCACCCCAGCCAGCAACGGCTGTAACGTCTCCTGGCTGGCTTTCACCAGCCAGGACGGGCATGGATCTTGCTCACAGGTGGTGGCACAGACAGATCCCAACAAGGACTCCACATCGGCAGGCGCCACCATCTGAAACCGATCCCACAAAACAGGACAGGACGGGGCATCCATAGCCCCAAGATGATCCTCTACAATAACTGTGGTACTGAAATCGTGGCGGATGCAAGCGATCTTCTATACAAAATACTCGATAAACCAGTCACAGCGGTCACTGGATTGTGCCAGGTCCAGGTGGAGGCAGGCAGGACTGACCAACCCTTTCACCACCCGGAAAAGCTCTGCTGGACGTGACTTTTCAGATGCAATAAGGGCAGCAAAGAACTACTTCTTTGTGGCCTGCACTGCCACAGCATAAGCTTTTAAACTGCTTTTATGCTGCAATCAAACATACTCATCGCGGGTCCGGCGCCACCTTCGGTCTAACAGCCTGCTTTCCCACTTCAAACACCGCAGGCCCTCAGTAAACCAAGAAGACCTGCGGGAGATTCAGGAGGGCAGCGGACGCCTGGGAGCCACTCTGTCAGTGGTCTCGGCCAACAAGATGATCCAGAAGGCTACGAGATCATCGACAGACCGGGTGTCAAGGTCCAGGGGAAACTCCCCCAGAGCATTCCGGAACTGATCCGGTTCCATAAGTCTCTGGGGGCAGACTGATCTAATAGGTCCTGCACCCTTTCGAGGGCTGACATGCGCCAGCATGAACGCCTTAAGAAAGTAATGGTCAGACCATGACAAAGGCTCTACCCCCCTGACTTCTACTAACTGACCCCCCGCCTCAAGGCCGGTGCAGAAAACCAAATCCAGTGTACATCCCTCCTCGTGTGGGGCCACAGATGATTTGGGACAAGCCCATGGTTGTCATGGAGGCCACAAACTCATGCCTCGCGCCTCCAATATCGGCATCAGTGTGGATGTTAAAATCAACCAGGAACACTAATCTTGGGGTCCGGAGGATCACATCTGACACCAGATCAGCAAGAGCATGTAGGGATGCCGCCGGGCAATTGGGTGCACGGTGCACCAGCAGCACCCCTAATCTGTCCCCGGCCAAATCCAACACAAGATGGAGGCACGCAACACCTGGTGGAGCCTGCACCAGATACTGCCTAAAAGACAATGCATCCTTGATAACAATGGCTACATGCCGTCCCCCCCCCCGTCCCTCCAGCCGAGGCTGATGCTGCACAGAGAACCCAGCTGGAACAAGATCGGCCAATATAGGCCTGATTCATTGTCCAGCCAGGTCTCTGTAATACACACGAGGTCGGCGTCCCACTCCGGGAATAACTTCCGGCTGGTAGATGATTTATTGACAACCGACCTCGAGTTCAGCAGCACCAAACCAAGGCCCGGGGTTTCCTGGGCCTCAACCCCCAACCTACCCGCATGGGGGGTTGAGAGGGGAATGGGCACAAGACACCGCTATGTCCTGAGACCTACCTGGGATGCATGAATCTATCCCCTATCCTTGAGTTCTTGTCCTCATCCCTTCTCCCTTCCCCCTGAACTCACTTTGAATGCTTGAGGGTAGGGACTGGATCTGTGTGCCAGGTCTAAGAACTTGAAAGAGACCAAATTAAATAAGTCACTAGCTGCATTTGCCCTATAAGCTGCAGGTTCCCTACCCTTTGTACTTGCCTATACCAGGCCAGCTACATATTTTGTACCACTCCAAGTGGTTTTCCATGTGGCAGCAGAACAATCCATGACAGGATGTACTCTCTGGTTCCATGATGTTTTCTTTGTTGAGAGCCAGGAATATCGAGAGGAGCTGAACATGCTACATTGGGTATTTTCAGACGTTACGAGATCACAGTGAACCACGGTGAATACCCACCTGTGGTCACCGTGCCTCGAACGTCTGTTTGGCGGCCGCCAGATGTTCGCCACGGTCAATCTGCACAAGGGGTCAATTTGAACCACGCTTCCCGGGCTAGCCGGGGGAATGTCTTGGGAAGCATGGTCAAACGGACCCCCGGCAGGGACCAAAAAAAAGTAACGTCTGGCCGCTCGCCACGGCCCGGGATCACCGGCGGGATCCCGGGCTGTGGCGCATTCGGCTGGCCGCGGCGGCCGCATTGGCCCCGCCGCCCTCCCGTCTCCTCGGAGGGCAGGCGGTGAGGTGTGTGGAGGGGGCGGGGCCGTGCGGCCGCACGCTGCGCCACGCAGCCCTGCCCCCTCCCGGATTCCCTGCCGGGATCCCCCCGGCACGTATGATCCCCGCCGGGATCCCCCCGGCACGCCAAGCCAGGTGAGGGGAGCCTGCTATGGGGAAGCAGACACTAAGGCAGTATCCTCCACTCCTCAGAGGAGTGGGCCACAGCCACAGTGGGCCAGAGAGAAGGGGGGTTGGAGCTGGAAGTGGCCTGTATGGCGTGACGGGGTGACCCCGGCGGGGAACGAATGGGTTGATTTCGGTACGGGGCCAACGGGCCCCGTAACATCTGAAATCACCCATTGACAGAGCTCATCATGTTGAAGGACTGGTAGCTTTTTTTTTAATCCACCGCAGAAGTAGTTAATGCAGGCACAGACAATGGTTGTTTTTACACACACATTTCTCCTGCATGTTTGCTGTTACATCCTGAACTTTCCTTGTGTCTAAATCACTCACCCAGATCTTAAACATCTGGCTCTTTGAACTTCTGCGTAGAACTTCTCCCAGAACTTTTGTGTGTAAAAAGTTCTGGTAAACTGCTTTGCTCCAGGCAGCTGTGGTCACTTGGTTTCCATGACAGTCCCTCACATCTACAGCTGCAGCTAATTTAGGCTGCCTCAGGGCAGTGTTTGTGTGAAGAATGCATCCAGGAACTGCCTCGGGGGGGCGTGTGTGTGAGAGAGAGAGAGAGAAAAAAAGAATGCATCCGGAACTTACTTGTGGACTTGTAAACCTAGAAGATTGAAAGACCAGCACTTTGGTGTGTGTAAAAATGCCCATGGTTCCAACTGATCCCGTACTGAAAGCAAGACATGGTCTGCACAACCTCCCAGCTGGGTTTAGGTTTGTCTTTTGGCAGCCCATTTATTTGCTCTTGCCAGTGTGAAAACCTGACCCTCCCTCCATGACATGACGTTACGTCAGTATTAACTCTGGGAATTGTCAAGATTTTGGGGATACGGTATTCTAGCAGCAGCAAAGACAAAATGTTCCTGTTGAAAGGCGCTTTGTTGAGATGTCCGCTAGCACTACCGCTGTAAATTATAATCAAGGTAGTAGCTGCACTTCCTTTGTAAATTGTTATTTGGGGAGTTGTGACTCAACAACATAATTTTGCTCTGGGCAAACAATTGACAGGAAGGCCCCCACCTGGGAGAGCAAATAGGACTGAGCAAGGCAATTCAAAGTTAAAGCTGAAAGTGGCAGAGTTATCCTGCCTTTTTTGCCATAACACTTCATACAGCTTTGAACTTTCAATCATAAGGCATTTTATAAAGTATATTAGGATGCCACATATTCTTCGGTTAGGTCACTTCAGTGTTCCAAATCCTTTTCAATTATGTATGCGGGTGCTGGTCAAATGGCGACTTGTGACCACTTCATCTTGTAGCTCTTGCTGATGTGGCTGTGGCCAGGCTGTGGCTGGCTGATATCGACTGACTGGGAGTGGGCATGACCAAAAGAAAGGGAAAAAGATGAAGGTGCTGCATAGACACACCCTCTGACCCTCTCCCAGTCCAACCTTCTTGGGCCCACCACTGCCACTTTCTGAGGCAAACGTCTGTATCTTGTTCTCTCTGTCCCTCCGAGGCAAGGCCAAGCCAGGTGAGGGGAGCCTGCTCTGGGGAAGCAGACACTAAGGCAGTACCCTCCACTCCTCAGAGGAGTGGGCCACAGCCACAGTGGGCCAGAGAGAAGGGGAGTTTCCACATCTCTCCCTAGGCTACCACTTCTCTGGATTTAAACCAGAGTTTCAACCCGTCGACTTTGAGTTCTGAGTCAAACCCCAATTTCTCCAGGCTATCGTCAGAGAAATGAGAACAGAGAGGAGGACTCCTTGGAAAGAGTGGGGTACAGAGGCTCTCTCAACCCCTTCTGACATAGCCACTCCCCTGCAAAGCATCATGATGTCAGAGGTAGGCCACAGCAGGAAGGGGGGCAGGAGAGCCCCTTTGATGTGACTCCACCCCTTTCAGAGTGTCATGATGCCACCAGTATCATGATGCTCACAATGGAAAGGGACAGGAGAGTCCCTGTGTTCCCCCTCCCTTCCGGCCTGGTCCACTACCCCTTCCTCTTTGGCTCATACCTACAGAGAAGGTTGCAGATCCTCTCCCTGTCACAAAACTGTTTAACACTCGCACCGCTGCCTTTTTTGTTCCTGAAAGAAACGTGCGATAAACTTTACAACACTAAAAGGTTTAATCTGCTATCAGACATTGTGCCGCAACTGACAAAGTGCGGTGTGTTTCTAGTTTAACAGGCGCCACGGTGCTAGTTGTTACATGATCAATTATGCAGTCTAAACAGGCTTGACTTTAATGCCATACTAATTGTAAAAGGCCACAGGAGACTCCCATCTTTTGTTCCTTGGTATTCAGAGAAGTTTTGCCCTGTTTGTATCTAGTTACATTATGTGGAAGTTTAAATAGTTGGGGCTGTGCACAATGGCAAAAGCTTCTGAAAAAGACTTCTCAAACTTCAGTTTCTCGTCATAATTCCCAGTGTGTTGTAATGAGACAAACACTACAGAGTCCCTTTCATTTGTGCGGTTCTACATTAAGGGCTCTGAGGCAGCGCCCCACAAAGTGCCCCAGAACCACACTGCTTCCGTAGCTGCCACTACTGACCTGATCAGAGCGGTGCTGCAATTACTGCTGCTGCTGCAGCAGCAAAAGGAGAGAAAACAACATTGTGCATGCTCATGGCTGCTGAGTTCAGAGAATTGCCTTGCAGTCTTTGCACATGCACAAACGGTATTTTCTCCCTGTTTGTTGCTGCGAATGTGCGAGGGGGCTATGGCGCCACTGCTACAGGTCTCATAAGTAATTTTTGGGCTCCAGAGGTTGTAGTGGCCAGGTGAGGGGGGAGACTGGGGAGGGGCTTAGGCACAGAGCATGTGCAAGAGGTCAGGTGATACTTAGCAATTTCACTCTTATTTTACCTCTCTTGCTCCTGCTCAATTGTGTTTAGAGGAGGGGCTGGGGAATGTGTCCATGTGGATTTCTGTGCAGGAATCCAACAAATTAGATTATTTGGGGCATGATAGAGCCTTTCCAATCAGGACAAGAAAAACGGCAAAGGGTGGACACTGGGGTGGGGAATGGAAGCCAGTCTGTTTATTTAAAAGCATTGCAGCAGTACCTGATTTTTCTCATTGCCCCTTCCCAACTGGGGGGCGGGGGAGAAGGGTTTATTCCTGTTTTATTTTTCATAGCTTTTCCCCTTTTAAAGCTCACTAAAAATTGTTTGGAGGAGCAATCCTAGTTTGGTTTTTAATCCCAACTGGTGTGGGGTTTTAATCTAAATTAGTTTAGGATTGGTTTGGGGGAGAAATCTTGGTTTGGTTTTTAATTTGGCTTTCAAATAAATTTGAAACCCTGAGCTGCCAATTCCCCCCCCCCCCCCCCAACACCTGATCTACAGGAGCAAATTCTGACTTTCCCTTTTTGATTTCTTCATACAAAACTTTGCATTTTGCTCATTATTGCATGCCAAAGCATTGTGTAGTTTTTCATTCTGCATACACTGTGTGGGGTTTTTTCCATGTATTGTGTGCCCTATTCATATAAGCGTGGAATTTTAATGCTGGCCCCGCCCCCTGCCCAAGGAACCTAAAAGTCCACCAGCCACCACTGAAAAGTGCTTACCATTTTGCTGTTACTTGTGATCTCATCTCCCCAGATCTATTTAGACTGCAATAGACAATGCCATTTAGATGGTTCTTTTAAATGTCTCTTAATGCTTCCTTTGTTTCACCTTAGAGCACCAGTTCCTTCCCAGAGGTGATTCCGACAACGCAACTCAGTAATTAATGTTGCTTCATTGCACTGCTGTAGCATTTTTTTGCTACTTCAGAGCTTTGCTTGCTCTTAGCCTGGAAGGCAGGTGAGCGGTTTCCCAGGCAAGTGGCAACAGAGCCTGTTGACAGATAGCTGATACCTGGCAACTTTCCTACAACCAGTCAATGATTGAAACACAGCCTGGAATTATTGAGTAAATGTTGGCCCCACCCCATGTTGGGGTGGATGTTTGAGATGATGTGGGTTTTAAGGGGGTTTGACTGGATTTTCTGTTTTTTATGTTGTAAGCTGCGGGGTAGGGTAAAAATGTAAAATAAATAAATAGATGTAAGGGTTGGGTCATGATCAGTCGTCAGGATCAAGAATACAATGAGTGGGGGCAGATCAGGATCCTAGCAAGTGCGGGAGCCTGTGGTATCAGGATCAGAAGTGGGGCCAGCAGGCAAGTGTTCAAGTCCTGTGAATCCTGACAACAAGCTGGGATACCCCGTGTTCCCTGTAGCAACTAATCCAGGGGGCGGTATCCCTTTGCTCAAGTCAAGGGAGGGTCCAATTCTACTTCCTCTGAAGTCAATGGCAAGACTTTCATTGTTGCAGGCATGGGCCTCTGAATCTACTTTAGTCCTTTATTGCACACATTCAAAAACTGTACTATGCAAAAGGAAAATGGTGCTGCTTTCCTCACTCCATCATTCAGGTTGTAAGAGGACACTCAGGGTAGGACTGAAATGGATCAGCCCTTTTAAATCTGCAAGCACGATCTATGGTTTTGGAACAGTGTACAGAGATCCAATGTATCGACTCTCCATGCATCTATTCCTAAGGCTGCTCTGCCTCCCTTACTGCATTAAGGTGCCATCTTGTACATGCGTGCTAATCAAAATACTTTTAGTTTTTTGATGAGTTTGCATGCACAAGATGGCTCCTTGCAGCAGTTAGGGAGAGAGCATCTAATCCAGATCTCTGACCGAATGGGGACCAAATTACAGCCAGTCTCCATTCCTTCAAACCCGGATCAGACTGAGTGGATCTACTGGAGATGGAATCCATCCAGATAATTCATTTCAGCTCTAACTTGAGGTTCCCAAACTTTATGCCTGCATGAGAGCTTAATAGGATAATCTTGTGACCCCAGACAGCAACAGAGGCTGTTTTTAGATGAGATGTTTCCATGCAGATCCACCCATCCCCCAACCACCCATCTGAATATTGGGGGGCGGGGGTGCACACTCCTGTCCATGCAGCACCCACCCATGACCACTCATGGAGCACTGGAAAAAAACTAGGCGTTCCATGTGGGGACAGGGAGAATGGTGTGTGGGGACAGGCGCCCATGCGTCCCCAGCCCGTATGAATGGCAGCGGCCAGCCACATCTACTGCGTGGTCTGCCTTTCAGAGGCACTGTGGGTGGAGAAACAGCCTTTGCAAGGCACATGAACCAGCCAGGAGTTCTGGGGAGCCTGGGTTCCCCAGTGCTCAGCCGGGACAAGTGTATATCGGAGGCCAGCCCGGCACGCTTCCCTCTCCCTCATGGTTTGTGGCAGAGGGAGCATGTGGAGTCTGCCAAGGTGAACCCCTCCCACTCACTCCATGTGCATGGGCGCTCCAAAGCCATCCCACTCAGCAGATAGACCCGCCCCCCAGCCATGCTCGTTTAAAAGCAGCCAAAAACATGCGAAGGGTGTCGGAATTGTGACCCCAACCACAGAGGTTCTGACCCACAGTCTAAGAGAGTCTCTGGCTCAAGCTCTCAAATTTCACTAGTGGTGCAGCCATGCTCCTACAAAAGCCCAAAAAGGAAGCAAAAGCACTAAGCAGCTGTGTTAGCCCAAGCATGATATGATGATGCTGGGAACAGAGGGGTGGAGGGGACATGGACATGTCCTCTTGCTGCAGGATAATTGTGGAACGGTGCTTCTGTGCTTGCTTTTAATTTCACAATCCCTCCACCTACAGTTCAGAGCTCTTGTTAAGCTATAAATCCTTGAGTTTCGGGGGGGTTGCACTTGCATTGTACAAAACCATAGCAGGTATCTGCTTTCTCACAATATCTCTATTGAGGGAACAAAGTTTGTGTCCTGTGCGAGAACGATCATGCGTTCTGTAATGAAAAGGGCGCCTTGCTTTCCTTTAAAGCCTGTTGATCAGTAGCAGTGGCTTTCAACTTGACTGATAAGAATTGTATTTATATTGGAAATCAAGCTGTCGCTTACTTGATGCCAAGTACATTGCTTCAGTTAAGGCTGAGCAGGCACTCCTACTTCATGTTTGTTAATTAAAAATGGAAAATGAGCATTTGGGTGAAGGCGGTTGATCTTGTAAAGCTGGAACTGGTTTCCATTACGTAACTGATTTTGAACTCATAGCAAAACCGGTCTCTTTGACTTTGAAATGGGTAGGTATGATCTAAGGACAATGTAGAACTTGGCCACAGGATTCATGACTTAGTGATAATAAAACTAGGTTCTGCTGTCACATGCACACACTGTCTCCAGCTGACATCAATGGGAAACAGGACCTCGTGGAACTAAAGCAAGAGCGAAAGGGTTATATAGGAACAGGTCTCCGGAGACAATCCCTACTACCACTGAGCTCAATGATAACTATTTTCAGTAACTTAAGCACCTCGTGCTTGCAGTGCACAATCTGTGCACACAGGTTGTCCTGCTCCCTGCTAGTGTCTGTAGAGCAAGATAACTAATATCAAAGTATAGGTGCTACCCTTCCTACGGATGATCAACTAATTCTGCTACCTCCAGGCACAGCAAAATGACGTCCTTTATGGGGACTGACAGGGTCCTGGTCTGCACATTTCTTATGTTGTACACAAGCTGCACCCAGGACCAGCCTTACCACAGGGTGACTCAGGGTGACCACCCTGGGCCTCATGCTTCTGGGGGATGGGGCCCCACAGTGGCTCCCGGTTTCACCAGGGCAGGGTGCAGGGGCCCCACTCTCTCCCAGTGGAGCCCCAAACACGACCACCTCTAGGGCCCCATAGAGGATGCTCCCACAGGGGCAGGAACATAAGGAAGCGGGTGGGATCACCAGGGGCCCCAAATCTTATCTTTGCCCTGGGCCCCACAAATTCTAAGGCTGGCCCTGGCTGCATTATCCTTCCAGCATTCTGCTGCCAGGGTCATCCACCTCTCCCCATTCACATCTGGCACAAACTGTACTCCAATGCAAGTCTCTTCACGGTCTTGCTCCTCCCTCTTTCTGCACTCATTCCCTGCTACGTTACCACCTGGGAACTTTGCGCCTCCTCTGCCAGCAACTACCCTTACATCAGAGTCTTATGCACCCTAAGCTGCCTTCTCCCAATGCTGCCCCTTTGCCTGGAACTCCCTTCTATGCACATGCACTCTGCTTCCTCCCTCATGATCATCAGATTCTTCCTGGAACCCCTACTTTTTAAAGCATTCCCTAGCCCCTCACCTCCACAGACTGCTCATTTATTCTTCCCCTTATACGTATCGTATTCTGCAGGATCCCTTCCCTCCACTTCTTAAACGTATCCCTGTCTCTCCCTATGTTCCTCTTCCCCTTTTCTTCCCTTCCTTGCCCATCCTTAGATTATAAACCCCTTACGGGCAGGAGCCTGTCTCTAATCACAACTGTTCAATGCTAAGCACGTTGCTGGCACTATATAAACATACAATAATAGTTACTTCAGCTGGATACGCCAACAGGAAGGACATGCAGGCAGTAAATACAACTGAAGAAGGCATTGGACAAGATGCACCATACTAAGTGCTTGCAGAGAATAGAAAGTGTTGAGGTTTCCTAAGTACATGTCGCAGAAAGCAGAAGGGTCACTGGGTTTCTGTGTATCCATTGCAGTTGTGTAAATAAATAAAAGTCTGTAACAAGCAGAATTTGTTTACAAGGAATTTTTAAATGCTGACTCTCATCTGGGCTCTGGTATCTTTTCTGTCAAGTTTGCAATAGCTCCATGTTGCAGTATAGATGGAATGGCTTCATTGGGTGCGCTTTAATTGTAAGAGAAATTTCATTGGGTGTGCTTTACTGATGGAACATCTCTAAAAGATCTAAAATCATGCTGATCCTTAGACGTTTTGATTTGTAGCATCTGTTCAAGGCCATTCCTACTAGTTCACCTGTGATCATGGCTTTGAAACATAACACACAGAAAAACATCTAAAGGCTTGCTAAGCTGTCTTTGCTGTCTGGTAGAAGTGGGTCATTTCTAGTACAAACTCCTCACAGTCACACGGTGCTGCTGCCAGCATATGGGATTTTTCCTTCCTTCTTTTAAGGCAATAGAGAGCTTGTTATAAAGAAATCTCATTACTCATCTTCAAAATCTCATTTTCCTCTGTTTATTGATGTGCCCCTAAAGACATTGTTCGTTGACTCCCAACATACGGCTTCTCATGAAAGGGGGCAGGGTGAAGGGGTTCCCTGCCTTTTTTCCAACTTGATCACATGCCTTTTCTGAATATCATGACGTTCCAAAAGGGGCATGGTCACATGTTGGAAAAGGGCAGGTTGAAGGGTCCCCCCTGCCTCCTCTGAATTTAATTCTGCTAGCGTGCCTGCTGCTATATTTTATTTTGCTCTTTAGCTTTAAGGCTTTTCCTACTGGAATCAGGCAGAAGGATAAGATTTTAATCCAGCATGCTTTGTAGACAGAGCAATTTAACAAAGAGCTCATTGGCTGAAATGAGTTAATACTCCAGAGCACACTATCAAAGCAGAGCAGCTAATTTTCCCAATCCCTACAGCTCTACTATCCTGTCGCGAGTCTCCCCACCTTCATAAGGCTCTCAGCCAGAAGACCATGTGGAACTGGTTAAGCACTTGCTTATTAAAGCAGGCCTGAGATACCATGTAGTGACCTTGAATTACTACTGGGAGTACAGTACGTTCCTTCATCTGTGGGTGAATATGGTCACGATCCACAAGCCACTTACCCCAGAGCAGCCCCATTGTAGCCTTTCCAGGGAGGTGTTGAAAGAGATGCAATTTCCTGTTTGATTTATGGATATTTGCTAAAAGATTCAGCAGGCAGACTCTAAGAATGAGTCACGACTGAGAAATCCAAGTGATAACGGACTAGTTCTGGGCAGAATAAGGCTCCCTATTCAGTGTGGAATCCTAAATGAGAGAGAATGACAGGTATGTTCTCTTCATGCAATGCATTATTACCTGGAAATCCAAGAACCAAGATCAAGCAGTTTGAAGAAACAATGCAACCAGCGATAGATGATTGAGAGATTTAATGCACTGAGCCAGACGTGGAATTAAATTGGGCAATTTTATCTGTTATGCCATACCCAGGTGGCACTTCCGTTCCTTTTTTCCTTTGTTATGTCTAAATGTCAGAACCCAGATTGGCAAACAAAGGTTTTGGTATTCCATTTAGGCAGCCGCTTTTTATTATTTTTTTAAAAAATTAGGAACAGGCTATAGCTATCCTACTGTTTAACATGTGTAATTGCCACTTTATTAGGGTTGCCAGGTGTCCCTTATTTTAAGGAAGTATCCCTCATTTCACAGTTCTGCAGCGCTATAGAACTTAATGGACATCCCTTATCAACACTATTCAGGATAGTGCTGAAACGAATATCCGCAGCCAGGGCCAGCCCTATTGCGGGGCGGCAGGCAGTGCGGCAGCAGATTTAATCTGCTGCCACTGTGACTGCCCCACCTAAAGCGCTGAGCCCCAGCGCGGGGCCCAGGCTAGAGGTGGCGGCGGTGGATCAGGTAAGTGATCCGAATGGCCGCTCAGGCTAGGGGATGGACGGAGGGGAGTACCCCTCCACCCATCCCCGAGCCCACGCCCGGAAAGCGTTCCGCCCCCGAGCCAGGGAGCACCGCCTGAGCCAAGGAGTGCCCCTAGGCCCTTCAGCAGCTGACGGCTTTGCCGCTGGTGGAAGATATGGGCCCCGCATTTGTTGCCTGCCCTGGTACCTGCTTAGGCTAAGGCCGACCCCGTCCACAGTGAGTACTATATCCGTTGAATTTGCCTGCTTCGATTTTGATGTGAAGAAGCAGACATTCGGTCCCACTTCTCTGGATATCCACTTTGTCTATATTAGAGTTACAGGGCTGGAAAGGGACTTTGAGGATCATCTAATCTAGCCCCCTGCACTAATGCAGGATTCACTATGCCCAAGCTACTTGCCCAGAAAGATCCACCCAACAAGGAACAGGGTTTATAATGACTCTGTTATTTTGATAGTTCACTTACTTCATCTCAGTGCCTATTGCATATGTGCAGTAGCCAAAAGGAAGTAACTAAAATGACAAAATGACCAAAGTAAACAAAATATTGGAACTGAAATAGGCGAGTAAGCAAATGTGCAAATAGCCATTCTGTTGCAGGTATCACTCGTATAGCCGAAAATGCAAATATTATCAGTGAATACAAAATCTGCTATTCGTGTCGGCTCTCATTTTGAACACCACAGCTCCCTGGAACATAATGGACATCTCTTATTTCAGAATCCCTCCGCTCCGTAGTGTCCCTTGTTTTGATCTGGCCACCCTATGCTTTGCTGGAGTGACTTTCTGAAGTGATCATTTTGTTTAATAGTTATGTTTGCAGGAGCAGAAGGGAAAAGAAGTTGAAGCTGGGATGCAGGCTGCTACCTGTAACCCTCATGGAGTAAAACCAAACAGATGAGAGAGGCAGAGGGAGAACTGGGCTTAGCAGATCAACAGTGCCTTGTAATAGGTGGTATAGTATTGGAGAGCACAGCCTGGTATAGGGGGCTATTATTGTCGGTGCTTACAGTAGCCTGGCTAGTGCACCAGCCAGTCAACTTGAAGAATCTGTTAATTGATAGTGTGGGAAAAGCAAAACAAAAAGAAAAAACACAGAAAGGAAAATGTGGTTACAGTACAATAATTTTGTAGGGTTGCCAGCTTTAGCTGAAAGAAATCAGTCAAGTTGTCCCTCCCCTATCATTCCCCCTGCAGCAGCCCTATGAATCCTATGTCCTTAAATATGTGGGCTACAATTCATAAACCACTTACACTGGAGTAAGTGGTTTGCGGATCGTGGCCAAGGTGCATACATCCTGTGTGAGATTTGTACTAGAGGTGGGATGGATAATGAATTTTGTATTCTTAGATGATGATTGCATTTTTCAGTAACTTAATAATAATATCTGCAACCAAAAGGAATATTTGTACATTCTACTCATTTGGTTATTTTGGTATTTCATCTATTTGGTTTCAGTTATTTTGATATTTTGGTTACCTTGCTTCAGCTGCTGTGCATGCACAATAGTACTAAGTTACTGAAATACCAACGTAACCAAAATAGCAGAAGCAAAGTGTTCAAAACAGTTATCCAACAAAACGAAAACCAAGCGTAGTTACTTTCTGCTTTGTTATCCACTAGCTGAGTTGAATAGTGCAGATTTGTCAGATTTATACATTTTGTCAGATATTCGTCACACATCTTGTTTGTACCTATCCCCTGGGCACTCAGTATACACAGATAAGAGATGGTGACATCAAAGCCAAGAGTTGCAGCCAACATTCCCTGCTGCATCTGCTCTTGCTTCTCTTTCCCACGCCCTCTGCACCCCCCACCCCTACACTTCCCTAGATGTCGCCTAGACAGAATTCTAGGGAGGAGCCAGTTGTCATGGTACATGTGGGTACCAATGACATAGGAAAAAGTAGCAGGGAGGTTCTGGAGGCTAAATTTACGCTTCTAGGTAGGAGATTGAAGTCCAGAACCTCCAAGGCAGCATTTTCAGAAATGCTCCCAGTTCCACACCCAGGACCTCAGAGGCAGGCTGAACTCCGGAATCTCAGTGCGTGGATGAGACAATGGTGCAAGGAAGAGGGCTTTAGATTCATTAAGAACTGGGGAACTTTGGGGAGAAGGAAGAGCAGTTGCCTGGGTGGCAACGATAGGAAGGGCGTTCTCGGTGGCTGCTCCTAGGCTGTGGAAGTCCCTTCCAATGGAGGCCCGCCTAACCCCAGACCTCCCCTCTTTCTGTAGGCAGTGTAAGATCTGGCTGTTCCGCTGGACCTTTGGAGAGGGAGACGTGTAGGGTGGGGTGGGGAGGGGAATTCTGCCCTTTTAGTTTTTTTATCCTTTTAAATGTTTTTAATGATATTTTATATGTGTGTTTATTGATGTTTCATAAGCTGCCCCAAGCTGCTCTTGATTGGGAGGGGGCAAGGTATAAAAATAGTTAAATAAATAAATATACCGACAAGATGGGCTCCCCTTAACCAAAGGGAAACCCGGCTGCTGGTGTTAAACATTAAAAAGGAGATAGAGCAGTCTTTAAACTAAAAACTGGGGGAAAGCCAACAAATGCTGAGCAGCACGTGGGTCAAGCTGAGGCAGCTGCAAAAGATGCCGTTATTTCAGGGGAATTAGAGTATCCTAATATAGAAGACAGGAAAAATCCCCAAAGAGCTCAGGTGGAAATCAGTTTGCAACAGTCAAACTCTATTGATCCCCAAATAACTAAAACAGTTACTTACAATAAACCAATTACAAATAAAAAGGATACATTTAAATGTCTATATACAAATGCTATAAGTTTAAAAAGTAAGATGCGAGAATTTGAGTGTATTGCGTTAAATGAGGATATAGACATCCTAGGAATCTAAGAGATCTGGTGGAATGAGGACAACCAATGGGACACGGTATTACCGGGATACAAAATATATCGAAATGACAGAGTAGATGGAGCTGGTGGTGGGGTGGTGCTATATGTAAGAGACAACATTGAGTCAAGCAGGATTAATTATTGTAAAGGAAGCAAACAGTACTCTGGAATCTCTGTGGATAGAAATTCCATGTATAACGCGGAAGTGTATAGCGGTCAGCCTATACTATCGTCCTCCTGACCAGGACAGTGAGACTGACCATGAAATGCTAAGGGAGATTAGACAGGCTACTAAAGTAGGAAACGCAGTAATAATGGGCAATTTCAGTTACCCTCATATTGACTGGGTGAATGTCTCCTCGGGGCAGGATGCAGAGATAAAATTTCTAGATGTCATCAATGACTGCTTCCTGGAGCAGCTTGTCCTGGAACCAACAAGAGAAGAAGCCACTCTGGATCTAGTCCTAAGTGGAGTGCAGGATTTAGCATGAGGGGTAATGGTGCTGGAACTGCTGGGAAATAGTGATCATAATATAATCAAATTTGACATACAGGAGGGAAAATGCCAAATAAAACCACGCAGTAATGTATAACTTGGGACAGGGGGACTATGTAAAAATGAGGAAACTAGTTAGAGGGAAACTTAAAAGAGCAGTTGCAAGAATTAAACGTCTACAGGCAGCATGGAGACTATTTAAAATCACCGTCTTGAAAACTCCACTTAAATGTATTGTACAAATTAAAAAAAGGAAGAGGACCAAACGTCTGCCTATGTGGCTTAATGGTGAGGTGAAGGAGGCTATTGGAGTCAAAAGGGCATCTTTTAAAAAATGGAAAGAGAGTCCCAATGAGGTAAATAAGGAAGAGCATAAGCGTTGCCAAAGTAGATGTAAAAAGTTAATAAGGCAGACCAAAAAGGAATTTGAGGAGCAACTTGCTAAAGATGCTAAAACTAATAGTAAAAACTTTTAGAAGTACATCAGAAGCAGGAAGCCTGCTAGAAAGTCAGTTGGGCTGTTGATGACATGGGGTGAAAGGGGCACTTAGGGAGGAAAAGGACGCTGAAGAGAAGCTGCATGAGTTCTTTGCTTAAGTCTTTACTGCAGAGGATGTTGGGGAGATATCCACGCCTGAACCTTTCTTTGTAGGTGATGAATTGGAAGAGCTGTCACAAATCAACATGGCTCAGGAGGGAGGTCCTAGAGCAAATTGACAAACTAATTACTAACAAATCACCAGGACCAGATGGCATTCACACCAGAGTTCTGAGGGAACTCAAATATGAAATTGCAGACCTACTGTTAGTACCTTGTAACCTATCACTAAAATCTGCCACTGTACCTGAGGACTGGAGGGTGGCAAATGTAACCCTGATATTTAAAAAGGGATCCAGAGGTGATCCTTACAGACCAGTAAGCTTGACATTTGTGCCAGGCAAAATGTTGGAAACTATAATAAAGAACAGAATCGCTGGGCATGTTGTTAAATATGGCTTAATGGGGAAGAGTCAACGTGGATTTAGCAAAGGCAAGTCATTCCTCACTAATCTGTTGGAATTCTTTGAGGGTGTAAATAAGCATGTGGACAAGGAGACCTGGTAGATATAATGTACCTGGATTTCCAGAAAGCATTTAATAAGGTCCCACATAAGACTCGAGAAAATTAAAAAGTCATGGGATAGGAGGTAGTGTCTTACTATGGATCGGTAACTGGTTAAAGGATACGAAGCAAAGAGTAGGACTGGATGGTCAGTTTTCACAATGGAGAGATGTAAAAAGTGATGTGCCCCAGTGATCTGTATTGGGACTGATGCTGTTTAATGTATTCATTAATAATCTGGAAAAGGGCATTAAGAGTGAGATGATCAAATTAGCAGATGACACCAAGTTATCAAGATAGTTTAAAACACAAGCAAACTGTGAAGAACTGCAACAGGATCTTACAAGACTGGGTGCCTGGGCATCTAAATGACAGATGAGATTTAATGTGGACAAGTGCAAAGTGATGCACGTAGGGAAAAATAATCCAAAATTTGAGTATGCAATTCTGGGTACTAATCTAGGAGTTACCACTCAGGAAAAGGATCTGGGAGTGATTGTGGACAAGACACTGAAATCCTCAGCCCAATGTGCAGCAGCAGTCAAAAAGGCGAACAGAATGTTAGGAGTTATTCACAAAGGGATAGAGAATAAAACTGAGGATGTCATAATGCCTCTCTCTACAAATGAATGGTGTGACCACACCTGGAATATTGTGTGCAGTTCTAGTCGCCCCCATCTCAAAAAAGATATAGCTGAACTAGAAAAGGTACAGAGAAGGGCAACGAGAATGATTAAGTATGGAATGGCTTCCGTACAAAGTGGGGCTTGACAAGCTGGCTCTCTTCAGCTTAGAGAAGACAAGACTGAGAGGGGACATGATGGAGATTTATAAAATCTTGAGTGGTATGGAATGAGTAGATAGGGAACTGTTATTTACCCTCTCAAATAGTACTAGAACTAGGGGACACTCCATGAAACTAGCTGCCGGCAGATTTAAAACAAAAGGAAGTACTTTTTCACTCAACGCATAATTAACTTATGGAATTTATTGCCAGAGGACGTCGTCAAAGCCAGTACTATAGCTGGGTTTAAAAAAGGACTGGATAAATTCTTGGAGAGTAGGTCCATTAATGGCTATTAACCAAGTAGCTTATGGGATGAACTTCTTACTGTCAGGAGCTGTGAGTGAACAACAGGGAATGGATTGCCCACTGTGACTGTTGGTGGTTCTCCCATGCGATCGAGATTGGCCACTGTCAGAGGATGGGATGCTGGACTTGATGGGCCATTGGAGTGACTTAGTATAGCACTACTTACGTTCCAACTCCCTGCATCTGCTTGTTCTTTGGACAGGCACTGGCTCCTTCCCTTTCTGCCTGCAAGAACAGACTCATCCCCTGGTTCCTGGGCACGGTTGTGACAACAGAGTCTTCTTCAGAAAAGACTACTGGCCTACAGCCTGAGGACACTGGGCTTGATCCCAAGCCCTGCGGATCCTGTGTGGCTGTGCACACGCACGCAAACCACACGGATCCTCATTTCGAGCACATTCTGCCCTGTGGAAACGGCGTGCATGGGATCCACAGGGCATGGGATCACGGCCAATGGCTGTTACGCTGTGTGAAGGCTCTATTCCTCAAGAAAAGTGCTGTTGAAAAAAGCATAATGCGTTTGTTTTAATACACCTGGAACTGTTTTAGTAGAAAAACATAAGAATAACCAGACTGGGTCAGACCGATGGTCCATCCAGCCTGTCTTCCTGACATTTGCAGTGGCAGGTACAGATGCTTTGAAGAAGTACACAACTGGTCATAATGGAGTGATCCATTTCCTGTTGTTCACTCCCAGCTACTGACAGTCGGGGGTCTCATCCCATGAACAGCTTACTTGGCTAATAGGCTATGATAGCTATTTATTGACCTATCTTCAAAGAACTTACTACCCAATTCTTTTTTGAAAAAGGTTTTAAAACCAAGGTAAGGCTAGTTTTTATTTAACCTCTTTCCAGTTCCTGCCCCCAAGCACTGAAAGACTGAGCTTAGACTAAGGGGCATGATGCACACAAAGTTAGGGTGTAGCTCCATGGCACAGATCCATGATCTAGATCCATCTCTTCTTGAGTGCACCCCTTAAGCACTCCCATCCACAACTTCTGTGCCACCCTCTCAGCTTGTACTAACTTTCAAAGTGAGCCCTGCGATGGAAAAGGTTCCCACCCCTGTTTTTAAAACTGGAACTCTTTCAGTGGAAACAAAAACCACTTATCAGTTAAGAGGTGCTTGGACTATAAAAACACAAGACTAGAGTGTTTAACAATGAGCCAAAGTTGTACTACTTAAGAATTTTGGAACTTCCCAGTATTACCAGCTGGCCAGGTTACCCACAGAGAGGGTGACAAATCCCAAAGGACTTTCGGGGGTGGGGGTAGAGGGGAGTGGTCGCATTGGACATGGGTGTCTATCCATTCTCTTTGTGCTGCTTGTTCTCTAATTGCCCATCATCGCAGCAGAAAGTGTAGAAGTGATCTTACTGAGTAGGCCACTTCTCTTTTGTGACTCTGTTTTCTGACTTGACTGTTGTGGGGCTCAGTGCTGGATTCAGGGAAGTGGGGACTTTGTGTGAAATGGTGGTGTGGGTCACCTCCTAACTTAGGATTGTTTGACTTGCCCATTAGAAATATGAAAATGTTACCTTTTTAAAAAAAAAAAAAAAAAATCTGTTAAATTAATGTCCTCTTAAGAGAACTAGGGCTCTCTGCATTGCAGGCCCTGCCTTCTTTTATGTTAGGCATACGATACCTCCCATCTGGGACTGGCTGGGGAAGCATTGGTGCTTCTTCTGTGCGTCCTACATTACAAGGCTCCATAAGTCGCAGGTGGCTGCCGAAGAGTAGCACCTAAGGGCGCTGCCTGTTCGGTGGCTGTTTGGTGGCGGTCAAGGTGGCGGCCAGTTTTAGTTTCACGTTGACTGCACTGAATCTACATTTGATTATCTTGCTTTTAACGGGTGGGGAGCAAGTGTGGGAGAATAGTGAGCTTTAGAAGGATGGATGATGAATGTCTGGACCCCTCTGTGGGGGGGGGCTGTTGGTGGAAATAGCCCACCCCTTCTGTGAGAGGGTGGGATGAAGCAGGAAGGAAATGTGGTGGGCTATGCCCCAGCCACTTGGGGCAGGGGAGGGAACTGGGAGTGGGCTATGCTCTGACCCCTCTATGAGGGGACAAAGATTGTAATTTTTAAATTGGGTTTTATCTGTTTTTTTCCATTGGACTTTTGTAATTTTATTGGAAGATATTTTCTTTTTTTAAGTGCTCTGAGTCTTTGGTGATAAGAGTGGGGTATACATGGAAAATAAAGAAGAATAATAATGTTATTTCTAGTTTACTCGTGGGTCTGTGTGTTGGGGGTCCCCTCCTGAATTGTTGCAGGCCTTCCACATGCCAGGACTCCCTGCAATGAGGCTTGGTGGCTCCATGTTTTACATCATTGTTTCTCACACATGTAATTTCAAGTTTATTTGTGTGCCCTATGTATTAAGGGGCCCTATACGGTCTTGCAGTCTTACCCCGTTCTGGATCTGGATCTGGTCCTGGTGGAGACAAAGATGAAACGAGTAATCCCAGCATCAGGAGACAAATATACTGACCCGGAAGACCAACACTTTGCGACATAAATGTGAATTTTTCTCTTTAATAAAGGGTGTTTTCACACATGGACACGAGGGTGCTCACCCCCAGAGCAGGTCGTGGGTACACCCCTGCATCTGCCTGCTTGCAGCCCCACCTGGGTCAGGTTTAAACGTCCGCCCACACAGCGCTCCTCCCCCACACAGCAGAATTGCGGACTAGAGCATCCACAACACTATGGTGTTGCCCAGGGCAACCCCCAGCAAAGATGGGAGCTGCAGCGGCCATCTGCCATGCACCAGCTACCCCAGGTTTGGGCAGCCTACTCTGCTGGCGGTGCTCCTGGATGTTCCGGAGTACCGTCCGTGGAGCTGCCCCAGAGCAGGGACAGCCTTCCCCGCCTCTGCCCCGCCTGCACATCTGACAGGACACCTCTGAAACAACGACCCACTCACTGTCTGTGTGAAGCCACCCATTAACACTGTGGGGCTTTTGAAGAAGGATTGTTGGGTTGTGGTTTTAACAGTTGTTAAAAGTAGATTGAAAGACAGGTTTTCAAAGGAAAAAGTTTTATGGGTTACCACATATGGGGTGATGGTGGTGTGCTGGAATGGAGGGGGAAGTCCTAGTTTGTACCCTTTGATGGGATTACCGCTGAAGACAATGGTGTTTATACGGTGATTTTTGACTGTGAGATCAAGTTTTCAGGGGCTTATCTTTAAAACGTCTGAATGCTTTTCTACTATAGAGCTTGCTTTTGAGTCTGCACCACCTGATCTTGAGGGAAATGGCTTAGAAAGGGTCAGAAGGGGGGTTATATTAATAACACCTGGACTGGCTTTAGCTAGGATTAAAGAAATATGTCACAATAGTTGCTGGAGCCTGTTCATGTGGGGATAAGGAAGCTGCCATTTTGTATAAAAACATCCTGTCCATTGAGCAATTGGCCAGGGGCAATAAAGAATTCATGTTTACCCTCCTCTCTTCCTGTAAATACAAGGATTCTGGGACTATATGGACCATTTATCACTTTTGTTGTTACAGGGTTTTTTATTACTGTGAGTCTTGCTAGGCATTGCAACAGATAGATTATCAATTCCAAGAGGGGAAGCGCACGCACGCACGCACGCACGCACGCACGCACGCACGCACGCACGCACGCACGCACGCACGCACGCACACGCACACCTGCAGTCCAGGGTTTGCCTTGGTTATTTTTCCCCTTCGTGTCACCTTAGTTTGGCAAAGATTAATGAAGTTTAAAGATCAGAAAGAAAAGAAGCATGAACTGCAAGGATTTGTTAATATACCATGTTTTGGTTTAGTTGAAGTTTCCAGCTCTGGAAATACCAGGGTTGTATTTGTCCTGGGGAATGTGGTTGACCTACGTTTCTTGCTTCAGAGCAATTAAGACATGAGCTAATCTGGCGGCACTGCAAGTAAGCTGCAGTCTCCAAACAAACTGCGCTTTGTGTGGCCACGCTGGATGACCGTCTGTTTCAGTGACCGACTTTAATATACCTCCCCTTCCCCACCCAAACCTGGCAGAATAAAAAACAAATCTATCAAAAATTCAGATGTGTTTTTCCCAAAATTAATTGGACAAAACACTGGAGTGTTAGCCATGAGTCACAGGCTGAGTGAGGGGGAGAAAAATTCAAGAGCAGGTTGATGTTAGCCTCCTAGGCAGTGATGAAATGAATTATCGTGGCAAATGCTGTTTCAGACAAAAATGGCCTTTTCGTCAGTGAGGCAAAAACTGCTGACTTTTCACAGCAGTTCGTTTGGGTTTCTGTTCAGGAATGGCAGACAGGCTTTTTTTGTCTGTGAATTTCATTACCATTCTATTTTTGGCCTTTCGTTCTTATTTGAGAGGATTTTTTCTATTGGGTGTTGTCATTTTTAAAGAACGGAAGTGATGGAAATTCACTGGCGGAATTCCCCAAAGCGGTGAATGAGTGAAACTCATACCAAATGTGAAAATTCTAGTGAACATTCAGCAAGGTTTCTGAAAGAATGAGAATGCCTCTTGATTCAGGAACAGCCAATTCATTTTAGCACTGCTTGTCAGGAGCAATGCCATACGGCTGAGTTAAGGGTATTGGTTAACTATTTTACAACCTACATGCTAGCAATATACAGTTGTGGTGCAGAGCCTTAAAAGTCTGGAGAAACACACAGGCCTTATTAATGGCAATATTCTTGTTGCATTCATGCTAGAGGGTTGGGATGCATTGTATAGGTATTACTATAGTATATCGAGTACTGTACAGAATTCAGTACAGTTCCCCTGTGATTTCCCTTTGACAGAATGCTTTACTGAAAAGAACAGAAGCCTGGATTGCTTTGATCTTTCCTCCCTTGGCGTGCTCTGGATATACAGCAACCCCAAATCCTCTACTTTCACTCCAGGGGCTCATTACTGCTTGTTTATGTAGCAATGGTGCTTTACTTTCACTGACAGTTGAATAAATTAAAATGCAGAGCATTACTCCTTTACATTTTTTCTCATGTATAATCTCTGTTCATTAGTTAATAGCACTGAGTCATTCTCTCTACATGTTCTGTGTATGACACAGCCTCACCCCACGAAACCTGTTCATAGAGAACTTTGTAACTAGTCAGACTCCATTTACTGTGAATGCAGATCGTAGCTCTATTGTCCATTGCTGCTTACAATTAACTTGTTCACTGAACAAGTTGTGATACTAGTAGCTTCCCTCTTCTGCGCGCTTTACTTTGGCACCTTTAGGTTAATAAGACCTGGGACCCATGTTCACTGCATTTTCCCCATTGGTGTCAATGCAGGAGAAACAATGAATACAGGCCCCTAACTAAGACTAGGCTAAAAGAATAAAATGCAAGCTGAAAAAAACAAGTTCCATCAAGCATAATCCCGTTTCGTCCCCCCAAAATGGGTCCCCAGAGCAGTATGAAAGCAGACCTCTACACTTTATCTAAGAGAGTAACTAGTAGTCTGAGTTTGACCCAAACACAATAGGTTTTGACTGAGAGTCTCCAGGCTGCACGCTGATTTTAAAGTCTGGGTTATCTGAGCCACTGGGGTGGATCCACATCAGAAGAAGAGGAGGCCAAGTGGGTCTCCCGCTCCTTTTCCAAAGGGACCTTCCCCTTTGGAATATCTGAACAGATCACAGTGCTCCAAAGGGGGTGTGGTCATACTGAAAATGGGTGGGAGAATCCCTTTGCCTGCTGCCTTTCTGACATGACCCCGCCCCCTTCAGAACATTATGACGTGATGCTCCCAAGGGGCCCCATCGAGAGACTTTTTGCCACACCTCCTTTTGGCGTAGCCCCCATCCCTTTCCAAGTTAGTGTGTCTAGAAAGATGGCAACCCTACATAGCAGTAGTATGCGGCTATTCTCAGTGGATCAACCACTAACCAGAGTGGTTTTGCCACTAGCTTGCAGGGTATCCTAAGTATTCGCTGTCAAGACTATGGGCATAGATTTCTGGCTCTGAAGGGGGTTGACAAGACAGAGATATAGCTTCAGCCTTCTTCTAGATCAGTGGGGAGCAACCTAAGCTAATCAGAGCAACAATTCCAGCTCTCAGGCACCACTCCCCAACACCCACAAGGTCTGTAAGACCCCCTTCACTTACAGCTACAAGCCCAGATGCCCACAGAAGAAGTTCCCTCCTGCTCATCACCAGAAACTCAGCACACACTTACTGAGTAGCTCCAGATGTTTGGACTGTTCCCGGAGGAGAGGGGGAACAAGGAGCAGTGAGAGAATGATGACATCTTGTGTTTCGTTTATTTCACTCGCCTTGTTGCACTTGGGAATCTATTTGGTTGTAGTTTATTCTGCATGGAATACAAACCCTGAAAGCAGAATTCATTCAGTGTCACCATTTCGTACCCAATTTCATATTGAAATGGTGACTTTCCAGTGGAGCCATTGAACCATCACAGACAAGTTGGAAGTTGACACCCATTTGCTCAAAAAGTTCATGAACCAGTTATCCTTCCCATTGTCACCGAGGGGGGTCACGCTCTCGCTCCTCACTCGCTCGCTACCCACGGTCACCCCACACAGGGTTAGGAACACTCGTGGACTAATGCCCGTCAGGATAGAAGTGTGGCCAATACCTCCAATTAAGGAGAACAGGCCTCTATCATCATAGGGCGCCACTGAGTGGGGTTTCCAGGGCCAGCCCCCTGCACGCACGTTCACAGTTATGCAAGGCACGAGGTATTTAGGAAGGAAGGGAAGGTACACCCCCGGGAGGGTATGTGCGGGGGACCCCACAGGAGAGGGAACACGGGGCTCGCACACACAAGGAAGGTTCCACAGAGTTGAAGTCAGGGAGGGGGGGGGCGCGGGCAGGGCACACTCACACACACACCGACTCACGTTTCACGCGCACCACCACTCACCAGGAATTCAGGGGGAAGGATCACTCAGACTCTCGGGGCTCCACACGCACTTCGCACTCCAGGCTCAGTCTCGCACACTCTTTCTCTCCCTACAGAATTGCTCGGCCGGTTTCCCAAATCACCAGCGCCGACTGTCTGGTGGCGCTGGCTTATAACCCTAAGGCCCCGCCCCCGTGCGCGCACGCAACCGCTCCGAGCGGCGTACCAGGGGCGGGGGTAGCCCTACGTTAGGCGCGAGGTGCGGGGGCGTGGCTCCCCGCCCTGGGACGCCCGCAGAGCGCGCGTGCGTCGTCAGGGGCGGGGCCTGACTTGCCGGTGAGAGCGGGGCCTGTATTGGTGGGCCCGGCAGCTGAGCCTGCCCGGCGGGGTCTCTACCGGGGCGGTGCCGCAGCGCCCTTCTCCCTCGAGCGCCCCCCAACTGCCCCCGAGCCCTAACACCCATAAACAAGGGCGGAGTGGCTAAGGGCATGTTCCAACAAACAGGGTTAAACTGAAGTAACTACTTTGAATTAAATCAAACTAACGACTCCAGCTGCAAACAGATGTAGTTACTTTACAATTTCCTCCAATGATTATGAGAAACAATTTACCCTTCTCTTTTTACTTTGAAGTAAAGGATTCAACCTATGTTTTTTCGATGTAAAAAACGAAGGGGAAGTTTATACTTCTCTTCCTGCTCCTGAATAACTTCAGTTTAGAGCTCCATATGCATGAACAAATCAGAAGTTAAAGTGAAGTGAGGTGTAAGTAATTTTGAAGTACCTACCTGTTTAGAATATGGCCTAATTTGTATGTAACCCCCAACCTAAATGCTGTCATGTTTTGTGTTTAGCTATTAACATTTCTTTGGTGCAGTGGTTTTTAAAAAATAGTGGATAACACCACCATATTCTGTGGCTGAGAAGTGGGTAAACTGTTTATCTGCATTACCGTCAACTAAAAAGGGGTCCCCAAAGCATCCCGTGAGGCTGAATCTGGCCTGCAGTAGGGTTCCATTTGATCCACTGCCTTAAAACATATAAACATTTAAAAACCAAATGTTTAGATTTATAGTTAAGGCGAATTAATCATATCTGTTCTTTTCTTTTCCTCGCAATCTAATATTCTGTGACAAAAATACTATACTTCACAAATATTACCACTCCACATCAAATCTCTAATTCTCACCCGCTCTCTTTCTCTCTCTCTCAAAATTATTACTCCCTTTCTCCCTTCAACAACATAACAATTCTCTCATAACAAAGCATATCCCACCACTTCACACATTGTAATATTAAACAAATTAATTATCATTAACATGCGTTAATGAGTTAATTGGGCTATTGATACTTTTGGTGTGTATATGAAATTAAGAAATGGATATTACTTATATTTTGTAGGTATGGATTAACTTGTTACGGTATGTTAATGGTTCATTTCATATTACAATGTGTGAAGTGGTGTGATATGCTTTGTTATGAGAGAATTGTCATGTTGAAGGGAGAAAGGGAGTGATGATTTTGAGGCGAGAATGAGAGGGTGAGAGATTTGATGTGGAGTGGTAATTGTAAAGTATAGTATGTTTTTGTCACAGAATATTAGATTGTGAGGAAATGAAAATAGTAGATATGATTAATTTGCCTTAACTATGAATTTAAATCTGTGGTTTTTTAAATGTTGGAATTTCTTTGGGTTTTGGGTGGTTAGTTTTATACTTCACCAGTTTTGCTTGGTAATGCCGATGTATAATCGACGCTCCAACATATTGCTGCAGCAAGAGACATTCTGTTTCTAGTGCTTGAATGAGCATGCTTATATTCTACCACACGTTAGCTTGTGCAAACGATGTATAGTGGACACTGTGATGTATTACTGCGGTAAACTAGGCCGTGTTTCAATGTGTTGTTGCACGGTGTAAAAAAATCCTGGCAACAACAGACACCAAAACCTCCCTCAGGCAACTGGATCCATCCTTGTAGATTGAGGCACCTGAGGGAACTTTCAAGGCACTTCCCTGCTTTAGTGCACACCAGCCAGGACTTCACTGGGGTAGGGAAGCGATGCCAGGGGTTAATCCTCCTGCAGGTGGTTGAATCCATCCTGGTGGATCCAGGCGTCTGGAGGACATCTAAAGAAAGTTCCCTGGCCCAGCGCAGCCCAAGTGGGATGCGCTGTGGCAGGGAACCAGGGGCAGGGCTTGGAACCTCCCTGCGTCAGTTCCATGCACCCTCCCTCTGACCTGACTGGTGCCCCCTCTCCCTGACCCGAGCTGCTCCCCTTACCTTGATCTGTGCCCTGGTGCCCCCTCTCCCAGAGCCACACACCCTGCCCCACAACCACCCATGGCAAGAGCTGCTCTCCCCCCACCTCTCCCCGACCCATGCCCCAGTGCCCCCTCTCCTGGACCCGCTCCCCCCAACCCAAACTACTCTCTCCGAACTTTGCCCCCTCTCCCTGCCAGAGCTGCTCCCCCCGCCCTGATCTGCACCCTGATGCCCCATCTCTCCAACCCGAGCTACTCCCTTACCCTTCTCCTGATGTGATCTGCGCCCCAGTGCCTCCTCTCCCTTACTTGCTCCTCCCTGGCCTTCCTCCAACCTGAGCTGCCCCTGGTGCCCTCTGACCCGCTCTCCCCCCGACTGGAGCTGCTCTCCACCGCCCTCTTGACCTGGTCTGCCCCCGTACCTCCTCTCCCTGAACTGCTCCCCACTGCCCTCTCCGTACCCTGGTGCCCCTCTCCTAGATTAGAACTGCTCCCCCCACCCTCCCTCCAACCTGAGCTGCTGGTTCAGGCAGCTTGTAAATCCAACCCTTGGTTCCCTGGCTTCTCCCCACATGCCCTCTCTCCGCTTCCCCTGATCAGACCCTACATGAGCTCCCCATGCCAACATGCTCCCCCCCCCCCAGAATTTCCCCCTGTGGACCTGAGCTGTCAGCTGAACTTCAGAGACGCGATGTTTGTACAACATTATGCGACCCGACCTGAGGTGCTGCTTCAGGCGACTTGTGAATCCAATGCTTGGTTCCCTGGCTTCTCCCCACACGCCCCCTCTCCACTTCCCCATACCAAACCCCACAAGAGCTCCCCCCATGTGAGCTCGCATCAAGCCAATCTGTTCCCCCCCCCCGGACTGGATTTCCCCCTGTGGACCTGCGCTGTAAGCTGGACTTCAGAGACGCGATATGTATACAACGTTACTAGCACAGGACATAAGGATTTTTACTATTGACTTCAACGTGATTTTTTTTCTATTGACTTTATTAACCATAACTTCATGAAAAACACCATTTTGTTCACCGAACCAGCAGCGATTAGTCAGGATTGGACTTTTATTTTCTAGCGCATTCACATTAACGTAGATCCCTGACTAAAGGAGAAATCCTCTGCAACAGATTTGAAGTTGCAACCAGGAAGTCAAGTGGCTCAAAACTGCAGTGTTAAAGGTAGGCAGAGATTCAGTGAGATCTGTCTTGCTTTAACTAACAGAGATGTGACTGCGACACTCTAATTTTATTGAATACCAGTATTTTCTAAATAAAATTTAAATTTCCACAGTGCTGTCATACAATCGCATCTCCAAATTCTGCATGTTTAACTCTTACAGTTCATATTGATCAGTTTGAACGGGGTTTGATTACCGCTGCACTGTAGAAGTAATGTACACTGGTTGCACAAAGAGATTTTTGTGCATTCCATCCTGCCAGCAAAGTGGCATGTATGGGGCGATCCGGCTCATGGTGACCAAGAAGTTGGAAGACCTTGGACTACGCTGTTGTATCACAGAGAATGAAAGCTTTGTTTTCCAAGCTGTATCCATGTCCAGCAGTGACCGTGGGGCTGAGTTAAGCTCAGGGGCCTGCGTTCACTGCATTTTACCCATTGCTGCCAATAGGGAAAGCATAGTGATCACAGGTCCCTGAGTTAAGCTCGGTAGGGGAGTCAAGCAGGAAAGTTATCCAAAGAGGCTAATATATTGAAGATGAATTCCTAGATAGCCCTTTAGCTGATGACCCAGTAATATCGCTGGTATTATGATCATTTTTCAAAGCGCTCTTTCTGCGAGCACTGCAGACCTGGCTTCATTTTCTTGCTGTTCCCTAGAAACCACAGCCTATCTTCTTTGTATGAAGAGTCCAGATAATACTTGGGAAAGGAAAGGGGGTAATTTTATTCTTTACTCTACAATGAGCTCAGTGCTTTTTTTGAGACATGGAAAAATACAGGGAAGGCAAATCATCTTCTGGGCAAAAATAGCTTTATGAAATTTGTCACAATAGAAAGACACAGGGGCTCTGAGCAGGAAGAGAGAAAATATAGATCAGAGTAAATTTGAGAATGAGCTGTCATTTAATACTGTACTTTCCATCTTCATGAAGGAGCTCTGGGAAAGCGAAACATTTATTCTCCTAGGTGGGATCCCCAGGTCATAATGGAGTGATCCATGATCCATTTCCCGGCAATTACCTCCCCAGTCCCTGACAGTCAGAGGTCTCATCCACAGACCAACTTCACTAATAGCCAAATATACCTATTCTCTAAACCCAGGTGTGCTATTGGCCTCCTTTGGCAATGAGCTCCACAGGCTAATTGGAAGCTCAATGAAAAAATACTTCTGTTTGTTTTATTGTTTTTTCTTTTCTCTTATTTGCAAAATATTCTGGTCCCTGGGACAAAAGGCTTGTATTGAAACAAACCATATTTCCTGTCTGAGCCCATCCATTATCCCTTAGGCAATGTAGCTATGTGACAAAGCAGGTCACTGTCCCTTTTAAGAGAACCTGATCTCCCCCACCCACCCACCGCCGCAGATATAAAGGTCAGCAAGCTCCAGGGGTCAGGCAGTCTGTGGCTGGGAGTTGTACAGTGCAGACCTGGAGCTCAGAAGGCTCTACACTTGATGCTAGCCTGGGTGCTGAAACCCTGAATAGAGAAGTGACAAGGGTTGGCTGGCCAGGGAAACCAAGGTTCAGATGAACCTAAGCTGCAGGACCTGGAGCCTGGGTGCTGGATCACCCCAGAGACTGACAGCATTGTTGGGGAAATATGGGAGATGTAAGAACTCCAGAGGCGCTTAAGGACTATGAGGTGGCTGGGCTATTGGTATGTGGAAGGTGGAAATCTCTCTACTATGTGGATGTGTGCAAGGAGGTTGCCTCCAAGTGATAACTAACTGCCCTGGTTTGTGAGTTACTAAAAGGCTTGGCTTCTGCACGGACTTACCTCTACTGGGGAAGGAACTCCGTTGCAAGCATCAGTGGGGCTTTTGGGAGGGGGTGCGGGGGGAGCATCTTTTGATTAACTGCTAATGTGTCTTTCTGTGCAAATCCAAAGGGTCACCTGCTGTGTTCTGGCCCTGCTCATTTTGTGGGATGTGTCCATTGTGACTAGTTAGTGCCTATAATAGAATCTTTGTTATAATGAGGTTGCACGGTGCTGTCATTTACATTGGACAGCTTGCTTTTGAAGCCATTCTGAGTGCTATTTTCCCAGCGGTGGTAGTTGTAAGTTGTCCAACATGCTGAATTTCAGGTCTTCATTGAAGCCGCTTGCAGCACAGCCTCTTGGCCTAAGATTGATTTTGGATTTGGAAAATAGACAACACTGACAGTCAGACTCCCTCCTTCTGGTCACAATCAGGTATTTCACATAAAAAAAAGTAATAAGCATTTTTTAAAAATTTATTTTGCATCAAGTCTACTTGCAGCAGGGGATGGAACTGCATCAAGGAGCTTCCTCCCCCCCCTTCCTGGCTCATAGGCCCCAGTACAACTGCACCACTTTGTCCCTGTTATAGTTACGTCCTTGAGTATTTTGGTTACCTCTGTTTACCAAACTGTTCCGCATCAATCTAGCATGTGGCAATAACAGTTATTAATAACAAGAACAACCTACTGTGTAGATGTGCTAAATAGTTCCTGCTGAGCTGAACAGAGTAGCAACAACGGAAGTAACCAAAATACCAAAGCAACTTAAATGAAGAACCAAATTCACTAAGATACCAAATAGACTGGTAAAAAAATTCAGAAAAAGGCTCCTGAAAACTTGGTGGAAAGCATTTTGGGGGAATTAGTGGCAAACAGGTATTTCTTAATAGAAAAAATGCGCTGAATTCAAAAATCTAGGTTGCTGGTTTTTTTCATGGAGTAGTTTTATTTATTTATATTTATTGACCGCCCCCCATGCCTATGGCATCCCGGGGCGGCTCACAACAAATAAAAGAATAATAAAACACATAAAAACATCATCAAATATAAATGATTAAAAAAAAAACACCCCACCCCCAAAAATCCCCCACCCCTCCCCCCTCTTCCCTACTTTCCGAAGGCCTAGGTGAAGGGCCAGGTCTTACAGGCTCAGCGAAAAGCCATCAGACCCGGGGCCAGGTGAGCCTCCTCCGGGAGGGAGTTCCAGAGTCGTGGCCTGGCCACCGAGAACGCCCTCTTCATTGTGGCCCCCCGTTTAATACGGGGGACCTCCAGGAAGGCGCCCCCAGCAGTTTTGCTGACATCTTGGGAAATGGCGACCATTTTACAGAAATTGTTATGAAAGGTGATGATATTTGAGGGGAGATTAGTGGCAATCATGTGTTTCTTAATGTAAAAGTGTGCTGAATTCAAATATTCAGGCTGCCAAATTTTATGCCCCACTGTTTGGCTGCCACTCATGCCAGCAATAACTTGGTATGAGTGGCAGCCACATCATGTGGGAGGTAGACACCTTTGTGTATTTCGTAAAATGTGGAGGAGGCATGTACTTCAACCATCCATCATCTACCCCTGGGAACAAGTCACAGGCCTGTTGTAAGTGGTGGTGTTAAACAACATATGAATAATATTTCTTAAAACAGAATTGTGAAATAGGACATGAGCACCATTCTGTTTTTAAAACCGCTTTATTTTCCATCTTTATAAGTTCTACAGCAACTTATATAACAGTAATTTTTTGAACAGCTAAAAATGTGATCAACTTACACTGGTGAGTAATGACGTGGAAGTTCAGTCCACTGATCTGTTTACACTTGCCGTAGCTCCTTGGCTACATTTGCAGTTTGAAGTACACAATCTTCCTGTTTTTACACCTGCACTGACGCGTTCCACATCCTACAAGACATTGCGATGGCATCAGCTGTTGTTAGCGCAGGTTTCAGTTCTCTGTTTTTAAGGGTCCATCCGATGTGTTCAGGTTTTGGAAGGACAGGAATCTGTGCAGTAGCTTGCTTCCACACCATTATCTGATAATGAACGCTTTTCAGATGATGTTGCAATGCATCCTGTGTGGGTGACATAGATTTTGGTTTCTTTGCTATTGTGAACATCGTGTATCGAATCTGATTGATGGACACTGTATTGCTATGATTGTACAGGTGACATATGAATTTCTCAGCATCTCCCAGTTTTTCTGGTGTCAGATCACCCTTGCCTAAAACGTTCGAGAGGCTTTGGTGGTTAATAAACATTTTCCATACTGAAATCTTCATATGGCTGCTGAAGTAAGATGTAGTGTCGCAGCCTGTCAGAGCATGAAAAGGTATCAATGCAGCCTCACAATCCAGTGGTAAGTATTTGTGGATTTCCCGTAGGTTTATGTGCTTTCTCTTTGCACGTGTTCCTGATCTGATCCAAAGTTCTTTGCCTGTCGGTGTAGGCAGATGTGCTGGCAAAAGTACCAAGACGTGTCTCTGCAAGAAAGCACAACTGTGTCATGAGTAACATTAACCGCATGTAGGACAATTCGTGTTCGTGTGTCGCCCTCTTCATGGGAAGCCTACAGAGGTGTTACATCCAACTTGTCATTTGATGACCTCGATTCTAATGGGTTGGCAAATGCTTCTGCTACCACAATCTCCTTGTCACTGGGTGTCTTTGCAATTAACTCCAAAGGCAAAAATTTAGCTAGGTCAGCCTTGTTGTCAAATAATGCCATAAAGTTCTTCCAGTTCGCAGGGAAGGGTACATTTTCATGTTGTATCACTCAACGTACTGGCTTTCTGTTTGACTTGAGGCTATCTGGTTTCACTCTTTATGGAAATAGTGTCATATTGGTCGAATACAACATCAGTTCTTCTGCATGCTGCACCAGAGTTTAGAACTGATGAAATGAACTCCTGAGCAAGCTCTCCAAACATCTTTGCACCATGAGGGATTCCAGTGGAAGCTATAATGGCATGTTCATCTATGATTAGACATACCTTCTCATTAGTGAGAAGAGAATCATGCTTCAGATCTGCTTTGTTAAAATGGATTTAAGTGACTGAATTCATCACATTTGGTATTTGCTTTGAAGATTCACATCAGTTCTAATATAAAGTTACTTATTACATTTTTGCAGGAAGGGAGAGCACTTGCTATAGTCTGTCCCCATGGCAAAATATTCCAGTTTGTTGGACATGTCTGTCAGGTCAGGGAGCCAAAGGAGTGGTTATCTATGTACCCAGATAACTTGATGACACTCGAGCTGAGTTTCCAGTTTTGTATTAGCTGGAAGCAAAGAGAAAGAGGCAGACATTCACCCATTTCCTTCAGAATATTAATTCTTTTTCCTAACAAATGACTATAGGAGGAAGGGCACAGACGTTCGCCTGCAAAAAAGTATTTATTACATTAGTTTGATATTCCAATACAGGGGTCCATCCAAGACTCTCTTAAAAAAGAAAAAAGTAATTGAACCTTGTACAGGGAGAATGGCTTACACTCCATGACTTATACTGTTATGTATAAAAATAAACAGCAAGAGATTCCACCGCTCCAACTACAATAGTGAAGGGAAGTGTTATATCATCCACTGTGGACTTTGTTGGATCTATACTGTATCATTTGCCCTCTTGATATGTAAGGTGCGTTTGTTCAAGTTTGGGTCAGTAATGAGATGTTATTGGCAGAGCACATGTGTAGTTGACAGAAGAAAAACTCACAAGAGATGACCAGAGGACTATGGGTATTTTCAGACATGACAGGGCCTATATTGGCCCCGTCACGGAATCACCAATTGATCTCCCGCCGGGATCAAAATGGCACATCCAACGGGCATGCCGCCGGCGGGGAATCGGGGAGGGGCCGCACAGATCAATGTGCGGCCGCACAGCCCTGCCCCCCCCACACACTCCCTAGGCCGCCCGCCCTCTTGGGAGACGGGCGGGCACTGCGGCCAATGCGGCCGCAGCGCCTGCCCACCCCCACCTCCCCGGGGCATTGACCACGGCCCGGAATACCGCCGCTGATTCCGGGCCGTGGTCCGGGGACAGATGATCACTGTGGGGGGGAGGGGCGGCAATCACATTGAACACGCAAACGGAGATGGTCCGGGCAGGACCTCCGTTTGTGTGTTTAATGTGATTCTCCCCCATGATTCATGGGGGTGAACATCTGGTGGGGAGCTTCCGTTCCCCTCAGCAGACATGACGAGACCACGATCACCATGTGGGAATTCCCTGTGGTTGAGCGTGATCTCGTAACGTCTGAAAATACCCTATAAGACCATGGAAATTTGTATAGAACTTTCATGCTAAGGATGATTGCCGCCAAGAAAAATAAAATAGCATTGTGTCTTCATTTCAGGCCTTTTCTGGCTCCCGTTGAATCTTTACTGAACTTTGCCAAGGTGGACTGGGCACCCCTTGAATTAAAAGAAACCATTAAGGCTATGAGGGGGTCAATTTGGCATCTTTTGTTAGCGATACAGTTGCTAAATAACTTGCAAGGAACAAGGTAAGATTTAACTATTGAAAAGAGAGGACCACAACTGGAACATGGTATTATTATTATTTATTATTATTAAACATTTATAAAGCGCCAGTTGCAACCTGGCGCTGTACAGAACATACAATCAGATGCGGTCCAGGCATGTGGGGCAGCGAGGGAGAAGGGACGAAGGCGGTTGGGCGAGCAGGAGAAACGAGGGAGAGCGAGGGAGGGGACAGAGGGAGAGCGGAGAGCGTGCGCAGGAGTGCGTAGGGCGATTAGGTCCAAGAGGTAAGGGGGAGCTTGGTCATGGAGCGATTTGAACGTGAAAACCAGGAGTTTGAACAGGATACGTTCAGGAAGGGGGAGCCAGTGAAGGGAGAGGAGGAGAGGCGTCACATGGTCGAAGCGACGGGCAGAGTGAATGACCTTGGCGGCAGAGTTTTGGATCGCCACAAGGGGGGACAGGTGGGAGCGAGGGAGGCCAGCAAGGAGGAGGTTGCAGTAGTCGAGGCGAGAGATAACCATGGCATGAACAAGGATTTTGGCCGAGGAGACAGATAGAAAGGGGCGAATGCGGGCAATGTTGAGGAGAGCGAATCGGCAGGATTTGGCCACAGAGTCAATGTAAGGTTTAAAGGAGAGGTGCGTGTCAAAAATGAAGCCCAAGCTGCGGGCACGGAGAACAGGACGGATGGTGACCCCATCAATGCAGATGGTCAGGTCAGAGGGAGAGGAGGGGGATGGAGGAAAAATGAGGAGTTCAGTCTTGGCCATGTTCAGTTTGAGTTGGCGTCGGGACATCCAGGCGGAGATATCAGAGAGGCAGTCGACGAGGCGTGAGCGGACAGAGGAGGAGAGAGAGGGGGTAGAGAGATAGAGTTGGGTGTCATCAGCATAGAGATGGTATTGGAACCCGTGGGAGGCAATAATTTCACCAAGGGACCGGGTGTAGATAGAGAAGAGGAGAGGGCCAAGGACAGAACCTTGGGGAACCCCAACCGAGAGGGGAAGGGAGGGGGAGGTCGACTCGGGGAGGGAGACATTAAAGGAGCGGTCAGAGAGGTAGGAGGAGAACCAGTCAAAGACAGAGCCACGGAAGCCCAAAGAGTAAAGCGAGTCCAAGAGGAGCGAGTGGTCGACAGTGTCAAAGGCAGCAGAGAGGTCAAGGAGGACAAGAACGGAGTAGTGGCGCTTCGATTTAGCGACAAGTAGATCATTGGTGATCTTGGCCAGGGCAGTTTCAGTAGAGTGGAGGGGGCGGAAGCCGGACTGGAGAGGGTCGAGGGAGGAGTTGGCAGAGAGGAGGTTCAGGCAGCGGGAGTAGACGACACGTTCCAGGAGCTTCGAAGCAAAGGGAAGGAGGGAGACCGGCCGGTAACTAGAGGGATCGAAAGGGTCCAGGGTAGGCTTTTTGAGGATGGGGGAGACAGTGGCATGTTTGAAGGCAGAGGGGAAGGAGCCTGTGGAAAGGGAGAGATTGACAACATGCAGAAGGGGGGGAGCGACAGTGGGAGCAATAGAGGTCAGGAGGCGGGAGGGGATCGGGTCAAGGGGGCAGGTGGAGGGGTTGGATGAAGAGAGAAGAGCAGAGATTTCCTGGAGAGAGGCAGGAGGGAAGGATGCGAGGAGGGAGGGGGGGGGGGGAGGGGGCGGGAGGGGAGCGGGGGGCGGAGGGGGGCGGGAGGCAATATCCCGACGGATCTTGTCAATCTTGGAGGTGAAGAACGACGCAAGATCCCGAGCAGCAAGGGAAGAGGGCGGGGGAGGGCAGGGGGGTTTGAGAAGGGAGTCGAAAGTAGAGAAAAGGCGGCGAGGGTCGCGGGAGAAAGATTCGATCCTAGAGGCATAATAGCGCTGCCTAGCTAGGGAGATAGCCGAGGAGAGGGAGGAGAGGGAGAATTTGTAATGGAGGAAGTCAGGGAGGGAGCGGGATTTGCGCCAGAGGCGTTCGGCAGCCCGGGCGCAGGAGCGGAGGTAGCGGATGGCAGGGGTAAGCCAGGGGCGGGGGTCGAGGGGGCGGACGGGGCGAGCAGAGGGGGGGGCAAGAGAGTCAAGGGTCGAGGAGAGAGAAGCGTTGAGAGCAGAGACAGCAGAGTCAGGGGAGGAGGAGGCGAAAACGGGGGGGAGAAGGGGGGAAAGATGTGCGGCAAACTCCGAGGGAGTAAGGGCCTGCATATTGCGGAAGGGGCGCATAGAGGGGGAGGCGGAGGGGGGTCGGTGGGAAAGGCTGAAGGAGCCGAGGAAGTGATCAGAACTAGGGAAGGGGTCAAAGGAGAGGTCAGTTAGAGAACAGTTTCGAGTGAAGACGAGGTCGAGGGAATGGCCGTCAGTATGAGTGGGGGAGTCGGTCCAGAGTCGGAGATTAAAGGAGGAAGCGAGAGAGAGAAAGCGGGAAACAGAGGGGGCGGAGGGCGTGTCAACGTGAATGTTGAAATCACCAAGGATAAGAGTGGGGATATCATCGGAGAGGAAGAAGGTGAGCCAGGATTCAAAGTCCGGGAGGAAAGAGGAGAGGGAACCCGGGGGGCGGTAGATGACAGCAACCCGAAGGTGTAGAGGGGAGTATAAGCGCACAGAGTGGGCCTCAAAGGAAGGGAAGGAGGGGGAGGGAGGAGGGGAGAGGGTTTTGAATTGGCAGTGCTTAGCAAGGAGTAAGCCCACACCACCACCCAGGCCTTCAGGGCGGGGGCGGTTAGAGAACGACAGGCCCCCGGAGCATAGAGCGGCCGGGGTAACAGAGTTGGAGGGCATGATCCAGCTGAATGTCTTTATGTAATGAGACGGCCATTTTGCTTGTCTCTGTGCCATTGCTGACAGATAACCACTAGTAAAACATGCACAAAGATGTTCTGCAATCTGGAAGACCACATACATCATTTTAAAATGACTAGAAGGGGGGTCAGATGTGCTTTTTGGGTTGGGGGCTACGTTGATCTGCACGCAGGAGGACTAGGATTCTGATAATGGCCTTCAAATTATACTATTTTATAAAACTTTAGATCTGCTGTGTGGGATCTCTGGCTGTTCTGCCCCTTTCCAGCTCCTAGATTTGGCTTGGGATCCAGTCTGTACATCTAAGCACTGAAAAAGTGACCTGCACTTTTTCCCATCTGTGAGTACCCCCTTAAGTATACCATCCCCCAGTTCCCTGAGCTTGTATTAAATTTCAGTGGCCCTCAGAAGGCAAAAGTTTCCCTGGCCCTGAATTACATTGTAACACAAGTTTTACAGATATCACGGTTAACTTATTAGATCAATTTGGAAAAGTTCTCTGCTAGCTAGGTAGGAAATGGTATTTTTAAAATATTTTCCCATGGTGAGACTTTTCGTTTTAAGACGTTCATTCTCATTACAAATCGGGTTGTAAATTAATGGAATCATCAGTGCCTTTTTCTAGTAATCAAATTAGTGATGGCATAACAGGAGTGATTTCTGCAGCGGTGAGCCAGTACTTTCCCCAGTTCATGATGCACTTACCCAACTGATTTAGGGTCAGTAGAGCACACCAGTAGGAGATGCAGTGCTCCCAGCATCAGATGTTCCAAGATTTTGTTATCACAGACTGTGGCAGCTGAAGTGTATAGTACAAAGATCTGTAGAACCATATCCACAGTCATTTTTAGATTCTGGATCTATTTGTAAAACGTAGTGGCCTTCCATGATCCAGTGATTGCTGGTACCCGTTCAGGTCACAATCCAGAGGTTACGAAAAAGTGCAGTACAAAATGTTAGTTTACTAGTCTGGGCAAATTGCAAAGACCATTGTGCAGTGGTGAATCATGCCAGAATTTTATCCTTCACCTGCCAAATACATGAAAATGGCTTGGAGTGTACTTTCAAACAGGACACACAGTTTAGAAGGACTCATGCATTGACATTCTGTGTTCTAGCAATGCAAAGCATGGATCAGTGGAGCAGCACAAAGTGAAGCAGATGAAATACTCTACTAAAACTGACCCATACATAACAAGATGTGGAAAAACAGGCGAATTAGTATGGAAGGTGATGGGGAGGAGCAGAAGGCATTTTTTTTCTGGAAGAACAAGATCTGGAACCAGGAAACTGAGGTTCATCTGTGTGAGAGAAAAAAGAAAAGAACTTGACACTGAGTTTGGGCAGGATTTGATCCCCCGGGTGCTACTACGACAAACAATTCTATGATAAAACGCAGGAATAAGATCTAGTTGTATCTATTCATGTCCTATTTTTTGTTTTGTTTTTAACTCTGCCCTTCCCACGAAACTCAAGGCAGCTTACAAAGATATAAAAAATATAAGAACATAGAAACATATATAAATAAAAACAGTTAAAAACCCATACCCTCTCCCCCCTTAACCCTTCCACTCAAACCTAGGTGGAGTTCCATAACTGTGGAGCAGCCACTAAGAAGGCCTCTCTGCCTGCCCTTGTTGTACAAACCTCATGGGCAGTTGGTGTTTGCAAGGAGTGTGCCCTTGGCCGACCTCAGAGGCCGCGATGGAACAGAAGAGAAGAGGCCATCCTTCAAATACCTGGGACCTAAGCCATTTAGTTTGCTGGGAACACTAGCAGCTGTTAATGGATTTCATTTATTACATAAAAAAAGAAAAAATCTAAACCCGCACAAACACAGATCACTTGGCTTTGGTGCATATTTGTGAGCATAATGATATTTACTATGCCGGTACCGCAGGTCTGTCTGAAGTAGTGCACTTCACTTAGAACCAGGCTTTGTTTTTGTTTGCTTTTCAAAATGCCACCACTATGACAGAGGTGAGCTGGACAATTTCCCCTCCCCACCCTCCATGTTCCATACTCCCAGGTCCTTTCTTTTGCCCTCATTGGTTTATGAAGTTCTTGTGTTGGTTACTGATAGCATTTAGAACAGAAAACTGATAATGTGACTTTCATTCCCGTTGGAACTCATCATTTTTTTCCAACCTGCCCTCCCTTTCGTGCTTTTTGCATGTAGTGTCTCTATATATCTCAGCCCCATCCTCCCGCTCCCAGACAGGCAATTTCTTGTCATTCTGCCTCTGCACTAGAACTACGAGCATGTGGGTTTTCTGGTGGCTTCTAGCCAACCTGTGAACTGTTACAATATCGAAGAGTCCAGTCTGATTAGCTTCTTATTTCTCAACTCCCATTCATACTGTAAGCTAGATTTGCCACCTTCTCCGAGCCTTTGACCCAAAGGGGCTGGGGCCATGCCAAAAAGGGTAGGGCAAGGGGCTCTTCCCAATTCTGAAAGTGCCATGCCCCTTTGGAGTATTGTGATGTCGTGACACTCTGCAGGATACAGGGTTACATCATTAAATCCCAGAGACTTCAGGTCAAATCTGGGGGTGGGTGGAGGTAGTAATAACCCTGTTGTAAGTTGAAGGTATTAACACCACGCTGGAAGTACTCAGACTTCTTAGAGCTACGCCTGAAAAAGGATGTTTGTATCTCCGAAACTCCTTGCTGGAGCTATTTTGACTGTAGACTGAAGTATGACTTTGTCTCTCTATCACTGACTTGCAGTGAAAGCATGACTGCGTTAGGGGTTGGAGCCTGGGAAGGGGCGATGGTAATAGGTAACATAGAACTCGCAGGTAAAGGAAACCTCTCAGCCGTTCTCCGATACCTAGGAGACTAATGCTCAGCACAAGAGCTGGGGAATCCGGCCTAATAGGGCTTATGGATCATCATCGTGGGCAAGGAGCAGGGAATCGGGGAGCAGGAAACCAGAGCTAGGAATCTGGAAGCGCGAAACCAGAAGGGCACAGGATAACACAAGACCAGATACAGGTCCACATAGCTGGGCAAGGGAACAAGGCACAGAACTGGGGGAGGGGGGTAAACACAGACTGTAGGAGGGGCACGTCAAGCTAGCAAAACATCCACTGAGAGAGACAAAGGGGTTGGGGGGAAGACTACAGGACACCAAGCTAAAGGCAGCAAGGGCAAGGGAGACAAAACAAAGAGTAGAATGCAACTCAAGCTGGAGGAGGAGAACACATGAATAAACACAGATGCCAGAGGGGGGACAACACCACCGAGAGGAGGAGAAGGGAATTGGGCGGTACTTATTAAGGAAGGAACAAACAAGCCACACACACAGGGAGGGGTAAGCATACACAACACCACTCACTGGGAAAGGGTAGAGAACCAGAGGCAGAGGAAACGCTACACAAACAAATTAAGAAGAAGGGGTGACTGAACAGTGAAGGAGACTCGACAACACAACTGACACAGGGCTACAAGGAAGAGTACAATTGACATAGTAGATGCAGGAAACACAAGTGTGGGCAGAGCAAGAGCCAAAGGGGAATGGCAACAGAAGTGCCACCAACTTCCTACAGCTTCCAGCATGCCTTATATAAGGCTGGGAGCTAATCAGAAAGTTGGTGGGTGTGTCCACACCCTGTACCAGGTGTGGGAGGGAAAAGAGAGGGGAAGATACACAAATGGGAAAACTGCTGTAGCACACGCCAAGCAGTGGCACAGGGGAAACAGCAGCTGCCAACCAGACCCTGAGGTTGTAGGTTCAGGGCTGACCCCTGACAGACTGAAGCAGGACTAATGCCGCCTCAGACATTACGCACCCAAATTCCCTGGTTTTAGGATTGTCCTCTTGGATGAAAGATTTTCATGTTTATATGCTTTGCCCTAGGCAACAATACATTGGCTTCCTGAAGTTTTGAGGAAGATTACATGTTGAGAGAGAACAGGATTGTAGAATCGACGTTTCAGAATGAGATGTTCCAAATGCATGCAAACCCATATGCAAGTTTACATCAATGAACCCCTGCAGTGGGCCTTGCTTTGCATGTTTTTATATTTAGATTATTTAGATCTGCGTTCTTTCACTTTGCCACTCATTGCTTTGCACTCATCCTGAAGGTTGTGAAGCTCTCCTGGGACTAGGCCATGTCCCTTTCCTCTACCCATCTCCAAGTGGAGCTGGGGTTTCCTGGTTCCCAGACCATCCAGTGAGAATGTTTATATGGTGCACTGCCCCTAGTACTTGAACTCCCATAATTCATAACTCCCAACAGTTCCCATTTAGGAGAGTGAGTTCCTCTGAGTGCTGAATCCTACTGTCCCTCTTGCAGGGGGTCAAAGTCCCTCTTTCATGTGAGAGATACAGAAAGACCAGCTTCACTCTCTCACTAGATAATTCTTCATGTTGCAGCCGCCTTCGCCTGCTGCAAACAAATGCTGAGCAGACTCTTAAACCCTGCCACTCCTAGGGGGTAGACTGAGCACCCCCCTCCCCCCCAAAGAATGGGGAGGAATACAAGGAGCTTGTCTGAAGTAACTGCAGAGCACATGGTCGACTTCACAGACTCTGTGTTTGGTGGCGGATGATGCTGATGCTGCACTCCTCTCTAGGTTCACTGCTTCTTCCTGAAGAGCAGTTTGACTTCTCTCACAGCAGAGGAGTTCAGGATGGCACTCGCCGTGACATATGTTTCACTAGATCGCACTGCACAGAGGGATGCTGGACTGCAATCTCTAGGGCAGTGGTAGGTTACCCATTTCTCTGCCCCTAGGCAGCTGCCTGGTTTGCTGTCTCCTAGTTGCAGAAGTTATTGCACAGTGAGCAGATACTCTTGTAGCCCTTCCTCTGCATGTAGGAAGGTTTTTTTTTTATTTTATTTTTTTCCCAGTTGTAGATTGTATATTAACATTTTGTTTTATCCCCAGGGATAAAAATATAAATACATAAATGTATCCCCGGATGAGATCCCAGAGTGGTGTTACCAGGTGTAATGATGAAGACATGCAATTCTGTCCAATTTTGAAACTGATGATGCCATCCTGGGTGCATGCATTTGCGGCTTCCTAGTATACTCCTCCCACAAGCTGTTTCCCAGATGAGATACTTTGGTGTGTTGCACTCAGTTGTGGGCTATAGAAACCAGTTCCGGGCTGACAGCCCCAAAATAGAAACTCTTGTGTTTTTACTTATTTATAAGAATAATGCTGTTCAACTTCTTAAAGCTATGTTTAGTAAGTAAACAAGAACATATTTACATAGAGAGTGATTATGATTAACACTCCCAGACAGCTACTGACTGCCTCAGGCTTCAGGTTCTAACTCTTAGGGTGTTTTTAAATGAGACGGTTCCATGCATAGCCCTCCACCGTCAACATGGAAAGCCGTTTGAAGTTGGTGTGTGAGGAGGCGTGCTCCCATGATTCACACACCAGCCACCCAGTCCCTGAATGGAGCACTCCTGAAAAATCCAGAGTGCCCTGTACAGGGATTGAGTGGCCGGTGTGTGGATGGAGCAGCCATCCGGGGACCTGCCCATGTGAAGCACTTCCCATGCATGCGGACACCCTGCAGCCACCCCACGTACAGACCATGGACCCCCCTCCCAACTACTCTCATGAAAAAACACCCTTACTCTGTCAAATCCAAACTGTCACTGAGACCTTGGAATAGTCACATTATTATTATTTTATTATAAGCATTTATATAGCGCCAGCGATGTACCCGACACTTTACAGAAAACAAGATAGACATGGTCCCTGCCCAAGAGCTTACAATCTAAAGACAGGGGGAGGGGAGACAGGGAAGGGGGAACAGAGGGAGAGACAAGGGATGCAACATTCATGAGGATGCAAGAACTCAAGTACACATTCTTGGCTTGGTTACAGTAAATTGGGAGTTTACAGATAACAGGTGGGGGATAATACTGGGTGGGGATAATTAGCAGGAGTTAGGAAGGGTGGAGCGGAAGAGATAGGTTTTGAGCAGGGACTTTGAAGGTGTGGAGGGTGGGAGCAAAGCGGACGGAGGGCAGGGAGGGAGTTCCAGGCGTGGGAGAAGGGACGAAGGCGGTTGGGGGAGCGGGTGAGGGTGAGGGAGGGGATGGAGCTCCTCTCTTAAAGGTACGTACACCACAGAAACTGCTGGGACACTCCTCTTCCCCAAACCTTTCCCTTCTCACAATTTCTCCTCACCTCCCTTCCCCTACTTGTTTGTTTGTTCTTTCTTGAACCCTCCCACTGCCCATTTGTCCAGAAACACCAAGAAATGCACAGAAATTAGACTGGCCTGTCATAAAAATACATCTCTGTGGTCCCTGGATAACCAAAAACCAACAATAGGATGGTGTACATCTCTAGAGGTAACAGCGGCTACATGGCAGTACCTACTACCTATTTCACACTTGTAAGGGTCTGAGTGCAGAACACCCATAGCAAACAAATAGCAGTAGGCGTATTTGTTTGGTCAGGCGTAATGACCAAAAGTGCGTTTGTTGCCAAAAATGAGAAGCTACCATTATGTCTGATAACATCCAATGTATAAAGGGGGCCATATTTGAGCAGAAAAATGGAGTGACTTCAAAACTAAATTCTGTACTGCGCTCCAGCAGTGTACCAATTCTTCCTCCTTATTGGCTGAACCTTCAGACTGTACTGCTTGAAAACTTGGTAAGTGATGGGTGTCATGGTTTGCTAATGGTAAATAAAATGTCCATAATAATCAGTAATGCAGAAACACACCAACATTTGAAACACTGCATATGTCTTAATTCCTGTTAAGGTTGTAAACCTAGGAACTTTAAATAGGTCACCTGTGTCTGATTCTGCATAAACCTCATTTCACACCCCCTCTATTAACAGCTTTTCTCTAAGCAATCAATGTGTAATCAAGCTAGCTACTGACTATTCTGAAGTGACTAATGTGCCATAGTATTATTCTGTAGCACTTGCATTGTAAGCAAAAATTGGACACATCCCAAAGACAGGAGCCATGATACACAAACTACTTCCTCCAGAGTAGTCCTACTGAAGCGAATAAGGACTCCTGTGGAGTAAGTGGTTTGTGGATTGCAGCTTAAGGGTCAGTTATTATTATTATTATTATTATTATTATTATTATTATTAACAAACATTTATATAGCGCCAGCAGTGTACCTGGCACTTTACAAAGTAATAAAATAGACACGGTCCCTGCCCCCTAGGGCTTACAATCTGAGAGACAGGAGCTGGGGGAGAGACTTAGGAAGGGGAAGAGAGGGAGAGACAAGGGGTCTAACATTCATGAAGATGCGAGGTCTCAAGTACATGTACTTGGCTTGGTTACGAGTACAGTTCATCAGTATGACCCATGTGGAAGTGAGAAACATGAGTGAATGCTAGAGAAGAGCAAACCCAGACCATTCCACGCACTGCACCCCTTTGGGGAGCTTTGGGAGCGTTGTGCCAACAGAAGACCCATTTATTTCTATGGGGGTCACACTAGCACAAGTGCTTTGAGAGTTGGTGCTTTGGTCAAGATACAGCGAATGAGGACCAAGGATTGGATAGTTTTGCCATAATTCTACTTACCGTACCTCATAACCCAAGGCTTGTCCCCCGAAAGGCATCCTTCATAGAGCAATTACCTGCTTTCCTATAGACACCTTCATCTAAGAAACTGATTGATTTAGGTCAGGGGTGGGGAAGCTTCTGTCTCCTGCCAGCAACTTAGAAAATTAGTACAAGCTTTCCTGGCTGGATAGGAGTTAGGTGAAAGTGTTTAAGGGGTGTGCTCGGTATGGGAGAAGGAAAAAAAGGGTCCAAATCATGGACCCATACCCTATCCTTGAGTGCATGCCCTCATCTCCACTGCTTTCCCCAGAGCTTGCTCTTTTACTCCTCAAATAAGCAATAATTTAAGAGACTATTGTGTGGAAGAGTTTCAGTGAGATCTGATGGGGATTTTTATGAAAGCTGTGATTGATAATGTTGTCTCAGCAACAGTTTCTACTATTCAGTCAATGTTGTCTGAAGGAAGTGACCTTAACCAACTGGTAGACCATTTCATTTACTGTAAGCTTTCTGAAGTGGTCTTCTTCTGGGAAGGCTGCTTTTCCCATGGTGTCTTTATTGCCATTGCTATTCTATTGCCAAGCTCCAGGGACTTCTCCACAGTCAGTCTGTTGTTCCTCAGTGGAAAAGGTGAATGGAAACATTCCTGTCAAGAAGTGGTGGGTCTCTTTGGTTTTATGCTTGTGTGTGTTGGACAAGTGTCCTGGTAGCCCAGTTCTGTCTAGTGTGTAGCATCTTGCTCACACACACAAACATGAGCCCAGTCTTAGAAATGGAGTTTAATCCCATGTTGAAAAATCATTTCTGTGAATTTCTTGTAATAGCATTAACTGGTATGTAAACACACTTATCGTTTAGTGCCTAAGGTTACCACTTCCCTCTAGGCTTTTGCTCAGGGGGGTGGGGCCATGTCAGCAAGGGTGGGGCAAAGGGGCTGTCACACCCCTTTTGACATAGCCCCATCTCTTATGGACAGGACAGGGTCACCTCAAAAAAAAGGGACAGGAAAGTTCCTATAGGCCCTGCCCCCAGAAGCCCTGATTTCTCCATGTTACCAGGGCTTTCCCTGAAGCCTGGAGACTCTGGGTCAGAGCCACAACCGTTGTACCCCCTTTTAATGGGTGGACTACAGGTCTGTAGCCTAGCCGAAACTGGATGGGACTGAACTGGTCCTGTTGTGCTCAGGCTTTGTGCTCTGTCAGCCTGAGCCCCGTAGATTTGAACCAGACCGGGCTCCGCAACCCCCAACATAGCACAACACTTTGCATCTTCCTTCACCCAGTGTTGTTTATTTATAGTGCTTGGTCCCACAACCAATTTATAATCTGACTAAACAATCTCTGTCTGCAACGCTCCTAGCAAGTGCCCCTTTGCTGGGCTCCCAACCTCATACATTCACTGCTCTTGAAGGAAAGCCCTTCTCCTGGCTCCTTCCAAGTCCTTGGCCTCCTGGCGCCCCTTTGAGGTACTCTGCATCGTCCCTTAGTGCTGCTCGGCATTATGGCTTCCATAGCCCACCCTGATAGCCATGGATGCCAGGAGGGATGGGCAAAGGGATGCAATCTCTCCCCTAGCCGTAACCTGGCCCGGAGACATTCTGGCAGGCGGTCATAAGAAGCCACATAGTAAATGGGTGGAGACGAAGGGGCTCTCTTGCCCCCTTCCAACATAGCCATGGCCCTTTGAGTGCCATGACATCATAATGCCTATAAAGGGGAGGGTTATATCAGGAATGGGTTGGCCAAAGGAGCTGTCCCACCCCTTCCCAACATAGCCCCTTCCGTGCCCCTCTGCCAGTAGCAGCACAAGGTCGCTGCTTCTCAGGCCACAACTTCTGCTGGTCTCGGCTTTCTCCCTGGCGGACTAGATTAACTAGGCTTCCTCAGCCTTTAGAAAGCTCATCCTTGGTCACATGACCTGATTGAGCCCAGCAGCTCTTGTCTGAGCTAACTGCTGCTCACTGTCAGGCTTCAGCACATTAACCATTTGCTGCCTGGTTCCTAGATGTTTAAGGAGATGCCCATTTGCCTAACTCCAGCCTGAACTTCAGGGCTAAATTCCTGAAGGACATAACCTTGAGGTATCGGGTCCTGCAGTCATTTACACACACCCAGAAGAGGCTCATGAATACACAAGCTACAGGTAACCTCTTCCTGCTGTAATACACCCATTATGATGGCATTGCCCATACAATCTGCTAGAATCCAAATGCCCACCTGTTGGAATTCCACTGACTTCATTTTCACCAAAGGCAAGTTGCAGAGATGTTTTTCTGTGGTTTATGAAAGAATCTGGGTTGGTTGTGGGTTGTTTTTTGTGAGGCTTCGGGTTTGTAGAGATCCCAGTGGCTTTATGAACTATTCGTATCTGCCTAGAATTTATCCTTCCTATCTGGGTAAATTAGAGATTGAAAAGCACGTGTCAGATGAATTCATATACTGTTAACTTCAGTAGATAAACTGCAATCCTCTAGGTGATAAATTAAAGTGTTTCCTTCCTGTTGGGACTGTTACTCAATGCCGGTGTTGATGGATGGAGATGCTGATGTTGCAAATTATGTCTAAAATATATACAGCTGATACAAAGAACAGGAAGCATTTCAGTTGTATAATACCCCAAATACTGTAACCTTTTGAAAAATACAACCACCAGAGTATGTCTGCTGACAGAAACGGTATTGGCGAGGAGAGCGTGAAATCAAATTTGGCTTTGAGCAAGAACTGTAGGTGACTGTTTATGTAAGATTGACAGTTTTACTGTTAACATTACTGACAAATTGCATGGAAAGAGATCAAGTTCTAGTAAATGTAAAAGGGAGGAAAGTGCTACATTTGAGATTTCTAAATAGGGGCAGTATACAAATGTCAAGTACCTTACATGCATTAAGCTTCACACCAGTTTTGTGAAGGAGAGATACTGGACTGCACCCATTTTACAGGATGTGAACTCTGTACAGGAAGGTTAAGTGACAGGGAGGACAGAACTTGCGTAGAACTTATTCCTTCTCCTGAGGCTCCATCTGCTCCCCTAAGGAAAGCTGGCCAGTGGCAACTGAGTTTTTTAAGAACTGGCCCAATGCATTCCAGTTCTCATGTAGGGTAACTATGACTACTGTGTCTTGGACTATATTGTAGTTCTCCCACAGATACCTGGAGTCCAGCAAAGTCGCATTATCTGCATGTTCACCAGTATCTGCTGTGGTGCTTGGTCCCACAACCAACTTATAATGTAACTAAACAATCTCTGCGCGTGCTCCTTGCAAGTGCCCCTTTGCTGGGCTCCCAACCTCATACGTTCTCATACGCCAGTATCTGCTTAATATGCAAATCAAACCTGTCTAACTCGACCATAAAGCATTTCTATGCAGTTCTTGGAACAAATCAGGCTGCATAAAACACGGTGGCCAAAGTTACTATCTCCAAGAACCAGGTACCAAAATCTTCATACGGTCAAGAGCCACAAGACACGCACACATACACCCACCCACAAATTTCTCCTGTTTTGTGATTGGCTGGCGGAGCTGCTGCTCTGCAATTCTGACTGCTGAGATTCCGAGGACCAGTCCTGGCTCAGAACATGAACTGCCCAATGTTACATGCAGCTCCCAAACCACAGTTTGGCCACTTTGGGCATAAGAGATTGGACCCTGACCAGGTTTTGAGGCACCATGCCAACATTTCCTGAAGTATGTTTAAGTGAGACAGCCTTCCATGCTACAAGATGCACCCCTCTGTTCTCTGTGGTCATAATGCCATCTTGTTTTGATAGCTTGTTTCAATCTGGAGTAACTTTGATAAGACAACATTTTGAGTGAAATGAGGAACATGGGTTACTTGGGCTCCACAAGGACATGTGCGTGCACAGAAAAGGAAAGGTATCCTGGAAATACCTTTCCAGCAGAAGACCATTTTCTGGGATGGTGGAGGGGGCAGGAGGGAGGACAAATGGGATAAGGGTGAAAAATATAGACCTTCCTTTGTTTTGCTTAGTTTGCAGTAGATTTAGACCCATGGTGACAAGATGGATCAGGCCATGGAGAAGGCTGTACTTGATGTATTTGTGGGTGAAAACAGACATGGACACAGCTCTGCTTTAACACTGCTTTAAGATTTCGTATGCATGTTGCAGAACACTACTTGATGCCCTATGCAGCTCTGCAACATGCATAAGAAATCTTAAAGCAGTATTAAAGTGGTGTTAAAGCAGAGTTAAGGTGCATGTCTGTTTTCATCCTATGTCTTACTGAAGATGTAGGTTTAATTCTAAGGTCATCAAGTGGCACCACTAAACCATCTCTAGGAGGTTAATAAGAACACACAAGCATGGTGTGCTGGCTCCATTCTCCCATTTCTGAGTGCATGTTCTCACCTTTGCTCCCTTTCTCTGAGCTCACTCTTTCATTGCTTTCAGCTAGGTGGTGGTGGTGATGGTGGTGTTATTATTATTTTATTATTAGCAAGCATTTATATAGCAGCAGCAATGTACCTGGTGCTTTACAAAGTAATTTAATAGACACAGTCCCTACCCTAGGGCTTTACAATCTGAGAGACCGGGGGTGGGGGTGGAGATGAAGGAAGGGGAACAGAGGGAGAGAGAAGGAATGTAACATTCACAAGGATGCGGGGTCCCAGGTGCACGCCCTTGGGTTGGTTACATCAAGAATGATGGCTGGTTGGTCCATGTGGTGAGGATGAGAGTACGTAGACCTTAGGTAACAGATTGTACTGGATGGGGGATATCAGCAGGAGTTAGGTGAGGGGAGCAAGAAGTCAGAGCAGAAGAGGTGGGTCTTGAGGAGGGATTTGAAGGTACGAAGGGAGGGGGCGAGACGGATGCAGGCAGGGAGGGAGTTTCAGGCGTGGGGACCAGCTAGGGAGAAGGGATGAAGGCGGTTAAGGGAGCAGGGGAGGCGTGGGGAGGGGACAGAGGAGGATTGGAGGTCACGGACTGGAGTACAGAGGGAAATTAGCGCAGAGAGGTAGGGGGGAGCAAGTTTGTGAAGAGCTTTATAGGTGAAGACTAGGAGCTTGTGAAGAATTCGTTCAGGAAGGGGGAGCCAGTGAAGAGAGGAGAGGAGGGGCTGCATGTGGTCGGAGCAACGGGCGAGGTGGATGACCCTGGCAGCAGAGTTTTGGACAGAGATAAGGGGAGAAAGGTGAGAGCTGGGGAGGCTAGTGAGGAGGTTACAGTAATCAAGGCGAGAGATGATCAGGGCATGAACAAGGGTTTTGGCAGAGGAGACAGATAGAAAAGGGCAAATCTTAGCAATGTTATGGAGGGAGAAGCGACAGGATTTGGCAACAGAGTTGATGTAGGGTTTAAAAGAAAGGGGCGAGTCAAAGGTGTTGAATCAGGGGACCATATCCACGAAATGGGCTAAATAAAAAACAGCCAGGATTTGTCCCATTAGCTGGGGGTTCTCCACTTCTGGCTAGGGCTGCCTCTCTGGCCACCTCTCCCAATTTTGCCCAGAAGCCCTGATTACTCTGAGTTAGTTCCTAGTAACCCGGAGAAATCAGGGCTTCTGGAAGCAGCCACATCAGAAAGGGGACAAGGTCATGAAGACTTTCATGCCCATTTTCCAACATGGTCCTGCCCTTATGGAGCACTATGACATCATGATACCCCATAAAGGCTGGGATTATGTCATAATGGCGTGATAGCCCCTTTGCTCCACCCTTTGACAACATAGCCCTGCCCTGGGGGAGCACCATGACATCACAACACCCTCAAAGTGCCAGGGTTACATCGGTAAAGAGCATGACAACCCCTCAGCTCCGCCTTTTCCAGGTGAAACCCAAAGGGACGTGGTACGCCTACTACTGGCCTCTATTATTTATTTTAACAGGTGCTATCGGCTAAATGTGGGCCATGCCACTGTACTTAGTCACTTAAGGCAAAGACAGACATCTTGCAAAGGCTGTAATGTTGAAATGCCACAGCTTCATCTTTGAATATCAGAAAGTAACAAAGATGCTGTTGTCAGAACATCCTGCCCAGAGTCAGAGGGTGGACATGATGGGTTCAGAGATGGCGATGTGCCTGGTCGAGGTAGCTTTCTTTGGTACTGTCAGTGAACATTATCCATGACCCGTAAAAACCAGATTCTTGTGAAAACAAGTGGTTATTATTACATCTTCATGCTTTCTCGAGTCTAATCCTCTTTTAACAGCTTGCTGAGTACATCAGATGATTGATGCTTTGGCGATAAAGACTAAATTGTCATTCTCCTGTCATACTTAATTAACACAGTCGCATGCTCTGGTGAGAATTTCTCCTTGACATACTCTAAATGCTGCACCATTTACCTTTGCTTTCCTTATGAAACTAAATTAAATCCATTAAATTGTGGGTGATGCCAGAGGAGAAAGATGCTTTTGTTCAAGATGGGAAAGTTTGGCTAAGCCCTTTCAAAATATGAGCAACTTGGAACAAACAGATTTGCTGCCATGTTCTTTATAAATTTGTTGAGAGAGGAATGTGAGATCTACTTGTTTTTGAACTCATTGATCAATTCAACTTGCTCTGCATAGGACTTTTCACTTGATTTGGCACATGCACATTGGTTCTAATTTCATAATTTAGAGATGGCCCACTTAACATTTGCATACTGCTGATTGCACTGTAATTCAAAATGGGTCAAGTATGGTATTGCTAGTGGTTTCTGTGGCAACTGGAGTGCCAAGGAGAGCAACTAAGATAATAAAGGGGCTGGAATACGAGCCATATGAGGAAGGGCTGGAAGAGTTGGATATGTTTAGCCTAGAGAACAGAAGACTAAATGAGGAGACACGATAGCAGTCTTCAAACATCTAAAAGGATGGGTATAGAAAAGATGGTGAACATTTGTTCTCCACTGCCACAGGAAGCAGAACAAGAGGGGATTGGCTTAAATTACAGCAATGTATAAACTTCCAAACTGCGAGAATGGTTGGCAGTGGAATAGGTTGTCAAGGGAGGTTATGGAATCTCCTTCCTTGAATGTTTCCAAAGCTGGGCTGGACAAGCATCTGTCAGTGATGCTTTAGGCAGAGGATATCCTATTTGGGAGCAAGAGGTTGGACTAGATGACCCTTGATGCCCTTTCCAAATCTACAACTCCATGATTCTATAGCTCGCTTGCTGTCTGGGATTTTAAGTTCCCCAAAGATGCTGTCTGCATTTTTAAACAGATTTTGTTTTTCTCTTTCTTTTTTCCCCCCCCCCCACAGGCCTTAAACAGGGGTATTGCCGCCGTCAAGGAGGATGCTGTGGAAATGCTGGCCAGTTACGGGTTGGCATACTCACTTATGAAGTTCTTCACAGGTCCGATGAGCGACTTCAAGAACGTGGGTTTGGTGTTTGTCAACAGCAAAAGGGACCGAACCAAAGCAGTTTTGTGCATGGTGGTGGCTGGCGCTGTGGCTGCAATTTTCCACACCTTGATAGGTAGGACTTCCCCCTCCCGATTTTAGGTGCTCTTCAACCTGCTTGTTTTCTCTCCTCATCCCTCAAGCTGCTGAAGGGCATACACTTGCCTAAGTTTTCATTTTTAGCTTTGAAAGGAACTGGGAGGGAAGCAATAGTCTTGTGGCTAAAGTCCTGTCTAGACTTTGTGTGTCTAACCAGGTTGTAAAAAAATAAAATAAGTGGTTGATGCCACCCACAGTTTCATGTCCTCTGGCACACTGTAAACCTTACTGCTGATCTGTGTTTCAGCCAGACTTCTAGACAAAACTATAGTGAAACCGTCACGCTAGTGCCTAGCCCCAGCGGTTGCACTGCTGTGCATATAGGAGCTGTGTGCATTTTCCCACGTTTTAATGTGCAGACGTAAGCCTAATGCTACTTTGATTTAATTAAACTGAAGTAACTACAATTTAATTAAGTCCACATAAAATCCACTTTAGTGACATTCAGATGAACAGTGAAAACCCAAGTTGTACTGTATCAGTTTCCCCCATACCTGACATGTAATTATCAATGAACTGTGGTTGCCATCCTGACACTGATAAGTGTTCACATGAACAGTTACTTCTCATTACTGAGCCAGTGCAGCCTAATAATGAAGTTGTTGACTTTGGATCTTTGTAGGCCAGGGTACAGATCCCACTTTAGCTATGAGGTCATTGAAGGTCTTGGGCATGTCACACACTCTCAGCCTCAGTTCCCCATCTGTAAAATGGAAATAATAATTATGTACTCGCAGGTTTGAGTGAGGGTGAACTAGACAAGGACTGTAAAGCACTTTGAACAGTGCTATATAAACAGGGAAACATGTTCACTGTATTTTCCCTACTGGCAGCAATGAGGAAAATGTGGTGAACATGAGGCCCTGTATATAAATAATAATATAATACAGACGAAAGTGGAGCATGCACTCCTGTTTTTTCTTGAATATATACTTATCTCCTACTTCTGAATAAAATTGGTTCAGCACTCTGTGCGTCTGAATGCTTCTGAGGGTAAAACTGAAGTACGATGCTGGTGCATGGTGCAGTGCTGCCTAAGTAACCAAGAGATACTTAGTTTAAAGACTGGTTTAAAGATAACCAGTATTAACCAGTATAACCGTTCCCCAACCTATCCCAGTTTTGCACAATCGAGCTATTTCTGCTGGACAGTTATTCTCTTGTGCCAGCCACCATGGCCAGCGGCTCACACAAAATGGAGAAGACACCAAGAAGCAAAAAAATGAGTCCTGAAGTCACACACTGAAGCAAGAACATACAGATGGATCTGAGTTTAGCTAAAAGAAGCTATCAGGATTATCTCCAGCTCTCAGAGATCTGTCAATGTGATATTGGCCCAAGTATCCACTAATGCCATGAAAAATTCATGGTGACGGAGGCTGGGTTCCGCAGAACAGCCAATCCCAATCAAAGGTTTGCTAGAAGCAGAACCTCATACTCCTCTTACAAAGAACTGCGTGACAGCCAGCCTTGCTAAATAGAGCGGTACGCCATCCTTCCAATCAGACTGATGCAAGATGAAGAAGAGAACGCTGAGGAGAAAGAAGCGAGCATGACACCCATAAAAAAGGTAGCGTGCTTAGCATTTATTCTAGCTGTGGGCTGGGATTGGGGTGGGAAGGGAAAAGCAATGCCGCGCCTGTGGAGGTTCCAAGGTAGTGAAGCAGCCACCTGCAGGGGGGAGAACTGTTGACTTGTTAGAGTTGCCTCAGCAACTGTTACATTTGGCCAGATTGCTCGGATATGTTGGGGACACTGTAACTGTAGTCACCCTGCATCCAAGCAGGGGGTTGGAGTAGATGACCCTCAAGGTTCCTTCGAGCTCTGTGATTCTGTATGGCGGAACCCAGGCTTTTTTTCCATTGTAAAGGATGTTTATTTACATTTGCAATTGAGCTTGAAAATCTCAAACTGTAAGTTCATCTTGGCTTGACTCTTTCTCTGCTTTAGGAAGGGTCTTTCACTTCTCTGCTTTTCCATTATGTATTTATGTTAGAGATCTACCTAGTTTTAATGCTTCCAAGCTGAGAGTAGTACATACATTCTCAGATCATAAAAATGGGAGAGCCACCATTCTGGACCAGACCAAGAATCAATCTAGTTCATTTCTCATTATTATTGGGTGTTAATAGACATGATGCTGGCCTGGTTTGGCCTGCTATGGCCTGCCTGGGCCAGCACCTCACCTGTGCTGTTTCCGGGCCACCAGATGTAGTAGGCCTGGTACAAACCCCGGTGGGGTAGACGCCTGGCTCAGAAACATAAACCCGGAAGGAAGCAGGTCCACAATCCAGACCCAAGGGCTGCTCAGGCAGGCCAAACTGGATGGGTGCATCTGTTTCCGCACCAACCTGGCCCCAGCATGAGAGTTGCCATGGCTGCCCATCATGGCAGGGGGGGGGGCGCTACTCGGCTGGATGCCACTGCCC
>QEPC01010227.1:3645514-3673989 GCA_003113815.1 Sphenodon punctatus
CTTGCATTATGTGGGAAATGATTCCTTTTGTGTGAAATATACTTCCTGAAGAAATTTATAAGATACCCCCACGTTCTTGTACTGTGGGAAAGGACAAATAGGTCCCTATTCACATTCTCCAACTTCCTTTTCTTACTCTTCTCACACTCTCTCCTCCATCCTGCCAGTTGTGTATCACTTAGAAGAATTCTTAGGACACTTGACTTGGTATAGTCATTAGACATTCTTACACACCATATAGTTGTACACACACTACAGAGTATGCTAATGTTGGCAAAGTCCCAACTCTTTTCTCAGAGAAATTAAGGCCTATAGTTACTCTACCTTAACTTCTAAATGAAAGTTGCTTCACTCAGTCTTCCAGCTGTTCATGGTAACAGAAGTTACATATGTTTGCTATATTTGAATGTGTTTTCCCCTGAAATTACACAAAGGCCATATTTGAGAGAGAAGGGCTCGTAAGAACAGAGCTAGTTGAATTTCCTCAACCAGTGACTGGATGGTGCTGAGAAACTATTGTGTTGCTAGTTTCCTTTGACCATGGCTGTTGATTTCTGCTTATTTTTTTTCTCATCCACAGATACACAACCTTCACAGTGAGGGGAGGAGGAGACCAGTGACTAATTGGTGGCTGCGCAAGACCAGCAGGTGGTCTTCAAACAGCTGTGAGCTTGTCACAAGCTACAGCTTATGAACTGAAGAGCCCATGTCTTGAAGCTCTAAAAGGGAGAAAAGGCAGGTGGAAGACGTTAGAAGGATGAAATCACAGTCTGGTCTCCACACTTGCAACTACCTGAGCAGCATTCAGAGCTCCACTAAAATAGCCACCCCAACCTTTCTCCAGCTCTAATATACGAGAGGTCACTCTAAGCCCCAACGCTCATGACAGGAATGTCAGACTGCCGGAATAGAATTCTAGGACCTTTTCTTTCCATGTGAATATTGAGGTAACATTCTCCATGGTGTCATCAACCACTATGGAGCCAACAGACAGCAGATGCAATTAGTTCTCTTTTTCTTCCTTTCAATGTGCTTTTGGCCTCCAGCCTGTACCTGGTCAGGCAATGCTGAAGCAAGCACCTGTTCTGTGCTGAAGGAAACAAAAGACTATTTCTCCAGCAGCCTCACTATCCGATTATTAATGGGATGGATCACCAAGAAGCCAATGTAGGCAAAGCAATGGCATCAATTAGACCACATCGGTGTCATACCTAGCACTCCACAAACCATTTGCTCCAAAGCTGGGCTTCCATGGGACTACTCGAGAGTAAGTGGTTTGTAAATTGTGGTCCTAGAAGACACTCATACCAGGCTTTAATCCTGAAAACTTACTCTTGTGCGGAGCTTTGCACTTGAAAGTAGTATAAACTGTCAGGACCCTGGCTTGCAAGATAAACAGATACCCATACATGGACTCTGTGAAAAAGAAACGCTTCAGTCAGTAGCTGCACTAAACCGTTTTTGATGCATCCGCTCAGATGAGCATGTTAGAACCTGATTGATCCCAAACATTGTTTCCTCTCTAGCGCAGAAGGAACCTGAAAATACAGAACTGGCACTAAGTCTGCTGTTTTTTCTTCTTAGCTTTCCCACAGATTTCCTATGCAAATTGCTCACACTATCATTAAAATAATGATATAATACTTCCCTGCCTCGCATTATGTCTTGCACAGCACTCTGATGACAGAGCAGTAGAATTTCCTATTTCTTCAAAGTAACTGAAACGTTAGCAAAGATAGTGACGGTGCTATCTGTTATGTCAGTGTGATTGGCCACTGAGAGACTGAATTGGAGGGTTGGGGTAAGAGTGTTTGTTTTTAATGAATTCTTTGCATTGTGGGTATGGTAGGAAGGGAGGGATTTGGGGACAACCGTGCCCCCTCTGTGAGCAGGAGGGGACCGGGCTTAGAGGGGAAATGAGGTGAGGAGGAGACTCCCCTGGGTGAGAAGTAGACGTGTGGTTGGGGGTCGGATGGGATGTGGATGGCTGAGCCTGTGTGAAGGGTTATAGATGTGATTTATTTATATTTGTTTTAATAGGATGTTTTACTTGTTGTGAACCACTCTGAGCCTATGGGACAGGTGGGATACAAATTTGAAACAATAACAATAATACTGTAATAAATGCAGTGAATATAGCTTAAAAATACAGTCAGTTGCATGAAGTATTCTGGTGTGCATAACTGGCAGAGGAGATTGATTGATTGATTTTGATCTTAAATTTTTATCCTGATTCCTGCTCTTCCCTCAAAAGGCTCAGGGCAGCTTACAAAATACTTCTTTTTACTTACAGAAATCCCCAAGATTTGGGGCAGTTTAGTTTCCATAGTATTCAGCAGGTAAGTGGGTCCTATTCTGACAGGACGCACTGCTTGTCTTTTTGCTCGCTTCCAAGAAGAGTTGGTTTTCAGATTGGCATTGCAGCGATGAAATATGCCAGACCATGCTAAGCCAGAGTCCTTTGCGACAGGTAGCTAGTATTTAGTTGTGTGGCTCTGTCTCTGAAAACAAAGCAACATGTCATACTTGCAGGGCTCTTTAGGACAGACAGACGACGTAAAAGGTAGTTCACTCCCTCAGAATAAACACAGTGCTGAAACTTATGTTTGAAACCTTGCTTACTTTGAGAATACGTTTTATGAAGTGAGTCTAGTCATGTGCTTATTTCAGGCAAGTCGACCGCATCCATTTTAAATGTTTGGACTCTCAAAAGCGGCTTTAGCTTCTGGGTTATTGTATGCCGAGAGCCAGCCATAAGGAGGACCAGTAGGGGCCATGGCCTGGGCCCCACAGTCAGAGGGGGTGCTGCAGGGAAGCCACTCCTGGTAGCCTCAGGTCCAGTGCTCCTGAGGTCATGAGAGGGGCTATTTTGGCGGGGCCCTCTCCCCACCCACAATTCTCAGCCCCCAGGGTGACTGCTTCCTATGGGACCCTGGCCCCTCTCCCTTCACTTTCAGTAAATCACCAATCCCTGAATCCCCCCTGCCATTTTCATCTTCTACCCTGCAAATGCTGAGGCTGGCCCTGGGTATACCAGCAGGTAAGCTAGAAAGACGTGTGATTTGTACAATCTATCACAGGAGAAAAACTATGCCATCTGGATTGGTTTTGGAATATTCTCCCATCCCCCTTCTTGTTTCGCTCAGATGGCAGACTGTACAGTTTCATTTCAACAACCTTCAATATTGTTGCCTCTCGGTTATTAGATTTGTGCTACGCCTCATAAGTTCAGCATATGGCTCACCAAGGTTAAGTTCTAATTGAATCCGAAACTGTTTTACGTGTGACTCGGAGACGCATGCCCGTGTATTTATCTGGCAATCTCAGCATGCCAGTCCCCTTTCTCAGGATGAAAATAGTTTTTCGGTGGCACCAGCAGGAATAATTATGACCTTTTGCAACTGAGAGCTATGTTGGCATTTCAGCCTAAGCATCAAAACCGGGAAGTATTGAACAAGGCACTTTTTAACTTTATTTTATTTTTTAAAAAGGTGAATTTAGTGCTAGATAGGTACCAGATTGAAAACCCTGCAGGCTGAGATCCTCTGCCCCTCCTATAGCATTATGACAGGTTGCACAGCAATGGAAAAGTGAATTCCCTACAATGTGTGGTTTTAAACAAGATGCTGCCAGGCACGACAACCCATTAATCGCACATTCAGCTGCTCGTATGAAGGTGGTGCGTGGAGATGCGTGCTCCCGTGAGCCAAGCAGCACCCGCTTATGGCTGTTCACAGGGCTTTGCCGAAAAATCTGGAGTGCGCCATGTAGGGCAAGTCAAAAAGGTGTATGGGGACAGCCGCCCACACATCCCCTGCCCATATGAACTGAGGCACCCACCCACGCCAGCAGACAGGTCTGCGACCAGACACCTCCCTGCTCCTCCGCGCAGCCCTGGCAGGAGCTTTCTGAAAAGCTGTTAAAGGACACATCCACAAAATACACCACCACTTTGGCTCAAAGCACAACAAAAAAGCACCTTGTGATGGACAAGAGACGAGCTAACGCCATGGAGGGCAGCAGCTTCCTGCATGTCCCTTTCTCCCCATCCCAGCACACACGGACTGTCCGCAGCTGCAGTGGCTCCCCCGGTCATAGGCAGGAAGGAGTTACTTGCTGCTGCAGCTTCATGTTTCCATGGTGTGTCGGGCTGTGCCTCGTGGCAGAGGGAGAGTAGTTGGGGTTTGGGGTACAGGGTGTTCTAGGGAGGGAGGGGGGAACAGCTCCCCACATGAATTGTTTGGAAGGCCGGTTCTCTACTAACGGGAGCGCGTGGAGGCTGCCTGAGTTGGCATGGTGGCAATCCTTCCGTTAGAATCCCTCACCACTCACTCCACATGTGTGGGTGCTCTGTGGCTGTGCCACTCAGTGCCCACGGACCCCTCCTCAAGCCTTGCTTGTTTTAAAACCCTCTGTGTTAATGGCTGAGTATTGGCTGGAGTGGCACAGCTGAAGGTCCTAATTGGTGTATCACCCCTCCAGGTTTGACCTGGAGTCTCCAGGTTTTCACCCATCATCTGTGGACCCCTATTTCCCCAGGGTTAACCAAAGGTGCCACTAAATTTTTTTTATTATTTTTTTTTGGGGGGGGAGTTAACAATATTGGAAAGAGGGTGTGGCCATGTTGGAAAGGGGGGGATAGAGTTCCTTTGTGTCTCCCCTTTTTTGTGTGGTCCTGCCCTTTTGAGGGCCAAAACTTCTGCAAAGTTGGCAGCTCTACCCCTGACTGAATGGTGGGTGGAATGTCAACAAAACAGAGGGTGTTTTTTAAACAAGATGCTACCACCCATGGCCACCTAGGAGCCACTCATCCACCGCCTGTCTGAAGGTGGTGCTGGGGGATGCACGCTCCTGTGAGCCATGCAGCACCCACTCATGGCCACTCACGGCACACTGCCAAGAAAGCCAAAAGCATGCATAGCAATGGGCGCCCACACATCCTCTGCCAGTATGAGTTGGGAAAGCCATCCATGCCAGCAGACAAGTCCCCACTCATAGGCACTGTGGGCGGGGGAACACAGACTTTGCAAGTCACAGGAACTGGGAAGCCTGGTTCCCCAGCATTCATGCCCAGGACATGTCAATTGTGAGGTGGCTGCCACAGTAGCTACGCTGGGAGCCGCCCATTAGAATCCCTCCCCCCTCACTCCACCTGAGTGACTGCTCTGCAGCTGTGCCGCTCAGTGACTACAGACACGCACGCACACACCAGCCTTGCTAGTTTAAAAACACTCTTAGTTAAAAGTAGCTGGGAAAACCTCAGGAACAGAAAGAAGGGTCCCCAGACCTAGGCCATAGACTAGGGCACGGGTGGCCAAAGTTCCCGACCCCTAGAGCCACGTACCAAAACCTTCATATGGACCGAAAGCCTCAAGATTTAGATAATAAAAACGTGTTTGCCTTTTCTGAGGAGGTTTTCTCCTTCCAAAGATGTTGTCCCTGGTCCCATTTTATTAGCATCTTTTGCCATTCTCACTATACAATCGGCAAAACCTTTCCTTCAGTCATCCAAACCTGGTTACAGTGTCTTATCGCTGTAAGACATTATGAAGATGAAGGTTTTGTGAACCTTGTTCTATTTGCCCTCTACTAACAGCTCTTTTCTGTACAGTGTAATTTTGCAGTCCTTAGACATAATAATCATTGTCAAATAATTGCATTCTATTTACCTTCATCAGAAGCTTGCTAATTTATTTATTTAAATTTATTTATTTAAAGACTTCTACCCCGCTCCCTCCAGCCTTATGGAAGCTCGGGGCAGCTTTATGATGCTTGGTTTTAAGCTAGGAAAAAGAAGTTGGGGACCATCAGAAGTAAGCCTTTGTGGATCAGGCACTCTAAGCAGATTTATAATTTAGTCAGTAACAGGGCTGTTCAATTTTTAATTGAAAATTGGGTATTTGTTTCCTTGAACAAATACCGGAATACAAATTTGCAGCTGCTGAGACGCCTTTGGGTGGGAAGTGACAGTTGCTCCATTTGTTCTGAGCCATTCAATTTCCATTCACTCAATTAAAAAAAAAAAGACTTAATTAGAAAGTCAAACTTTGACTTTGTTAAACAAACTAACAAAGCAAATTAAAAGCTGAAGTCAAATCACTTTGCTTCAACCGCTGAGTCACCAAAAATGTAGCCACACTTATTCGAACTTTAATACATAAGCCAATTGTAAATGACAGGGAAGCCCCTTTAGACCTTCATACCAGCAGTTCAAGTATGACAAATTCTAATTAAATTAGTTTCACCAAGTAATAGCTGCAAATTCAACTATTTGTTGCAGGTCTGACTGAAGCAATTACAGTGAAGCATATATAGGGAAAGACAATACAAAGCTGCCAAAAAGCAGGAAACTAGTTACTGAACTGATGAAGAAAACTATGATAGAAAAATACCATTTCATTAGTGAATGAATTATTGCCTATGCCAATACTAAGTATTCTAAAAACATGAGTTAGACCCCTGATAATCATGAAAGAGCTTGAATTATTTAGTTGGATTTTTTTAAAACTCAGTTGTCTAATGGTTTTTAAATACTGAGATTACTATTTATTTATTTATTTATTTAAATGTGTATGCCGCCCCTCCTGCTATAAGCATCTTGGGGCAGCTAACAACCTTTTAAAATACATAACTAAAATACAATTTTAAAACAACCTAAAATCCCCAGATTAAAATAACCCAAACCCTCCCTAACCCAACCCACCCACTCCATCTCCCTCGGTAAAGACCCAGCAGAACACCCAGGTCTTTCACTGTTTACTCCATTTTTCAGCTTATTCTAATGCCACAAGAGCTGAAGTTACTGTTGTAAAAATAAAGTTGAGATTCATGATTCCAGTAACTGAGTTTTCCAAAATAAGTCCAATTACTGTATCATGAGACTTGGAAAGAAAGAAAAAATCATTCAGGGGAGATGTCAATATTGTGATGTTTTTAAAATGGCAAATCTATCTAATTCATGGAGTTTTACACATAGAGGCATTAACAAGTGGTTTCAGACTATATTTTCCTTACTGGGCCTTATGTTAGATCCCCTTAATTTCAACTACTGTACTACATGACATGACTACTTGCCTGAGGAGGGGCCTGTGTGGCCCAAGAGCTTACATACTTTTCCTAAGAGAAGTTAGTCCAATTTAAAGATATCACGTAAACTCCTTTGTCTCAATCTCTTACCTTTGGAACCAGCAGGGCACTCCCACACTCTGGAAGAAAATATTTGACACTTTTCTCTAATGAATTTTTAAACTCTATTAGCTAACTTTACTTTAAAAAGAAAAAAAAGAAAAAAAGATCTCTTATCACAGGATGGTTTGTGACTTAAAAGAAGCGTCTCACGCACTGAAAAGCAGTAATTCTCCTTTCCAGTAACAGCAAGTACCTGGTTTTACTCCCACTGGATTGTTATATAGCAGACCTTGAGGCTGGTCAGAGGTTTGACATGTCGGAACAGATCCTTATAGAAAAGGACAAGCAGGTGGGTGTAAAGGGACATAAATAAAGGCTATTTATCTGACTCAGAATTATGCATCACCTTCCTTTCACTACCCTATTTTTGCTTTATGCACTTCGTATTGGATCCTGTGCACTGATACATCAGTCTGCTTCACCAACTTTTACAGTCTAATAATACGTAGCCCCAGCATACAGAGAGAGGAAGCATTCATAAGTCACTTCAACTGAACACACCTGGATAAGAGATAATCTATTTGTTCTCCTTAAACCAAGTTAAGTTGTTGTTTTTTCCCCCCTCTCTTTTTGTATCTCTGCAGCGTACAGCGATTTGGGGTATTATATTATTAACAAGCTGCATCATGTGGATGAATCGGTGGGAAGCAAAACTCGAAGGGCCTTCCTGTATCTTGCGGCCTTCCCTTTTATGGATGCCATGGTGAGTGCGTAGCTCAGATTTTATTAACATATCCCTCTTCTTAGGAAGTATCCTCCTCTTACAAAATCAGATGAGTTCTTAGCTATTTGGGTAGACATGGAAGGGCAAAGTCAGCCTCTGTTGCTCCAGGATGGGCTACTGATAGAGTCTCTATCCCTGCAATGCAAGGGACGCTTACTTCTGGTTCATCCAGGGCTAGGCTGTCATAAGGCAATTGGCATTTGCACTGCAGATCAGCTCATTGGGGATACAATCAAAATCATGAATCCTATGAATGCACACTGGTTGTCGTGGGCTCTTAGCTGTCCCATGAGATACAGTGGTAGGGAACCTTTTCCCTCCTGTGAGCCACTTCTGGAAATTAGTACAAGCTCCACAGGCCAGATAACAGTTAAGGGCAGGAGTCCAGATCATGGATCTATCTATGCTATGGATCCCTCCCCTATCCTTGAGTTCATGCCCTCATCTCAACTTCCCTCCCCGGAGCTCACGCTTTCATTGCTCTAGTGTAGGGACAGGATCCACAGGCTAAATCCAGGAACTGGAAAAGGACCAAATAAAAAAATAACTATTGGCCAGATTTGGCTGACAGTCAGAGGTTCCCCAACCTTGCCTTAGGTGGTCATACTACTGACAACTCCTCTCTCCATGACACATACTCATTAGTTCTATTGGGAATAATTTCAGGTATGAGTGGAAGGGGTAGCATGGAATTTGCCACCTATGCAAATTTGTAAGGAACACTTATGAAAAATACATGCCTTAGGTGCCAAGGCAGGCCCTGTGTTTCAACATGTGTTTTTCATACGTGTTCCTTAAAACTCTGCATAGGTGGCAACCCTAAGGTACCAGTATATCCCTTTTTCAAGGCAGGATTCGTCCCAGTATTTAATATTGTGGGGGAGAGCCAATACCATAACTCCCAACAGGCTTTGAGATCAGTTATTTCACATGTGCTCAAGGCTGGTGACCAGTAGAAGAAGAAAATTTGCATTTGTTAGCACTCTAATGCTTATCCATCATGATGAAAAGAGGGTTCTACATAGGAGTTTTCCCTGCTCAGCAACGTGTTAATGTATAAAGTTGAAGAGCTGTTGAACCTCTTCTGCGATGAGCTTCAGTGTTTTCCCTCTGTTATTGACTTGCAGACGTTCAGATTCCTACCATCCGAGAGTTAGCAATATGCAGGAAAGTGCTTCATAAAGTGTTCATGAAAAAAATTGAATAGGAAACTAGGCAGACTCTGAAACTTGGGTGTTGAAAGCAACCATCTTAGTCACTTACAAAACTGTTTTGCTCTTTGAAGGCTTGGACTCACGCTGGAATTCTGCTGAAACACAAGTACAGTTTCCTGGTGGGGTGTGCCTCCATCTCAGATGTCATAGCTCAGGTAAGGATCTGTCTTAGCCATCAGTCATGATTGCTATGGAGGAATGGGCATAGCCAAATCTACACCACCCTAATAGCACATGGAAAAGAAGGAGAAAACTCGTGTGCCTAGATATGCTGCACTCAAAGAATACACACCCAAGCAAGTGGACTCTTGTTTGGAGATGTAGCCGAGGCTCTTTTCAGCTTGCACTAGGTACCATATCCCTCCTCAAATGACCCCAGAGCATGGGTCTTGGATCACAGCTTGCCCCTCTGGTTCCAGCTCTCTTTTTGAGACAGACACTCTTCCTCCCTCTCTTTCCAAAACCAAGATGGAGGCTCCCATCTCCCTGGCATTTTCCTCCCCATGCACTGCCTGATTGGAGATGTAGTTCTCTTCCTTTCTAAGCAGTTGAGCATCATGGGTTTCTTTTTCCAGCAACAGATGGGCTCTGGCAGGGCAAATCCTTTTGGGAGTTATAGTCTCTGGTCTCTGACTGTTGAGGGGTGATGACTCAGTGGCTACAAGGCTATATTATGTCAAACGCAAAGTAAAAAAATCAAAGAGGTAAAAAGATGTAATAAACATATTACAAGAGATAAAAAGAGTGAAACCAGCCAACATTCTTTAAAAATGTAAAAAGACTTCCCATTTCAGCCTCAGCCCCAAGAAATGTGGGGCTAGTAAGCTCTGCAGGGTAAGTTATTGCCGCATGTCATGTGTTTCTATGCAGTTGAAAACAGGACCAATCGAGTGAAATACGTTTGCCTGTCAAAGGCGCACACGGTTGGCCACAGAGCGACCCCAGGATAGGGGAGCCAAATAAGGTATCATTTGGCCTACTTCACAGAAAGCAACAATTAAAGATTGAGGATTGCTTTGAGGATCGAACTTTATATATGCAGTTGAAAAGGAAGGTCATTGAAGACCATCCAGTCCAGTATATCAGCCTCCCTTTTCAAAGTGCTTTGCATGATAACCACACCTCAGAACACCAGTATGACATAGGCACATACTTTTCATCCCCATTTCATGGATGGTAAAACTTAGGCAGCGGGAGTGTGACTAGCACAGAGACACTGGGTGTCTTCAGATGGACCTGGGGCTAGCCACCCCTGGTCCTGCTCTGGTAGTGGCCAGCCCCATATCCCCCACATCCAGCCCTATCTGCGCTGAGTTTATACAGACCCAAAAGCTGCTGTGGCCCCGAATGCACCGGCGTGGCACCCCCTTCTTATACACCATAGTTGCAGGTGGATCGCCCGATGCGCTAGGCTGCTGCCCGCAGCTCCATGGCATTGCCCGGGGCTAAACAATGAGTAAGTTTCAGAGGTACCACCACCGCTTAAGGTAGCATGGTGTTCAATAGATATGAAATGGGTAACAGCTTTATTATTCATGGGTAGTATTCATATTTTCAGGTCCCCCTTTGAACATCTGAATAATACCCATGACTGAAATAGGTATTCGCATGTCAGTTTTTTGGTGTATTCCATTTCAGGGTTGGTTGGTTTGTTTGTTTTCCAGGAGTTTTTGTTAGGTTTTTTTGTCCTTTTGGTATTTTGGTTGTATCATTTTCAGCAATTGCACATGCACAGTAGCGCTAATAGTGACAAAAAGATATAATCATAAGGCCAAAATGGCACACACAAAAACCCATAACTGAGCTGAAAAAAACTTGGAAAACTTGAAAATACCAACACAAACTAGCCCAAAGGGATACCTGATAAAATGAAAATGAATAGCAATTATTACTTGCTTTGCTATTTTTAGCTTGGGTATGGTGAACTTGATAGATTTGCTGATTTTGGGCCAATATTTGTTTCAGCTCCATTATACTATATTTATTATTGTAAATATTTTGCCTAATGCCAGCAATGTACCTGGCACTGAACAGTTAACTAGAGACAGGTCTCTGGTGTTCAGTGTGTTCTGACCAACGTGGCCATGTCCAAGAGGAAACTCGGGTTTTTTGGTGGGACTGAAGATTGTTTAAATAACCTACTTATATTTTCCTTATCTTTTTCCTTACAGGTTGTTTTCGTAGCCATTTTGCTTCACAGTCATTTGGAATGCCGAGAGCCTCTCCTTATCCCCATCTTGTCCTTGTACATGGGAGCGCTCGTCCGGTGTACCACCTTATGCCTCGGTTATTACAGGAACATACATGACATGATTCCTGACCATAGTGGTCCGGAAATGGGGGTAAGTCCTAGTGTATAATATGGAGGTTCTCAAACTGTGTGTCAGGACCCCAAGTGGGGTATCATCATCTGCAGATGAGGATCCTGATTCCATTGGTGTACTTAGCATCTCTTCATTGCTGCCTGGGGTCAAAGAAGTATCAAAATGGGGTCATGTGGGCAAACGTTTGGGGCTAAATATACAGTTGCAACCAACAGTGTCAGACTAAGGCCCTTTTTACATGAGATGCTCCCCTGCATGGACACCCATCGTCCACAAGAGGGACCATCCTGTGTAAATGTGGGGGTGCGTGGGTGCATGCTGTCACAACCTACACATCTCCACCCCCACACGTTGAGCAACTGACGACAACGCCAGGGGGATGCGAGGGGATCGGTATGCGCCCTTGTGCACCCGCTCCCCCTCACACTGCCCTCACAACAGCCCAGTGCAGTAAATCATTAGCATTCCTATTTACAGATGTGGAGCTGAGGCTGAGAAACAGTGCCTTACCCAAGGCACCCCAGTGAGTTTGTGGTGGAACTTTGGTCTCCCAGCTCCAAGTCAAACATCCACTAGGCTACACTGGCTGTCTACAGTTACACAGATTTTACTCCAGTGTACATGACAACCGTAATAATATTGTTCTAATATTTCATAATGTGTGTGTTCTGATGTTACAATTCCTCTAGCTGAATCATAGCCACTTTCACAATAAATAAATAAATAAATAAATAAATAATCCATGTAGAACACCGCTGTAGAACGCTGAACACTGATATTCTAAGACAAACTTCTCCCTCTGCAAGAAACGGCAAGAAAATCCATTTCCCGGAACATCGTGCAGGAATTCATACCTTTTATAACGAGGGATGTGACCCCAAGTGGGGTCGTGGAATCTGTTGCTGGGTCAAAATCGGACACTCGATATACTTTTGCATTGTGTTTGCTGTCGCAGGCCACAGAAATATTTTTACGTTTCAAACTGAGGTCACGCCAGCAAAAAGATTTAATAGACTGCATGAGAAACTGGCTATTAAGCAGCCTATTTACTGATGTAATAATTCAGAAAGGCAGCTAAGCCATGTTGCACCAAACACATGGTGAATAAAAACAAGGATGAAAAACCATACGGGTGTAGTAGGCTATTTGGTATGAATGCACAGCTGCTTATATAAACCATAATCTAACATCTTGGTTATGTGCCATTGCTTTTAGAGAAGGAACAGGGAACCTATGGCTTGTGGATCAAATTCAGCCTGTGATTGTTTGTTTTTATTTGGCTCCTTTAAAGTTCCTGGATCTGGTCCATGAACCCAGTTCCAACCCTCAGGCTCTGGAAGAGTGAGCTCAGAGGGAGGGAGCAGTAATGAGGGCATTCACTCAGGAAAAGGGATGGAATCCATGATCTGAAACATACTGATTATAGGTCATGATCCATGACAAGCCCCCCTCTTCTAATTCCTGTCCTATTCTAGCCCGTGGTGCTTGCACTAATTTTTAGAGAAGGGAAAATGTTCTCCACCCCAGCATAGCCTCTTCACTATTTGAAAAACTTGTAAATGCAATGAGTCACCCAACTGGGGAAAACAAGGGAGAGAGGCTAGCTAAACTTTTGGTTCCAGTTTAACAGGTGGTTTTTAAAAGTTTTTATTTCTCATTCTTTCTGCAGGGAGATGCTACAATAAAGAAGATGTTGAGTTTCTGGTGGCCTTTGGCATTAATTTTGGCAACTCAGAGGATCAGTCGTCCCATCGTCAACCTTTTTGTATCCAGGGATTTGGGTGGCAGCTCTGCAGCCACAGAGGTATGACAGCCTTTAGGAAGCTAGATATTATATCATCATCATCATCTGCATGGTGCCTGCAATGTGCCTGGTTCTGGACAGTAATGATTAGAGACAGATCCCTGCCCCATGGTGCTTCCAATTTAGGATGGACAATCTTGCTCCTCATATGCCACCGCTCTCACCTGCCCAGTCTCCTGCTCCCTCAACTACCTTTGGCCCTTCTCCCATGCTATCCCCTATACCGGGAACTCCTTCTCTAAATATATATGTTCTGCACTCACCCTCCTGACCTTCAAGTTCCTCCTAAAAACCTTCTTTTTCCATCAGACTTTCCCTAACTCCTTGCCCTATAGATCGCTCAGATATTTCTCTTTATCTGTCTTTTAAAAGCCAATTGAGTTCACTGAATAAGAATTCTCCCCCCCCCGATGTATCCAGTCACATAACCTTGCATATCAGATTAAAGCTCAGGGACTGTAGATTTGCCATCAACTGTAAAACCTCAATAGAAGCAAATGCAAACACAGTAAAGAGTGGAGCTTTGTAAGAAGACTTGCTAAAAGCTAGGGAATACACTTCAGTTTCGCTGCAGACTTCAAACAGTGTGGATCTACACTTGGCAGTTCCTCATCTTTTAGTTGTTTATGGCTACATGAACCAAGAGCAAAAGTTAGAAGAAGTCAGAACAGAGAGAAAAAAATATTGTTTTCAGAGAAAGTGGTATAGCATTGCTTCTTGAATGTCTCCTTGAGTATTTTCAGATGTGACGGTACCACGCTTTGATTTGCATGCCACCCGCGGTGCCGTCACCTCTGATCCAGCCTGCCAGATGTTTCCCCGGGCCGGATTAGGGGTTTCCCCAGGCCTTGGCAGTTTTTAGCCCAGAATGCGACTCTGGTCTATCGCTGAGTCACAGCCCGGGCTAAGCGCTGCCATAGCCCAGGGAAGTCATCTCTGGACAGGGGTAGAGCGTGTGATGGCTCGCACTACCTGGCCCAAGTCCAGGGCTGTTCCAGGCGTGTGCAGCAGCCTCATGGGCTGCCCATCAGGGAGGTGGGCGGGTCGCACTCAGCAGCGCGGGGGAATGGGGCCTGTGGACCCATCCCCACACACCACTCCACCCTCTCCCTGCCCCATCCCCAGCCCGGGCCACCAACATGTCTATTCGGCGACTGGGCCAGATCTTGGCAGGGATGAAGGTCCTCACCCCAGCCAGGTTCAAAGCATGAGGGTGCAGTGTGCCATCACGTTTAAAACTGCCCCTCGTCTACCTCTACATTTCCTTCTCCCCCCTCCCTTGTCCATCCTAGATTATGAGCCCCGTTGTGGCAGGGTCATGTCTCTAATCACAACAGTTCAGCATCAGTTGCTATATTCATAAATAAATAAATAAATAAATAAATAAATAAATAATAATACATTAAAATTTACAGGGCTGTAGCGTGAGGCTAATTCCTTGTTTTCTAGGCCTCAATACTAGAAACATACATTCGTGCACACGAATGTTTCCACCAGCTTCAGAATGGGCATAGTTAAAATCTTAACAAGATTTTAATTAGAGGCTGCTTGGAACTGAATCCAGTGGAGCAGATACCTGTCGTGCTCCACTCGGATATCTACATCAGATATTTCTGTTCTAGACGTTTGAGTTATTTGTTCTATTCAGATTATTGCACGCCCATAATAGCATTAAATAGCACCAAAACTAAGTAACCAAATAAAACGAATAAGCAAGATGTGCAAATATCCTCTTTATCTGTTTATCTGAATATGCAAAGAATATCTGTAAATACAAACTGCCTGTTTGTTTCACCACTAATTTTAATTACTAAATGCGAAAGCACTCAATGTGTTCACAGTACTGCAAGTGCTTCTCATAGTTGTAGCTGGCAGCTGCCTTAGCCTCCATCAGTGATTCACATTTGTCTTTTTGTTGTTGTTTTTTTGTAAACTTCCGCTTCTGAAAGCATCAGCACTGAAAGGGAAAGTGCTGGCAACACAAACAATTGGAAATCTCTCTCTGTACACAAGCCTAGTGCATTGCAAATTTCTGCACATCATGCTGTCAGTGCTTCTTGACCTGGGCGCGGAAAGCAATCAAGAGCATTTGACAGTGGTTCTTGAAGTTGTTGTTATAGTCGTATTATTATTTATTTTATTTTTAGGCTTAACTGCTGTGAGCTTCAGGGAGTGGGTGGGGTATAAATTTGAATAAATAAATAAAATATAAAGAAATAAATGTATGAACTTCCCATTTCCCAAAGGACTCAGAACAGCTCACAATAAATTTAGACGACAATATAAATCAATGCTAATCCCCAACAAAAGAACCCCATGAAACCCCACAGCCCTCCTCACCACTCCCATAACCTCTTCCGCACAAAAACATCCACACACGCCCCCAAAACTGCTCTCCCATCCCACCCCCTATCTCTCACCTGGTGGAGAATAATACACATTTACCCACCCTTCCACATATGCAACCATCCCATCCCACCCATTCTTACTCCTACATCTCTCATCCAGAGGAGTCCCTTCCTCCCTCCCCCAAATGCAACATCCCAACATCAGCTATCCCAGTGCCCCTCTTCCCTAATACAATATCTTACGAAACTTCTACCCCATCCCCCTATGCAGTGAAACACAGACATCTTCCCAACTGAGATTGTTAGAAATGGGAGTTCGTACCAAGCAGGGTTTACTAAAATTGCGTTTGTATAGGAATATGTGGGGAAGAGTCATTGCTTGTGTACTGGGAGGCTATTAGTCAAGGATGAACGCCTGGAGGATAAATGGTAAAGCAACCTCCGAAGTAAGCCAGAAGAAATCAAGTTTACATAATGAGGTGCTGAAAAATACAGCCCAAATGGACCCGCCTCCCAGACAAGTCCATGTGCGCTGGGTGGAGCACTAGCACATTTCCAGTGCGTGGGGGGAGGTGTTCACACGGCAGGGGGTGGGTGTGCACCTGCATCCATGCACCGCCCACCTATCCCTCCGCACGGAGCGACCAGGAAAAACCCAGGTTGCTCCATGTGGGGGCATGGGTGGGCGGTGCGTGTGTCACAGGGTCAGGAGCACACCTCCAAGTGCTGCCTTCAGATTGGCACCCGTGTCTATGAGCAGGGTGGACCCACGTGGGCACATCCCATCTAAAAATGGTCCAAGAGTGTTAATGCAATCCAAAGCAATTGCTAGGTGTTGTGGAAACTAAAAGAGACTTGACAATGGTTTTCTGGTTGAAGAGAAATTCTTGTTCCCCAAGGAATTTTACATTTATAATATAGCTAATTTAAACACAGGGACTGCGATCCACAAACCAGTTACCTCAGAGTAGTCCCATGAAGCCTCTGGGCTCCAGAGTAGGTGGTTTGTAAATCCACAATTAGGGAGGGAGTTAGTTAGTTAAGTTTATTGCATAACCAAAGGTTATTGCAAACAAGAAATCAAATAATACATACAACGCAAATCAATAGCATCTACAGCATAATAATATATACAACACATACAAATAGAGACTTAAAATATCCCCAAAATTAAGAGGGCTGAAATCAGACGTGATCTACACATACAATACCAGCCATAAAATTACAAACAATATGAAATACATCAGGGGATAAAGCCACACACACCCCCTCCTACTGAAATACAACCCCCTATCTTAATACGAAGCATGGGACCCCGCCTCAGGCTTTCAGTATCCTTCCTCATATAAGGGTCCCTAGACTACTTACAGCAATCTAGTATACCAGCCACCTTCCTTCAGGTGAGGCAATCAGCCCCCTATGCTACAATGGGCCATAACAAGAGTGCCCCCCCCCAGGGGCTCGTCTTTAAAGTATTCGGGGGTCTAAAATTGAGAAACTCCTGCCTGTAGTGCAGAACATGTACCAGAAACCTGGCAATACTCTCCGTCACTGGGGAGTCCCTAGCCCCTAAAAGGTATTCTAACATAGTTTCATTTGTTCTGCCTGGGAGATTTTCCCCCCAAAACCAGCTAAATGCTGGGCTCTCGGAGCATCGTACAAGTGACAGTGCAATAGCATATGAGCCAATGACTCAACTGCTAACCGATCGAACGGGCAAAGCCGCTTCTCATAGGGAATGCCCTGAAAACGACCATCCAGAATCTGGGAAGGAAAAGCATTCACTCTGGCACGAAACAGCAACACTTTGGCCCCTCTTGAGATATGTGCTCTTAAATATCCAGCCATAGCCCCTGGGTTCGGGATCCAATTCAGATAGGCTCGCACAAGACAGGCAGCCCTGATCTCGGCAATCGCATTCTGGCGTTCGATATCTGCCAAGCGGCACAATACTTCCTTCCTAACAGCCCCAAAAGGCTTATTTGAAAGAGATTTTTTCGATATGCCCAATTCTGATAACAGATCTGTTATTTTAAGACCCCAAGGGCTGGAATAAGGGTCCCTCCCTACCTCCTTTAACAGTTCTGAGCACTGCTCTGAAAAGATTTTGACCGAAAGTTTCAACGCAGCCTCGATAGCCATCTGCCTACAAATTTTCTGGCCACATTCCATAAGTGCGAGCACATGAGGTGTACCTTTGCGATTACCCAACAAACCCATAAGGAATCTAGTCTGCGTAGGAGGACAAGGGAGCCCATAATTCAGCCTCGTAAGGGGCCTGGGCCCTCACCACTAGGGAGTTTTATATTAAGTGTAACCTAAAACAATATATACACTGTAAGTTGAAACACACACACACACACACAGTCTATTTTGTGGATGTGGCATGAGAGCAGGTGGTAGGACAAGGTGACTCTTGAAATCCCTTCCACCCTAAAATTCAATTCTATGGCTTTGTCTTGCCAGTTTCACCAGTCCTTGCAGCATGGAAATTTTATGCAAAAGGGAAGATAGACAGATTTCAACTGTTATTCCATACTCATTATGAAAAATTGACCTTAAGAGTTTTGAAGCAATCAAGGTGCCTAAAGGAATTTCTAACTCATTCTTCAAAGTCAGACTTCAGGCTTAAGTGATGTTCCTTTGAGACCAAGTCTCCTCTGCAATGAAGAAGCTGATTTGTATTTCTGCACAACATTTGGGGGTTTCTAAAGACTTCAGAAATGCAAGATCAATCCTTTAATTACCACAGTCTTTCGACTATGGCCCTACAGTGGAGGACAAATCTTTTCTGGTCAGAGTCTAATCTGTGTACTATCGATTCATACAGAAAGTAGTCTCAGTATAATTCAGTCACAAAATAACAGAAATCCCAGAACTCTAAGATTTTGCTTTGGAAAGCTGTCGACTTAGGCCATGTTCTGACAAACAGATACTTTGAAATAATTGCACTTTACTTCTGAAGCATTCACACAAAACAGCACTACACTGAGTGAAGTTATTGTGGAGTAGGAAGACAAGCATGCACTCCTGAAAAATCACGATGACATACTTTCCTTTGCTTTTTACTTCAGAGTAACTACCGTGTAAATATGTTTATATTGAAGGAACTCTGTTGTATCACTGCTGTGCAATGCCCATTAGGGGGAAATCGAGGATTAAAACTGTCGTGTAAATGCTAACAAAGTGAAGTAGTTACTTCAATATAACTAAATCAAAAAATCAGTTTACTGTTTGTACATCAGAACATGGCCTTAGTTTGCCAAGCTTGATGCCGTTCCCAGATCTGAAAGTTACTTTGGACCTAAATTTGAAACCCCTGCCGCCGCGTCAGGTTGTGACAATACTGGGCTAAGATGGACCATTGGTCTGACTCAGTTAGGCAGTTTAGTTTACTTTACCTGTTAGCTCTGAACAAGAGAGGTTTCATAACTCTGAAGGCTCCCCTCTTGCTCAGTGAGGAATTTTGAGATGGCATTGCTATGTTCCCAAGAGGAAATTCACTAAGGGTTCAATTCTACAAGCTCCTGAGTGCTGTGGCTCCAATCCTGTAGATCCCTGAGGCACATGCAACCTTAATGGCAGCTGTAGCTACATGTTTGCTTACTGGACCTAGACTTATAGGTAAGTGCTTTCTCCCTCTGTCTCCTGTCAGTGATCCGTTGGGTAGCTCTGCGGATGACCGTCAGGAGGCAGAAGAAGAAAGAAGCGTTCTGCGCATGCGTGGAGCTGCCCCGGCCATTTTCACCAGTCTTTTCTTCTGCCTTCGGCCGTCGGAGGTAAATCTCAGCGCTCCTGAAAAGACAGGAAAATTTTGATTAGTTAGGTCTTCAGGAGTTAGGAATTTCAGAGGAGAGCGGGGCATTAGGGCCAGCGAGTCTCCCTCCCGAACTCAGAAGGACTCACTTTGGAGAGCCCGCCAGGTTGCCGTGCAAAGCGCCCGGGAACCGGGGAGCAGTCCGACTCCGGGGAGAAGAGGCTTCGCCTACCCCAGCGGCTTAGCAGTCGCGGAGTCATTGCCAGTAAGTCTCCCCCCACTAGGGCCCCTGACACTGCTTGTGGGGGTCGGGCCCGGGCCGCACCGCAGGGAGAAGCCTCAAACCCCACCCCCCCCCTTCACCATCGGGAGAGGGACCCACCAACAATATGGAAGGAGCTGGGGCGAGAAAGAACCAGCCTACTGCCCCCTCCCAGGAGGGCGACAGAGCGGAGGCAGCTGGCATGGCGGTGAGACTGGACAAAATCCTTGTGGCGCTGGAGTGCCTTACTGAGGTACGGGGGGGGGGCCTGGGCAATCCACCCCCCGCAGCATCTTCTCTCGGACCTGAGGCCAGGAGTCCCTCCCCCCGAGACAACTCGCTCCAGGGCTCTGGAGCGAGAAGGGTTCCAGCACCCCCAGGGGGCTCAGGGCTATCCCTCTCCCCGAAGGGAAAAGCCCCGCACAAAAGAACATGCAGGGTGCACAAGCGCCCTCTGCAGGCCTCTTCCAATAGGCTCTTGGGTTCCCCCCAGTCCTCGGAGGAGGAGAGTGGGGCCCCACGAAAAAGTTCAGGCAAGGCGCACAAGCGCCCCTGCAGGCCTCTGCCCACAGGCTCCTGGATTCTCCCCAGTCCTCTGAGGAGAAGGGGGGTGAGCCTCAACCCAAAAAGGCACGAGCCCAAGCCACCTCGGAGTTGGCGTCAGACTCAGAGCAGGAGTGGGAGGATGTAGAGGACCTGGCCCCCCAGGGCACCTCTCAGGAGGCCCAAGACAGGAACAAGCAGTTCCCCTTCCTCCTCAAGGGGGAGTTCTTGTCTCAGGTGGTCAAGACCCTCAAGTTAGAGGGAAAACCCCCAAAGGACATTTCCTCTGACTCTCAGGAGGAGGAAGAACGTGAGTACGTTCCCTCAGTGCACGGCAAAGACCCAGGTTTCCCCTTAGATAAAGCCTTTGAGAGGCTAATTCTTCATGAGTGGAAGCACCCCGAAAAGGGTCTTTGGATGAACAAAGCTCAGGCTTCACTGTACTCCCTCTCTAGATGTAAGGATCCGCTCCTAAAGAACCCCAAGGTTGACGAGGTGGCAGTCTCCCTTGCTAAACAAACAGTCTTCCCAACGGAGGGGAACTGTTACCCCAAGGACTCTACTGACAGGGCCGTAGAGGCTGCTCTACGTAGGGGTCTAGATTCATCCGCTACTGCGGTCCGGATAAACGTAATCTCCTCCTGCGTAGCCAGGGCCCTAATGGCTTGGTTACAGGAAACTCAGGACCCGGGCATTTCGGACAGAAGGGCCCAGGTGTTATCTTCCCGAATCAATTTGGCGGCCGCCTTCCTGGTTGATGCCACTATGGACTCAGTGACGTGGGCTGCCAGATCCGTAGCTAGTTCCATCTCAGCCAGACGCAAACTTTGGCTAAGATCATGGGAGGGGGACAATACAGCAAAAAACCTCCTCACCGCCGCCCCTTACAGAGGCTTCAAATTGTTTGGGGTTTGCTTGGAATAAGGTGTTGGCTGATGCCAATGACAAGTCCAAGGAAAAGAATTTACAACAGGTAGGAGCTAAGAAAAATCTTTTTCGTGGCCCCAGCTTCAGACCTAGAGGAGGATATGGCTCCAGATACAGTTCCTCCAGAAAATTCCAGGGGCAGTACAGGCAGGACCAGCCAGGACGTTTCTTCTCTCGCAGAGGAGGAATAGGCCACAATTTTAGACAGGACAAGCAGAAGCCCAAGGGGTTTACTCAGAGTACCCGCAAGCAGGAGTCCTGACTACCAGGAGGACTTAGCAGTGGGAGGCAGACTGCAAATCTTTTCAGGCGTGTGGGCTCAGTCGGTCTCAGATACATGGGCCCTGCAATGTGTAACCGCAGGTTACAAAATAGAGTTCAAGAGAACCCCATCTCACGCCTTCATTTTGTCTCCAAAGTCTGGCCAGATGGAGAAGCACTCTGCCATGCTCCACGAGTTGCTACGCCTCAAGACCATTGGAGCAATAGAACCAGTCCCCCCAGACCAACGGGGCCGGGGACTATATTCCTTACTTTTCCTGGTAGCCAAGAAATCGGGCGCCTGGCAAGCGATACTGGACCTCAAGCGTCCAGCGTCTGAACAGGGTCGTTCATACACAGAAATTCAAGATGGAGACGGTAACATCAATATGTCGCACCATCAGGAAGGGAAACTGGTTAGCGTCCCTGGACTTCAGGGACGCCTACCTCCACATTCCGATCTGGGAACCACACTGGCAGTGGCTTCACTTCGCCTACCAACAGACTCACTACCAGTTCAGGGCCCTTCCGTTTGGGCTGTCATCTGCCCCGAGAACTTTTACAAAAATTCTTGTACCCTTGGTGGCGAACCTCCGCAAGGAGGGCATTCACTGGTACCCATACCTCGATGATCTTCTGATACGGGCACAGAGCCGCTCCAAGCTCCAGAGGGACCTCGACAGAACCATCCAATACTTGAGGGCCCACGGATTCTTGGTGAATTGAGAAAAGAGTCACCTGGAGCCGACCCACAGGATCGAACATCTCGGGGTGTGGATAGATACAATCTCAGGAGCGGCCTTCATTCCCCTCGACAGACAGGAAAAGATCAGACAGAGGGTGTGCCTTCTAGGGTGCCAGAAGAGGGCAAGGCTGAAGAGTCTGGCCCAATTGCTAGGTCTGATGGTGTCCTGCACAAAGCAAGTACAGTGGGAAAGATTCCACCTTCGCCCCTTGCAACGGCTGCTGAGGCCTTTTCAGCAAGAGCTCACCAACGGCTTCAATCCATGGGTCAGAATCCCAAAGTTCTTACCAAAATCAATGTCTTGGTGGTCAGACGCAGCCATTTTTCAAACGGGCATTCCACTAGAGGAGCCAGAAAGAGTGGTCCTAACAACGGACGCGAGCCTGAAGGGATGGGGAGCCCACATGGGCACCAGATCTGTACAGGGACGCTGGACCCAGCAGGAGGCAAGTCTCAGCATTAACGCCCTGGAGTTGACCGCAATCCGTCTTGCTCTACGGCAACTGGCAAGCAGCATCGGCAAGTCTCATGTTCTGGTGTACACGGACAATACAACTGCAAAGGCATATGTCAATCACCAGGGAGGCTCCAGGTCCAGTCGGTTGCAGCAGGAATCAATGAGGCTTCTCACGTGGGCGGAAAAGAACCTGATATCCTTGAAGGCTCTTCACATAAAGGGAACCTAGAACATCCAGGCGGACTGGCTAGGTCGACAGTCGATAGATCCTCACGAGTGGAGCCTTCACCCGGAAGTGTTCAGGGCTCTGACTACGAGGTTCGGAAACCCGGTCATCAACCTTTTTGCCACGAAGCAGAATCGACAGATTCCTCGTTACATGACAAAGTCAAGGGACACTCATGCGGAGGCCGTAGACACCTTCAATCACAGGTGGCCTCGAGGCTTGCTATACGCTTTTTCACCAACACCTCTTTTGACCCGCACAATATCGAAGATCATCCAGCAGGGAGCACAAGTGATTGTAATCGCTCCTTGGTGGCCGAGGAGACCTTGGTTCTCGGACTTAGTAGAGCTAAGCCAGGACCCTCCTCTGACCCTGCCACTTCGCCCAGATCTACTAAGGCAGGGACCCCTTCTGTGCGACTCCATCGCACTCCTAAGACTAACAGGATGGCACTTGAGTGCACAGTGCTAAGAAGGGCAGGTTACTCTGAGGCTGTCCTTACCACGCTGCAGCAAGCTAGGAGGCCAGCAACTAGAAAGTCATATGGGGCCACCTGGAGGGTATTTGCCCTTTGGGCTGCAGATAGGGACTTAGACCCTTGCTTAGTTCAGGTGCCTTCCATCCCTCAATTCCTACAGGAGGGGCTAGATAAGGGGTTGCGGCCTAACACCTTAGCTCGCCAGGCAGCCGCCATCTCCTCAGTCCTGCAGTCTCTTTCAAACAAGAGATTCTTACCACACAAACACATCAGACAGTTCATTAAAGTTGCTAGAAACATCAGCCCCCGGTGGTACATAGGTATCCTTCTTGGAGCCTTAGCTTGGTGTTAGATGCTCTAACAGGGCCTCCTTTCAAGTCTCTCAAACATGTATCTTTATACATGCTGACCCTAAAAGTAGTGTTTTTGGTAGCGGTTACATCCACTCGAAGGGTTTCAGAGTTAGGAGCCCTGTCCATGGAGGAGAATTATTGCTCTTTCCAGGAGCAGTCAGTTACGCTTCGTATGGATGAGGCCTTTATTCCTAAGATTAATTCTACCTTCCATAGGTCTCAGGATGTAATTCTGCCATCCTTTTGTCCGAACCCGGCTCACCCTAAAGAAAAGGTGTGGCACACCTTAGATGTCTGGAGGGCCTTAAAGATTTACTTGAGAAGAACCAGGGGAATTCGCTTTTCCTCGGCCTTATTTATTATCAGGCCTGGTTCTGGTGGTAAAAAGGCATCTAAGACTCTAATTTCTAAGTGGGTCAGGCATTGCATCGTAGAGGCCTACAGAGCCAAACACAAAGTCCCGCCCTTACAGATCTGGGCTCACTCAGTGCAGGGGGCAGCAACCTCCTACACCTTCAAGGCTAGGGCTTCATATGAGGAGGTATGCAGGGCGGCTACTTGGTTGTCCCTGCATGCCTTTGTGAAGCATTACAAGTTGGACCTGTTCAGATCCGCTGAGGCGGCATTTGGCAGGAGGGTTCTGCAGGCAGTTTTGGAGGCTCACAGGGCTGTTTGCTCCCACCCTTAAGGTATTTGGGCTTGGGTACATCCCAACGGATCACTGACAGGAGACAGAGGGAGAAACAAAAATTGGTCACCTACCTCGGTGAATTGGTTTCTCTTCTGTAGTCCTGTCAGTGATCCGGCCCTCCCTGTCAAACAGCATAGAGTTAGGTAGGAAGTTATCCTGGGGTTTTCACAAAAAAAAAAAAAAAAGAACAGTAGTTTAGTGGTTCTATTAAGAAAGGTTCGCTGTTGCAATCCCCTCTAGTTCACCTCCCCAGTGGGGCTCAATGTACTCAGAGGGGATGATCTAATGTTGTGTTAAGTACTTCCAGAAGTGGAGACGTTCCTCGGCTTAGATATGGACTGGTGAAAATGGCCGGGGCAGCTCCACGCATGCGCAGAACGCTGCTTTCTTCTTCTGCCTACTGACGGTCATCCGCGGAGCTACCCAACGGATCACTGACAGGACTACAGAAGAGAAACAAATTCACCGAGGTAGGTGACCAATTTTTGTTTTCGATACTGGGGCCAGCTGCTCAACACTTTGTAGGATGGATCCCTTACATGCCATTCTGGATGATGGAATATGTTGGTATTCTTGAAACAGACAGGCGTCCTTGTACACCACCTGGGCGAGCAGTGGCCACATCAGTATTGGGAAATCCCAATGAACATTGCAGGAAAAAACTACTTCAATCATCTCATCTTTACTAGAAGTGGGTTGGTGTTTTTTTCTGAAGGAAGCAGCCTACACTTCAGTAGCAGCACACAGTAAGCAGTGTTAATTTGTACATGCTTTATAGAAAGTAAGGTTTGTGGACAGAATCCTAGGGATGGAAGGGTATTCAAGGGTCATCTAGTTCAACTCCCTGCTCCGAGGCAGATCTTCTCTGCTTACAGCATTGTAAACAGATGTTCGTCCAGCTGGGTTTTGAAAACATCCAAGGATTGAGATTCCACAACCTTACTGGGAAACCTATTCCATTGTCCTACAGTTTGGACGTTTTTCTTAATAGCTAAAATCGATATTGCTGTAATTTAAGCCCATTCCCTTTTCTACCTTCTCTGACAGTGGAGAACAAATGTTCACCATCTTTTTTGTGGCATCCTCTTAAATATTTGAAGACTGCTATTATGTTCCCCCTCAATCTTCTTTTTCTGGGCTAAACATACCCAAATCTTTCAGCCTTTCCTCACATGGCTTGTCTTCCAGCCCCTTCATCATCTTAGTTGCTCTCCTCTGAATCTCCTCTTCGATATTCTTAAAGCATGGTGCCCCAAACCAAACACAATTGGATCTAGGATTTGTTGGGGAGGGGGGGGTTGTAATTTTATTTTATTTTTTAAGTTTCCTATATTGAGTTATTTCTAGTGGTAAAGGCATCTTATCCGATCTCCTTATAAGTACTAAAGAAGGAAGAGTTTTCTCTCTCTCTATGGATCTGTAGCCCAGAATAACCTATATCTGGCAACCAAATCAAGTCAGTCTGCAGGCTTTCACATCACAAGATAAGAACTACCGCAAATGGAACTATTTATACGCTGTTGCCCTCATGAACGTATCCATTAAAATATAGCTTGATAATTGCAAGACTGTGAGAGGAAGTACTGTTTTCTAGTTCAACATTTGTATTTAAATTTGATTAGACAGACAAGCTAATCAGAAGAGCAAGGGGGGTCGAATGAGATAATTAGCTGAAGAAGAAACCGCCCAAAATGCTAATATTTAATCAAGAAAGGCCACTATGACAGTAAAACCACACAGCCCAGCCATGCACCTCCTCCGTTTAATTTTCCAAGTCTGAAAGCACGCTCAGAAACAGTGCTACTATTTCTTTTTTTCCTGCTGTAATTGCTTTCCGCTTCCTTGACTGTCTCATGTGGCACTGATGTGGCTATGGTGGGTTTATTAGAAAATTGGATAAAAGTCGAGTTTAATGAGGTTGTCTGAAGATTTGACCTGTAATGATGTTCCCCTTTCCCCCTGCCATAGGCTGTGGCGATTCTGACAGCTACCTACCCTGTGGGACACATGCCATATGGCTGGTTGACGGAAATCCGAGCTGTCTACCCTGCTTTTGACAAGGTGAGCTTGTGCTTTAAAGTGAGGGGAAATGCCTTTCAATGAGGCATGCTCTGGATTTTGTCCCACTCTTGTTTTTACCACTAGGGATGATGAATCACACCAGTTTGTGACAGTGTCCAGGAGATGAAAGGAGGCGAGGCAGGCCCTGTGTATTTATTAAAGCTGAAAGGAGGAGTAGATTTATTATTCATGGGCATTATGAATGCAATGTAAGACTTTTCTATTTGGTCAGGCATTTGGCAGGCAGAAGTAGGGTTTGGGGGAACTTGGAATAATAAGCGAATTTAAACCAGTTTTATGTGTAATTCTGTATATTTTTAAGTAGCTATATGGATTTGATTTTTAATCGTTTCGGGAGATTTTTAATGTGTTGTGAATTGCCGTTTGGTGAGACAGCAGTATATAAATATAAATAAATAAATCACATCTTTGGGTGGCCCTCCGAATATCAAAATTATATCAGTGACGAAACGAGTATTTAAATAGCTGCTTTTTCAGGTATTCCATTTGGGGTTGGGGTTTTTTTGTGCTTAGGGTCATGTTGCAATTTTAATTACATTTTTCGCAATTGTGTATGCGCAACAGTGCTGATATTGCTGAAAATGACATCACCAAAATGTCTGAAAAAAACAAAACTGAACCAAAAACCCCCAAACTACACAAAATAACCCAAATGAATATCCAGTGGAACAGAAATGGACAGTGGTCATTATCCACCTTGTCATTTTTGGTAAATTCAACAGGTTTTGCTTGGTTTTTCTGAATAATCATTTCAGCTCTAATATTTACATAGTTGTTTCAAATACTCGGTTGTTTCAAATACTCGTCGTTTTAACCAGAAAGTTGGTTGCACAGATTCAGCTGTCATCAGTCCCACATTCTGTCAAATCTTACTGCAAACATAGCAAGCAATTTGTCGACACTGTTCATATGCAGATTCTGTGCTAGCCAGAATGGAATATAAATTTGTCCACATCACCCGGCTGAAAACAAGATCTAGTATGATGATCCCATTGAATTGGAGGAGGAGGAAGAATAACTGTACAGCTTATATATGGAGTTAACAGTTAATGTTAAATAAGAAGCCCAGAATTATTTCAGTCCATTGCAAATTGCAGTCATAGTCTGCATTTATAGGACTCAATCTCTCAATCAGAGAGATTTATAGGACTCAGTCTCTCATTCAGAGATTTGCTGTTTACCACAATGGAATGGACCATGATTTGGCCAATTGTGAACTTGTCCAGATAGCTTTGCTGTAGAGCTATTCAGCACTGGAAGCAGCAGTTCCAGTCATATATGAAGTGGCCAATCACTGCCAAGTGTGAGAAGGAAGTTAGGATATAAAACAGTGGGATGGTCTAAATGCAATGTAAAGTTGAATGTAAATACATCAGTTACACCTCCAGGAACTATGAAGACTTCATGGGTATAGGGAAATGCGATATAGAGTGTTTTTAGACAAGACATAACCATGCAAGTCCACCCATCAACCATGCACCCGAATGCCCATGTGGAGGCGGTGTGGGTGGAGGCGCACTCCTGTGAGCCACACAGCACCCACACATGGCCACTCATGGAGTGAGAAACAGCCAGAGTGCCTCATGTGGCAGAAGGTAAAACAGTGCGTGGGGACAGGTGTCCGGCTGTCCGCACATCCCTTGGCCCATTTGAACAGGGGCATCCAACCACGCCAACGGACAAGCCCGCAGCTAGCCACCTCCCCAGTCCAGCCCACAGCCCTGCCAGGAGCTCTCTGGGGAGCTCTTAAAGGACGCATGTGTGAAATACTACACTATATTGGCTCAAAGTATAACAAACCCCCTCACAACACATGAAAGAACAGCCAACGCCATGGACGACAGCAGCTCAGACAGCAGCATCCTGTGCGTCCCACTCATTCATTCATTCATTAGATTTTTACCCTGCCCCTCCTAGAAACAGCTCGGGGCGGCTTACAACAATAAAAACAATATCTATAAAATATATCTAAAAACAATTAAAACATATCAGTACAATTCAAATATTAAAACAGGGCCCAGGAACTCGCTAAAACAATAAATAGGGTAGGTGAGATAAAACCCTCTACCCGCCCCTCCCCCCCCCCCCCCC
>QEPC01010227.1:3680419-3705965 GCA_003113815.1 Sphenodon punctatus
AGTGAAGGGGGGCTGGGAGCCAGGACTCCTGGGTTCTCAGGGAGGGGAGTGGGGCTAGTGGGTTAGTGCAGCGGGGACTGTGTGTGGTAAAATTGAGGTTTGGAAATCCTGAGATGTCACTGCAAGTCATGCAATTTCAGCTGTGTTCAAAATCCTGGAAATGGGCTGTATGTGATAAAATTGGACTCAAGGTGTGACTGGGGTGCTTTACAAGGATGGGTCCCTGTGTTTTGAGTTTATAAATTATTTATTTTAAGCTTGATGTGCATGTAGACTGTGTTTTTCTTCCATCCAATGTTAACCCTGGGAACTCCTTGCTGCGGGGTTATGCCATGCCACTGTCCTACCATCCCCCTGGCTCCGCCTACTGTCCTCCTGGCTCCGCCCCTAAGCCCGCCATCCTTACTGCCCCAGTGCCCCTCCAACCTCAAAACCCACCAGCCGCCCCTGGAGGGTATGCACACAAGGATAGGGGACAGATCCATGGGACAGATTTATGATCTGGGCCTTCCTTTTCCTGAGTACATTCCTTAAGCAACCCCACCTCCAACTTGCACGTGGCCCTTGAATATTTTACTACTTGTCATAGTGGCCCCTGGGAAGAAAACGTTTTCCAACTATTACAAATATAAGACATAGATTGTGGTATATGATCACGATGGAGCGCATTACAGCAGACCTACGAGAGAAACTCAAAGCATTCTATGCAGTCTGGACAAAATGCTGGGACATTATTCAAAAGAAACTTCTGCTGGGAAAAAAAAAGAAACTTCTGCTGGAATCAACTAGAACAATCTACATCAGAGACCTGGTATAAGACCCAAGGAAACAAAGTTCAAGGAAAAACAGGACAATGAACTTTACTCTCAACAACTTATCTTAGTGAGCAAACAACAGATATAGTTTGAACCCCCCTTTCCTTTGAAAAACCACCCTACCCTCCCCAGTTACCCTGATTTGTTTAAAATGTTGTTGGTACAAAACTTACTTGCTTCTTCTCAACTTCTGCACTTCGGGGCAGACCCGGCTACGAAAGAGAGAGCTGTAATATGAATACATTATTTTTGTAATGAGAAGAATTTCTTATTAATAAAAACTTACCCCCAAAAATTAGACTGGTGGCGCCGGTATTGAAGCTTTTCAATGTGAAATCGGGACCATGTGCCTTGTATGAGGCTGAAATTTGGGGCCTGGCCCCTGTTGAGACCCTTGAGTTACCTCAAAATTTGTTTGAGAACCCTGCTTGCTGTACCTAAGTGTGTTCCCGCTTGTTTATTGCGGCTTGAAACCGGGACTTTGCCTATAAAAGTAAAAATTCTCATGGCCGCACTAAATTATTGGAACAAACTGGAAGGTATGCTAGAGGATAGACTACCTCGTTGCCGCTATGATGAGGCCAGGACATGGTCCTCTCCGCATTCATGGACTAATAGGGTGGTGAGCCAGCTCCATAACTTGGGCCTTTCCTTGGAGATGCTTAACTCCATCCACCAATGCAGCAGAAAGAGACTTATTTGCAAACAGCTTATAGATCAAGCAGTACAGTTGGACATAGGGGAGGTGCGAGTTCTCAAGAGTGTCCCATTATATAAGGAGTTCAAGCGTACTATTGGGCCCGAGCCGTATTTAGATATATTGGAAGACCCTGGCCTACGTAGGACTTTGACTCTTTTGAGGTTTGACCTACTACCTACTAAAATGCTGATAGGGAGGTGCTGTGGAATACCTTATGAAAGAAGATTATGCTCCTGTAATACAGGACATGTCAAAGACTTACTTCACACTTTATTTGTCTGCCCCCTCATGCAGTATGCGAGGGAGCTATTTCTTACCTCTGGGCTTGCCTTGAGGCCGCATTCCTCCCCTATTCAGTTGTTGGTATTCTTCGCAACGCAACTGCCAAAGCCACTGACCTTGTAGTCAGTTTGGCCTTGATGGCCCGCGAGCTCTGTAAGCGTAACTCTTGAGCTATATATTTGTCCTTTTGGTCTGGCTATATAGCTTATTTGGAATTTCGTCTCAACCTGCCTGTTTTTGATTATTGGGTATTTATGGTTTAACATCTTAGTACATTGTGCCACATGACTGTTATGTATTATTTGTCCCCTGCGTGGAGGGGTTTTTGTACCTGAGACTTTATTTTACTTTTTATATTGGGACATGGCGAAAGCTAGTTCCATTATTATTATTATTATTATTACTACTTAAAAAACCCACCCGTTTTCCGACCTCTGTTGTAGAGGATTCCACTCCCACTGTCCTAGGGAACTTCTCCTCCCATTTTGTTCTGCTTCCCTAACGTAGCTGCTTTCGGCTGCTATATGGATGTGTTCCAGGCAGAAATGTAAAGCCTACTTATATGTCACAGAGACGAATTTAAAAAACAACACACAAACCAGATTGCATTGGCGTACAAGTGTTAATTTATTTTCAGCACAGAACATCTAATAGTTTTAATTGTGTACAGTTCATTAGGCTTAATCAGTAGAACCAGGTGTACAGAGGTCTTTGTTTGTATTAGTCACTCCTTTGGCTAATTGGATCAGTAGTGAGTCAGAGTGGTTACGCTAATGTGTATAAGTAAAGCTGATATGATTTATCACGACAAACACCATTTTAGTTGAAAATGGCCAATTTCCTGCTTTTTCAAGGATGCAGAAACTTACTGGTTTTTGCAACAATTTGTTTGAATTACCATTCAGGAACGCCTTTTGGTTCCTTTGATGCTTTTTGTACCTTGGGCAATTTGACAAAACTAAAAATGACTAGAGTAACCGAAACTTGCTGGCAGAAATACAGAAAGTGGCGAATAGGAGAAACTCATCACAAATGTGAAGATTCTTGAGAAACTTTGGCAAAATTTCTAAAAAGATGAAAATTCCCATTGATTCAGGAGCTGGAGATTTGTTTCAGCACTATGTATATAAAGCAGGCCATTTTGTGTTGCTGTGACATCCCAGGAGACAAGGAAATTCCTTGTGTAATGCCACTTTAAAATAGCACCTTACAAACCACAAGCGCAATTTTTTAAAAAAATAAATCATTTGCATCCTTTAAGAGTTGAAGTGTGCAATCACTCCTTCACAAAGAAATTAGTACGGTCTTTGAGAGGTGGATTGAACAATGTGTTTCTGTGTGTATGGAAAGTATTTTGTAGTTTGTGGATGTCCTATGTGGAATCTTGAATGATTAGAAACAAGAAAAAGATCAGGTTCCACATCATGCTCAGGTGCCAGAAGCTCTCCATTAGAGTCCAGTAAATGCCTGCTATCCCTTTCTCTCATTTTAAGAATCAAATTAACACCCATTATCTCTTTCTGTCACCCTAGACTAACCCCAGCAATAAAATGGTGAACACTAGCAGTACAGTCTCAGCAACACATATCAAGAAGTTCACCTTTGTCTGCATGGCGCTATCCTTAACGGTAAGTGGTCACTGATATTATCTTTATTAATTTTGTTTGTATGAGCAGCAAAACTGTGGATGCGTCTTACCAGGCTCTCGTAACAAGGAGGCCACCTTTTCAGTGAAAAATCAGACTTTAGTCTACTTTGAAAAAAAAAAATCAGATTTCTTTTGAAAGTGTGTGGACCACATGATCCCTGTTTCCCTGCCCCCGACGAGGCACCTAAGGCTTAAGGTTTCAGTCTCCTTCTCTGTCCTGTACTAAGGCAATGTGGGCAAGGCATACTCTTCCACTAAAAGGCAAAATAGCTATTCAAGGGGTTTTATCTGAAAAGGAGAGAAATTAAGGTGATTTCTAGTTGTTAAACACTTCAGGCTCTGCTTAATACTTTGGTGAAATGCTGTGGCTGATTCACCCCCATAAAGTTTTTCTTTTCTTTCATTGATCTACATTAAACTTGCGCATTTGTTTGAATATACAGAAGGCAACTTCTCAAAAGAAGCTGTCTAGAGTAGAGAGACTGTGTGTTTGCTATGTTGACCGCAGATATGAGAGATAATATCGTTCAAATGATCGCTTTTACTGGACCGACTTCTGTTGATGAGAGTGTGCAAGCTTTTGGGCCGCACAAGGCCCTTCCTCAGCTGCACCACACATCTGGAGGGCCCATGTTCCCTGGTAATCCTGCAGCCCCATTGCTGGAAGGGTCCCCCATTCCATCTTGCACCAGGCCCCATTCCAACCTAGCTACACCCCTGGGACCAGGTGTGTGTGTGTGTGTGTGTGTGTGTGTGTATATATATATATATATATATATATATATATATATATATATATATATATATATATGGGGAGGGGGGGGAATAAGTTGGGAGAACTCTGTTTGGGGGGAAAATCCATTTAAATTCAGTGAGGGGAAACTAGTAACTAAATAATGAACAGAATAAATGCAGGTGAAGATGGATGCATAAGAGCAAACACTAGGAAGGGGGGTGTAGAAAAGGAAGTTCAAAGAGGAAAGTTGTTAGCCTATCAGAACATTTAAACACAATGCAAGGAATATATAGTAGGTATAAGGAAACTGGGTCGCTTAGCAGGGGGTTGGACCAGATTACTCTTGAGGTCCCTTCCAACCCTACTCTGAATTTTGATTAGATTAATAGCACCATAGAGCTTTTGCAAGCCTAGGTTTGTGGGCATGTATTTGTATTTCCTTCCCCCCACCCAACCCAAAAAACAGAAAAACACATCTTCAGTAGTTTGTCACTCACAATTCTGTGCCAACAACAGAGGCTCCCAGACTAGGATTCTGGCAAACGGGCTGTTTACAAAATTCCTCTAAAAGGTGCAGAAAGTGGTGAAATAGTAACAATTATTCCAGTCAGCTCCACCTATGTATCCTTTCCTCTCCCATTACTGGAAGATATCAATGTAGCACAGTGCTGAATCACTGATTAAGATCTGCTGACAAGGCCTGTTTGAATCAGTATCTGTGGCATTGAATGACTCCTATTTGTTTTGCTTAATGAGGAAGAAAAGTTGCGGGGGTGGGGGGGTTTGATTTTTTTTTAAAAAAAATCTTTCCATGAAACTAATATTGATGAGGAACAGAACAGGCCTTGAACTCCCCACAAATAAACTAGTGTATCTAGAAATACCTCCCATTCAGAAGCTGATTTAAGCCTTGGCAGTTTGTTCCAGACAAACTCTTTGCTTGGTGTCAGCTTGTTATTCTTCCAGGGTGCAGTCTCCCAAAAAGAAACATGCACCAAAACCTGTTGCCTCCAGGGTTTTTAAATCATGTGAACAGATTAGGTTGCAGGATACCTTTTCAAAATGATCCATTAGTATGAGGGTGTTAGCCGAGATTTAACAATTGTGCTTTCTTCCGTCTTACACGTTTCTGGTAATGTGGGAATGGACACTTCCTACTTTCTATGCCAGCCATAAAATTTACTCCCTCTGGACAGGAAGGATTCCCATTCTCCAACCCTCTGAGCAGCCATGGAGAAGCATGGCCTCCTCATGCTTATCCCACCCCCTACCCGGTTTGACACCCATTGGCTGTCTTACCTGGTACTCAGCCAAGTGGCCATAGACAAACATGGCCACCCAATGCTGCCCCCCCCTCCCCCCAGCCGAGCGTCTACGACCACTCCCAGGAGTGGTTCCACTGCAGGGGCAGCCAGGCGGGCAGTGAGGTAGGCACAGAGAGACTGATTGCGTCTGCTGCCTTACTGGGGGAGGGGAGTGAGCTTAGCCAGCCTGGCCTCCATGGCCTGTTGCTTCTTACTGCCGGTGCCACCTGTGCCTTGTGTATGCCCACCGTGCGACCGGTTCATGGGCACTATCAAACACACCAGACACTCAAAATGCATCCAGCCTATTAAGCGCATTATGCCATGAAAAGATATGGCTGATGGTCACATTAAACTTTAACTAACTATATATATAAAAAAACAGTTCAGTTGTGCCCCCATAATCAACTCACGCTGCCCGCACCCCATAACCAGTTCATTTGTGCGCCTGCCCCCCATATAATCAATTCATGCTGCCCCCCCATCCCATAACCATTTCATTTGTGCCCCCAAGGCAACGTGAATTCATTATATGGGGGGCACAAATGAACTGGTTATGGGGTGCGGGTTTAAAGACAATATTCCTGTTAGCAATAACTTCATTAAGAAGAGTTAGTGAAATAGCAGCCATAATAATCTCGGAACCATATTTGCAAACTTTTCAAGATAGAATAGATATTGCTTTACATCCTTTCCTATCTAAAATAGTATAAGTAAGAAAGTTGTGAGAACGTGGTCCTTTTTACATGGGCCTCTCCCAGCCATGAACACGCAGATTTCTGCATGTTCATGGGTGGGGGAGCCCCGTGTGAACGACTTGGCACACATGCCCACAGTGAGTGGGGGTGCATGCGAGCGCATGCCTAACACTCATCCCCACACACGGAGCAACCGGGGGAAACAGCGGTGGGTGTGGATGGGGGGGGGGTGCGGCTGTGTGCACGCCCCGCCCGTGCACCAGCGCGCCCAAGAATCCCATCCACCCGGCGGAGCCATGTAAAAACAGCCTGTGAGGAGCCACTCAAAGAACAGAAGGTTGCTGCCTTTTGAAAACAAGGTTTTTTGAGATGGCCCCTAACATTCTCGAAAACCCACCCTGTAGAGCTAACCCTACCACATGGAATGTTCTTATATTCCTAGAAAGGGTTGGAAGGAACTGTCGTTCTGAGGGGGGGAGTGCTTTTTATACTAGAGGAGCTCGAGACCGTCACATGGTCTATTATTTGAATAAGGTGAGCATGCACAAACCACTTGTGAGAATGTTGGGAGCCATCTTGAAGAACCTTCTTTACAAGGCAACAACCTTCTGATCACTTGCATGGGGAGGAGTTATTTGTAAACAAACAGCTTTATCTCCCTGTCCGATCCTGCTGCAGCACTACTAGCAGCCTGCAGGTAAAGGCAGGTGAGGGATGGAGACCAAAGCCAGGGAGGGGAGGCAGAAGAACATATTGGGGAAGAAGCTGGCTGCAGCCTGCTGCCTGCCCAGGGAAGTGCTTGGGGCCCCAGCTGGCTGCGGGGCCATGTGCAGCTACACATGCCTGGGGCCAGCCCTGCCTGCATCCTAAACAAAAGGTTTTTCAATAGGGAAGACCTTTAGCCAAGAGGGCAATGCAGCCTTTAGCAGGAGCTTAGCTTAAAAGCAAATGGTAGAAATAAGAATCTCAGTAAGGCAAGCTTTTCTTTTGGCATGTAAAGGAGGACATTTTTATACTAGTGTTCAGAATTCATCAATGCTTGAGCTTCTTCCCACAACAGTTAGACCTGTGTATTAGCAACAGAGCATTCAAAATAGCTTTTGCTTTAAGGTTTGGAACTTGTTTCTTCCATTAGTCCAGATCCAGGCAAGTGTAGACTGTTCAATCCCTAATCCACGGGATCATGAATAAACTTGAAATGATGGCATGAATTTAACAAGCACTGGAGTAAAATACAGGGCCAAAGAGCCTCAAACACAGGGAGCTCCAGCTCACACAGGGGCAGTAGTTTAGGAGCGCACCCCAACACATGAGGCTCGTCAATAAACTAGAAATAACATATGTGTAACACTAACAAATTTAGCCAATGTAGTGGTGTTGCATATCATTTCCACAGCACTTTTAGCATTCAAAATGCTTTCCCATTTTTATCCAGTTCACCTTCACAACAATCCTTTGAGGTAATATCAATGCAACACCACACTTCTTGTGCTCCGTTTTCCCTTTATTTCATTGTCGCTCATTGACTGGTAAGCAGATTCCTTTATAAATCTGCAATCCAGTTGCAGGTTGGTCAAAGAAAAAGGAACAGCATAGAACAACAATTCTGTTTTGAAGCACTGGAATGGAGGTTAAGGGGCACTGGGGGGAAGGTTAAGGGGCAGGCTAGTCACACAGTGATTGGCTCAAAAATACAGAAACAACAATCTCAGGAACAAAATCGTGTCTTCAATAATGCGGTAAGTGGTAAATGAACAGTACACAGTAAACAGTAAGTGGAAAGTCTATAAATGGGGACGGCATCTCACAGTATTGCGAGAACTGAGAAATCACATTGGTATCGGGAAACAGTCAGGAAACTTTCAAGGTGGAGATCGTGGAGTATCTTGGGATGCTCTTCTGCATTGCGTTCATCCAGCCCACCCTCAGCCAGCTGGCAAAGGGCATCTGCTAGTACATACCCCCAGAAAACCCTGAGACCCAGCTCTGTGTCTCATAATAGTCTTTAAGATACCTACATTCTTGACCTGTGTCGACCCCAATTTGAGACTTGAATACTATCTGTGACCCCAGACAGCAGTAAAGACATGCAAAATATATGAATATCAGTTGAGATCATGACTCCATCTGCAGATGCTGTGACCCCACTTTGGGTCACAACTGATAATTTGGAAACCTCTTCTCGAAGGCCCCAAATCACATGTGACCTCACCAATCCCTGAAACCAAATATGTGCTGAATGGGGGGGACAATTTGCATTATTACCTTGATTTGTGGACAGGTTAAGTAATTTGCTCATGAATACACAAAAAAAGCCCAAGAATTGACCCCTTATTCCCAAGTTTATGGTTTGAGTTTTTGGAGGGATGGGGGGAAACACAGAACGAGGCGGGAGAGTGAATGAGGCAGAATTCAGAGACAAGACCAGAGAGAGTGGTTATTTGGAGAAACCTGGTAAGAAGAACTAACACCCAGAATTCCCCTTGGCCCCTACCCACTGCCCTGTTGCCTGTTTCAGTCCCTGGCCTAAACCCAATTTTCAAATTCTACTTAAATCTAGTTTTGTGCCGCCCCCCCCTCCCCCCCCCATTCATTGCAGGCAGGGTAATTTGGGGGGCCCAGCTGCCTGGGCATGGCTGAGATGCCTCTGACTCTTCTTTATGGACTTAGTTAGTGAGTTCCTTTGCTGTTTCCCCCCCGTATTGTCTGCTTTCTAATTTTAAGGGGGCAGGGAGTGAATTGGTGGAATGTTTTTTGTTGTTGTTGTTGTTATTCTTGAGTTCCTTTTGCAGTTTGGTGTAGGTGGGATGTGGGTGGTTGTTTTTTTTCTAAAGAGCATTCCACCCTGCCTGGCTGCAGCAGCTGGCTTTTTCCCTGCAGCACAACTGTGCAACTCCACACTGGTTTTTACCCTGCAGTACAGCTCGGCCTACCATTCGCTAGGCTCGGCCTACCATTGACCTGGTCCCACCCACTCCTGGCCCCGCCCTGCACCACACCAGCCGCCACTGCCCCCAACATTGAGCTCAAAGCTAGACCAGTTTCTGGAACCCACTGTTACAGCACTGTCAAAAGTGTCTCCTTTCCCCCATATTGCCCTGAGTGTGTTGACGCTCAAGATTTTATACAAGCTGATTGTTTCTCCTCCTGCCTCCGGCTACTCCTCCGTTCAGGTAGCTCTGCGGGTGACCGCCAGGAGGCAGAAGAAGAAAACTCGCTGGTGCGCCTGCGCGTCAGAGCTACCCCGACTCCTCAGTCTTTTCTTCTGCCTTCTGACCGTCAAGAGCATTTTTTGTGGCGGAAGGCATTTTGCACTTTTTTGTTGTTGTTTTGTTCCTCTTCCTTCTATGCCCACCAAGATCAGAGACGGACCCTATCGGGCGGGCAGGCGGGGCCACAGGGGCAGCGAGTTTCCCGGACCAGCTCTCGGGAACCGCAACTGGAGCCCCAGCCAGCTCCCTCGCAAGGCGTCTGGGAGCAGGGGAGCCGTGTAGGGGTCAGTTTTTTCTTGATTTGGGGGGGTCAGGTCCCCAACCCCAGCGGTCATCCCCCCGCCTAAGGACAGTCACCACTCAGCGAGAGCCTGTTCTACCTGCAGCGCCAGACTCGGCAGTGGCGGATAAAAATCCTTTTCCCACGCTGCGGGAATCAGTCTCAGCCGCATCACGAGACCTGAGAGCGGCGGACAAACACCCCGTTGTCCCGGAGAGATGGAGGCGGGACCGGGAACCCAGACACAGGAGCAACCCATTCCAGCCGGGGAGGACACGCAAGTACCTGATATTCCTGCTTGGAATAACACAATGGGGAAAATTCTGCAGTCACTGGAAAAACTATGTGAACTGCAAGAACAGGGGAACCAAAAAAGAGCATCTCCCAGAACAAAAGCCCCCAAGCGCTCATGGGGGAAGGACCCATAAAAGGCGGGAAAACAAAAGGCGAAAACCCCACAAGGGGGCGCTATAGCCTGCCTGTTAGCCTCCCCTCAGACGTCTGGGGAGAGCTCCGTAGAGGAACAACCCAAGAGGCGGAGAGGGCAGGCCCAGACCCTGTTGGACTCAGACTCTGACCCTGGCTCTGAGCAAGAGTTTGCTGACACAGGGGGACCAGGTTTCCAGGAACCCTTGCCCAGACCGTAAAGACAGGGATAGGCAGTTCCCGCTATCCTGCAGGGATGAGCTCTTGGCCCAGGTGTCCAAGACCTTACAATTAAAAGAAAAATCATCTAAAGGGGAATCCTCGGACTCTCAGGAGGAGGAGGAAAGAGACTATATTCCATCACTACATGGCATAGATTCAGGAGTTCCTTTGGATAGGGTTTTTGAAAAATTAGTATTGGAGGAATGGAAACAACCTAACAAGGCTTATATGATGAACAGAACCCAAGCCTCACTGTATTCCTTCTCGAGAAAGAAGGAACCGCTGTTTAAAAATCCCAAAGTGGATGCAGCAGCGGTCTTTCTGGCCAGACAAACTGTGTTCCCCATGGCGGGGGATTGCTATCCAAAGGATCCGACTGATAGGGCAGTAGATACTGCTCTTAGAAGGGGCCTAGATTCATCAGCCTCAGCCCTAAAAATCAGTATCCTCTGCTCATATGTAGCTCGAGCCCTTCTCTCCTGGATGCAGGAGGCTCAGGACCCAGAGATCTCAGACAAGAGATCCCAGATATTACCATCACGTATTACGCTGGCCACAGTATTACTGGCTGACTCCTCCATGGATGCCATTAGATGGTCAGCTCGAGCAGTGGCTAACGCAGTCTCCACTAGATGGAGAGTATGGCTGAGATCCTGGCAAGGGGATATCACCGCCAAAAACTTCTAGTTGCAGACCCCTATAAGGGTCTCAGACTTTTTGGCATATGTCTGGACAAGGTCTTAGCGGATGCAAGCGACAAGACTAAACCAAAGTCCCTTCAGTAGGTGGGATCTAGGAAGAGATTTTTTTCGGGGCCCACACAATAAAATCAGAGGGACTTTTGGAATGTTTAGGAGATTCCAGCCCCAGGCGAATAGAGAATCAGCAGCCAATTTCTCCTTTCACACTAGGGGCCAATGACCGGCCAGGTTTGACAAGCAAAAGCCCAGAGCCCCCCCTTCAGGGCAGGCCAAACAGGATGCATTACTATCTAGAGACCCAAAACATAGGGGGCAGGTTGCAGCTTTTCTCAGATCTCTGGGAAAAGTCAGTGTCAGACACCTGGGTGGTAACATGCATAAAACACTGTTACGCCATAGATCTAATAAAACGGCCAAAAGAAAGATTCATATCATCCCCAGCCTCCAACAACCCGGCAAAACACCTGGCCATGATGACAGAGGTTGCTCCACATCCAAGCAATAGAATCAGTACCCCCAGGGCAAGCTGGATTTGTTTCTAGTTCCCAAAAAACCGGAAAGTTGGAGGGCAGTGCTAGATCTAAAGACCTTGAACAGCGCAGTAAGGACACAAAAATTCAAAATGGAGATACTCTCGTCCATATGCCAGAGTCTGAGGAAAGGGGATTGGATGGCCTCTCTTGATCTAAAGGAGGCCTATCTGCATATCCCAGTCTGCCCAAGACACTGAAAGTGGCTCAGATTCTGCTATCACCAGTCATATTACCAGTTCAAGGCCCTTCCCTTTGGTCTTTCCTCAGCCCCGAGAACATTCACCAAAATCCTGGTTCCCCTAATAGCGAATCTCAGGAGGGAGGGGGTCCACCTATACCCCTACCTCGACAATCTTCTCATCAGGTCCCAATCGAAAACCAAACTCCTGGCAGACGTAGACAGAACCATACAATATCTGCATCTTCACAGGTTTCTGGTCAACAGGGAGAAGAGTCACCTTTCACCCACGCGCAGGCTGGAACATCTAGGGGTAATACTAGATACAACCTCAGACACCGCTTTCATCCCTCCAGCCAGACAACAGAAAATCTGCATGCTCATTTGATTCTGACACCAGAAGCGAATGAGGCTAAAACCATTAGCGCAGTTACTGGGGCTCCTGGTGAACAGGGAGAAGAATCACCTGTCGCCCACACGCAGGCTGGAACATCTAGGGGTAATACTAGATACAACCTCAGACACCGCTTTCATCCCTCCAGCCAGACAACAGAAAATCTGCATGCTCATTCGACTCTTACGACATCAGAAGCAGATGAGGCTAAAACCATTAGCGCAGCTACTGGGGCTCCTGGTGTCATGCACTCGTCAGGTACAATGGGGTCAATTCCACCTCAGACCCTTGCAACTCATGCTGCGACTTACGCAAAGAGAGCTGACTCTCGGTCTCAACCCGTGGGTCTCCATACCACAAAGTCTAGGACCCTCCATGTCCTAGTGGTTAAGGCCGGAAACGTTCAACGCAGGCACACCCCTGTTGGAACCCTCCAGAGCGGTAATCACCATGGATGCCAGTCTCGCAGGATGGGGAGCACATGCGGGATCCGCATCGGCCCAGGGGCTGTGAAGCACAAGAGACCAGTCTCGCAGCATAAACTTCCTGGAGCTAAAGGCAATTAGGCTCACCCTGAGGCAACTTTTACCGTCCCACCCCACTCAACACGTTCTGATATACACAGACAACATGATGGCCAAGGCTTATATAAACCACCAGGGCGGATCGAGAGCCCCCGGCCTCAGCAGGGAAGCGATGAAGCTCTTCACATGGGCTCAGAAGCACATATACTCTATGAAGGTGCTCCGTATCAAGGGACACGACAACACACGAGCAGACTGGCTCAGTCGCCGCACAATCCATCCCCATGAATGGGCCCTGGACAAGGATGTCTTCAATGAGCTAGTGGAGATCTTCGGTCTTCCATCAATGGATCTGTTTGCCAATCAGGAGAACGCACAGGTACCAAGGTTCATGTCCAGAACTCCGTGCAGCACAGCATTAGCAGTGGACGCACTGAACCAACCGTGCCTTTTATATGCGTTTCCTCCTTTTTCCGTTGATTGCACGAACAGAAGCAAAGATCATCAAGGAGAGAGCTCAGGTAATCCTCATAACTCCATGGTGGCCCAGAAGGCCTTGGTTTTCGGACCTGATAGAGCTTAGTCAAGTACCTCACAAGCCCTTGCCGCCTCAACCCAACCTGCTCACTCAGGGTTCATTGGTGTACGACAACTTACAGAACCTACATCTGACAGCTTGGAGCTTGAACGCTCAGCATTGAAAAGACGGGGTTACTCAGAGGCGGTTCTTGCGACCTTGCAACAATCTAGGTGCCCCGCAACAAGGAGATCGTATAGAGCTACCTGGAGAACTTTTGCCATGTGGGCAGCAAAAAGAGATCAGAATCCCTGCAAAGCAGGAGTAGAGGAAATCCTACAATTCCTGCAGGAGGGGTTAGAAAAGGATCTAAAACCGAACACCTTGGCTAGGCAGGCAATGGCATTAGACTCAGTTCTGAGGACGGTAGCTAATAAAAATGTTTCCTCCCATAGACACATCAAACAGTTCTTGAGGGCAGCAAGAGCCATATCCCCTGCAGTGGTCCATAGATGTCCTCCTTGGGACTTGACTTTAGTCCTGGACGCTCTGACCAGGGCATCCTTTGAGCCCCTCGAACACATCTCTTTGTATATGCTATCTCTTAAGGTTTCGTTCTTGATATCCGTTACTTAGGCTAGAAGAATATCAGAATTAGGAGCCTTATCTGTGGAGGAAAATTTCTGTACCTTTCAGGAACAGTCGGTGACGTTGAGAATAGATCAGGCTTTCATACCCAAGGTCAATTCGTTTTTCCACAGGAGCCAGGAGATAGTTTTACCATCCTTTTGCCCAAAGCCAGCTCATCTTAAGGAAAATAATTGGCATACCCTAGACGTGCGTAGGGCGCTAAAGATTTATTTAGCTAGAACTCTGGGATTCAGGACATCCACAGCCTTATTTGTAAATATTAGACCAGGTCTTAAAGGGTCTAAAGCCTCAAAAAAGCTAATATCAAAATGGATAAAGCAATGCATTGTGGAATTCTATAAGGTAAAGGGTAAGACTCCTCCCCTCCAAATTTGGGGTCATTCGGTCAGAGGGGCGGCTGCTACCTCATACGCTTTCAAGGCCACGGCTTCCTATGATGTGATATGCAGGGCAGCCACCTGGTCGTCACTGCATACCTTTGTAAAACATTATAAATTAAATGTCTACAAGTCAGCAGAGGCTGCCTTTGGTAGAAGGGTGCTACAGGCGGTGCTGGAATCTCCCGACGCTGTTTGTTCCCACCCTTAGAGGCATGTTTGTGGCTCGGGTACATCCCAAACGGAGGAGTAGCNGACCTTGAACAGCGCAGTAAGGACACAAAAATTCAAAATGGAGATACTCTCGTCCATATGCCAGAGTCTGAGGAAGGGGGATTGGATGGCCTCTCTTGATCTAAAGGAGGCCTATCTGCATATCCCAGTCTGCCCAAGACACTGAAAGTGGCTCAGATTCTGCTATCACTGGTCATATTACCAGTTCAAGGCCCTTCCCTTTGGTCTTTCCTCAGCCCCGAGAACATTCACCAAAATCCTGGTTCCCCTAATAGCGAATCTCAGGAGGGAGGGGGTCCACCTATACCCCTACCTCGACAATCTTCTCATCAGGTCCCAATCGAAAACCAAACTCCTGGCAGACGTAGACAGAACGATACAATATCTGCATCTTCACAGGTTTCTGGTCAACAGGGAGAAGAGTCACCTTTCACCCACGCGCAGGCTGGAACATCTAAGGGTAATACTAGATACAACCTCAGACACCGCTTTCATCCCTCCAGCCAGACAACAGAAAAACTGCATGCTCATTCGACTCTTACGACACCAGAAGCAGATGAGGCTAAAACCATTAGCGCAGCTACTGGGGCTCCTGGTGTCATGCACTCGTCAGGTACAATGGGGTCAATTCCACCTCAGACCCTTGCAACTCATGCTGCGACTTACGCAAAGAGAGCTGACTCTCGGTCTCAACCCGTGGGTCTCCATACCACAAAGTCTAGGACCCTCCATGTCCTAGTGGTTAAGGCCGGAAACGTTCAACGCAGGCACACCCCTGTTGGAACCCTCCAGAGCGGTAATCACCACGGATGCCAGTCTCTCAGGATGGGGAGCACATGCGGGATCCGCATCGGCCCAGGGGCTGTGAAGCACAAGAGACCAGTCTCGCAGCATAAACTTCCTGGAGCTAAAGGCAATTAGGCTCACCCTGAGGCAACTTTTACCGTCCCACCCCACTCAACACGTTCTGATATACACAGACAACATGATGGCCAAGGCTTATATAAACCACCAGGGCGGATCGAGAGCCCCCGGCCTCAGCAGGGAAGCGATGAAGCTCTTCACATGGGCTCAGAAGCACATATACTCTATGAAGGTGCTCCGTATCAAGGGACACGACAACACACGAGCAGACTGGCTCAGTCGCCGCACAATCCATCCCCATGAATGGGCCCTGGACAAGGATGTCTTCAATGAGCTAGTGGAGATCTTCGGTCTTCCATCAATGGATCTGTTTGCCAATCAGGAGAACGCACAGGTACCAAGGTTCATGTCCAGAACTCCGTGCAGCACAGCATTAGCGGTGGACGCACTGAACCAACCGTGCCTTTTATATGCGTTTCCTCCTTTTTCCGTTGATTGCACGAACAGAAGCAAAGATCATCAAGGAGAGAGCTCAGGTAATCCTCATAACTCCATGGTGGCCCAGAAGGCCTTGGTTTTCGGACCTGATAGAGCTTAGTCAAGTACCTCACAAGCCCTTGCCGCCTCAACCCAACCTGCTCACTCAGGGTTCATTGGTGTACGACAACTTACAGAACCTACATCTGACAGCTTGGAGCTTGAACGCTCAGCATTGAAAAGACGGGGTTACTCAGAGGCGGTTCTTGCGACCTTGCAACAATCTAGGTGCCCCGCAACAAGGAGATCGTATAGAGCTACCTGGAGAACTTTTGCCATGTGGGCAGCAAAAAGAGATCAGAATCCCTGCAAAGCAGGAGTAGAGGAAATCCTACAATTCCTGCAGGAGGGGTTAGAAAAGGATCTAAAACCGAACACCTTGGCTAGGCAGGCAATGGCATTAGACTCAGTTCTGAGGACGGTAGCTAATAAAAATGTTTCCTCCCATAGACACATCAAACAGTTCTTGAGGGCAGCAAGAGCCATATCCCCTGCAGTGGTCCATAGATGTCCTCCTTGGGACTTGACTTTAGTCCTGGACGCTCTGACCAGGGCATCCTTTGAGCCCCTCGAACACATCTCTTTGTATATGCTATCTCTTAAGGTTTCGTTCTTGATATCCGTTACTTTGGCTAGAAGAATATCAGAATTAGGAGCCTTATCTGTGGAGGAAAATTTCTGTACCTTTCAGGAACAGTCGGTGACGTTGAGAATAGATCAGGCTTTCATACCCAAGGTCAATTCGTTTTTCCACAGGAGCCAGGAGATAGTTTTACCATCCTTTTGCCCAAAGCCAGCTCATCTTAAGGAAAATAATTGGCATACCCTAGACGTGCGTAGGGCGCTAAAGATTTATTTAGCTAGAACTCTGGGATTCAGGACATCCACAGCCTTATTTGTAAATATTAGACCAGGTCTTAAAGGGTCTAAAGCCTCAAAAACGCTAATATCAAAATGGATAAAGCAATGCATTGTGGAATTCTATAAGGTAAAGGGTAAGACTCCTCCCCTCCAAATTTGGGGTCATTCGGTCAGAGGGGCGGCTGCTACCTCATACGCTTTCAAGGCCACGGCTTCCTATGATGTGATATGCAGGGCAGCCACCTGGTCGTCACTGCATACCTTTGTAAAACATTATAAATTAAATGTCTACAAGTCAGCAGAGGCTGCCTTTGGTAGAAGGGTGCTACAGGCGGTGCTGGAATCTCCCGACGCTGTTTGTTCCCACCCTTAGAGGCATGTTTGTGGCTCGGGTACATCCCAAACGGAGGAGTAGCAGGAGGAGAAAAGAGAATTGGTCACCTACCTTCGGTGAATTCTTTTCTCTCCTGCCCTCCGGATACTCCTCCGGCCCTCCCTACCAAACAGCAGACAACAGCATAGACGATAAGGGGAAGATTTCTCTTTTTCTAGGTTACATAGTTTAGAGGGAGTTAAGTTTTTCTTGGGGGAAATCTTGGATTTGTTGATTTTTGCACCAAAGTGGTGCATAAGACACGTTTATTCTTGTCAGTCATGTTTTCATGTTTAGTAGTTTTGTATTCACACTGGTGGCCATTTCATGAATGGAGAATACGGTCCTCGGCTTAGATATGGACTGAGGAGTCAGGGTAGCTCTGACACACAGGCGCACCAGCGAGTTTTCTTCTTCTGCCTCCTGGCGGTCACCTGCAGAGCTACCCGAACAGAGGAGTATCCAGAGAGCAGGAGAGAAAAGAATTCACCGAAGGTAGGTGGCCAATTCTCTTTTCCCTGACCCTCTTTGCTGTTTTTCAGCATATTAACTTCCTGATTAACTTCCTCACTTACCAGCATTACCCTGGCATTTGAATCCTTTGATTATGCTCTGCTTTGATAGAATTTCAGATAAGGAATTTTCATGTGCTCCCTTCACCCGCCCTCAGGCAGATGGTGGGTGCAATTATTTCAGAATATTTTTCTTGGAGATCCAAAAAAGGAATATTAAATTTTCATGTATTTTCCTGGATTCTAATGAAATGTTATTTGGTGGTGTTTCCAAATATACCCAACCAGAAATCAGAGCTATTACCAAAGTGAGTTTCTCTAGTTAGTCCATCCAGCTTCTTTTGGGGGGGAATGCGTCTGGCTGGTTGGTAGAACTGATCAGGAGAAGTCTGAAAGCCTTCTTTTTAAAAATTCCCTACTATACCCACGTCTTCCACAGGACTTTATTAATAGAGAGCTATTCCTGTTCCCAAACAGACATAGGATGAGGCTTCAAATTCATATCTACTGCAGCTGGATCAGGCAAGCATTGCAGCTCTTCTTCAATCCCAGAGGGAGGTGCTTTCATGGCTAGGGATGACAGCTCACTTTGACAGAATCCACTTTATGGCACTCTCCAGTAATAAAAGTAGCAGGGAAATAGTTGGTGTTGCCACCTCTCTCCAGCTTTCACCTGGAGTGGATGAGGCCACATCAGTGGAGGGTGGGGCAAAAGAGTTGTCAACCCTTTCTGATGTAACCCCGCCCCTTAGAATATCGTGACACTCCACAAGGGTGGGGCCATATCAGAAAGGAGGTGGGGACGTCCCTATGGTCCATTCTGTTTCTGACGTGGCCCAGCTACCCACAGAAGCCCTAATTTCTCTGGGTTACTGCTGACACCCTGTCTGAGCAGACCTGGAGAAATTGGGGCTTCCCCCGGATCCTGGTGACTCTGGATCAGATGAAACCCAGAGAGGTGGCGACCATGGATGATGATGTGGATCAACCTGTGGAGAGAGGTGTCTACAGTCAATAAACAGCCACAGAGCCTGACAGTTTCCTGGGTTGTTGTGATGGAAAGAAACCAGGCAGACAAACGAAGAGGGACATCAAGGCCATGGAAAGATCAGCCCATCTGTTTTGAAAGCAAGAGATTAAGGTAATCCCTGTACACCTCCCTTTAGGAAATCCTCCAACTAGAGAAGTGGGTAATGCTAGCCTCTAATGCAAGACCTTCCCCATGTTAGGTCAAGCAAATCTGTCTCCTCTGAACCAGAGCTACTCCAGCGCTGGAATTATGAGTTCTCAATGGTAATACAGAAACAAGCCTGGGCTAAGAAGAGGAAAGGGGCTTTTATGTTATATCTGTTCTATATCTTCCTAGCACCACCCCATAGAAGCAATCATTGATCAACTTTGTCACAGTCCAACCTGTTCTTTAGTTAAAATAGGCTGCCCCTGGCCAGGTTCTGCCAGCTGTCAAGGTTTGCAGCCTGGGAAGGCACCAGTGTGTTCTGCTGAATGTTGCATAAGAAGGTCAGTACGGTCTCCTGCCCCATGAGCCACCAAGATTCACTGAGGAGCTGGGTACTAGAAATTGCCCGTTGTGAAGCTCTCATTATTACAGCTCAGTGAATGGGGCTGGAGCACACAAGTTTAATAGGACAGTTTCCATACACAAGCAGTTTCATTGAGAGGCTGTAAAGAACACAAGCAGCTAAGGAACAGCTGTTGGACTTAAGATAGCCTTAATCAGATTGAGACCTTTGATTAAGTGCAAGCTGCAGCTCCCTCTAAACACTCTTATTTTTAGAAACTATTTGTGCCATGCACAGCTGAGTTTCAGGGTGGATCCAGTCAAAACCTGGGAAGGGGTAGTTTATGCTGGCTCCTTCCCCTACCCCCTGCAGTCAGGGTGTTGTCAGAAGAGTTTGCTAACATGACAAAGCCCTTCTGAAACACCTGACCCATGGGGGTTGGGGAGGGGAAGCCAGCACAGGCTGGCCTTTCCCTGGGCCCGGATTTTGACTGAATGCACCCTTTGTTATTAGAACTCAGCAGGGGGGGTGGGGGAGTGATAGGGACAGACTGCATTGATTTAAGTTTTCAGAGCATGGCCAACAGCATAACTGGGTTTTTATTTTAGTTTTTTTTAAAGGATTGAATAACTTCTTAGAAGATAAGTTGGTTAAGTTCTTAGAGGATAAATCCAGGCCCGGCCTTAAGCAGGGCCAATAGGGGCTGTGGCCCAGGCCCCCTAGTCGGAGGGGCTTCGGTAGCCCTGGTAATCTCAGTTTCAGCACTCCTGATGAGATCCGACAGGCTATTTCTGCAGGGCCCTCTCCCCGCCCATGACTCTCGGCCTCTGGGATGGCTGCTTTCTGTGGGGCTCTGCCTTCCCTCTCCCCTCACTTTCAGTAAATCACGAATCCCTGAATCATCCCTGCCAGAAGGGTGTGTGTGTGTATGCACATGCAGGAAACCTTGTGTGTGCACAAGTGTGTGTGTGTGTGTGAAACTTGTGACACTTCTTTGTTTTTGTAAGCAAACACCAGACTGCCAATTGTTAAAGGGGTGGGATTACAGAGGGCAGGGCCATGGCGACTCTACCCTTTACTTTCACCCTGAGCCCTGCAAATTCTAAAACCAGCCTGGACTGATCCACAAATGGCTATTAGTAAAACTGGACAGGGGACATAACCTCTGACTATCTGCAGCTGGAAGCAAATAGCAGGGAATGGATCATTCCATTGTGACCTGTTGCATTCTTCTCTGAAGTCTCCAGAGGTGGCTGCTGTTGGAGACAGGATACTGGGCTGGACAGACCATTGGTCTGACTCGGTATGGCACTTCCTGTGTTCTTATGATGTGACATTTCTCTTCCTGGGTACAGAGAGCACTGAACATTCTGTGCCCAGTTTTGAACATGTTTTTTTTTTTTTAAATGTATCCTGCAGCATATTTATAAACACAATCCCACTTCACTAAGGCCCAAATGGCTCTAATCACTGTTTTCAAATACTGCCAGCATTCCACACAACTCCTATCAATGCAATAGGTTTTATTGTTTAGCCTGCATTAATCGTACAATTAGATTCCTGGACTTCTTGTGTAAAGATTCCCATGGGTGAGACCATTCTGGGATCAAAGCAGGATTCCTTACCGTTTGTGAGCAGAGCTGTGATCTCCAGAAAGAAAGTTGAATCTACTCTGATGTCCCCATAAATTCTACACACTCCACTGAAACTGTCTCTGGTATTACAGCATTAAAGCTTAAGTGGGGACAAGTGAGCTAGCTGGAGAAACACGGGCTGGAAGGAGTTACCATCAGGTTTGTTCACAATTGGCTGAAAAGCTGCACTCAGAGAGTAGTGATTAATGGATCAGTATTGAATTGGGAGGAGGAATCAAGAGGAGTCTTCTGGGGTCTGTCCTGAGTCCAGTTCTTTCCAGCATTGGCAACTCTTGCGAATTTATAGCAAGAGATGCAATTTCTAAAGCTCACTCCCAATGTCATGATTAGTGCCACTAACCTCATGAGATTGGGAATAGATTGGGAGCCCCTGATTACTGCGGGGCTGCTGGCCTCTGGTCTGGTGGTTGCTCACTGCTCCCTCTGCATTCTGCAGAGAGCTGAGCTTGCTCTCTGAATCCCCAGGCACTCTGCAGAGCTTAGCTGGGACCTGACAGTAAATTATCTGAGTAGGATAGGGAGCAAGAAAGCCTCTTCCAGGTGTGTGCAACACTCTAATCAGTCCCCATTTTCAGGGGGACTGATCTCAGAGCAGCACATATCTGATTGGTTTTCCTGGGGAAAGGGACTGATTCGAATGTTCTGAAGGGAGCAGAAATGAGGAGGGCATGCACTTAAGGGGAAGAGGATGGATCCATGGCACAAATCCATAATCTGGACTCTTTACTTCCTGCCCCACTACTGAGCACAGACCCTTTCAGCACCCCCATCTCCTATCTGGCCTGTGGAGCTTGTCCTAATTTTCAAAGTAACCCCTGGGAGGGAACAGGTACTCCAGACTTCTTTATAAAGTTCCCCTTTCTGTATGAGCTACCCATAAATGAAGAATTGCATCTCCCTCAACCTTACCCTGTGCTTGGAAAGAGCAGCTGGTATGTACCATGTGACTAGACCCATTTGACATTTCAAGAGCTAGCTTCACAGCAGCAGGATTAGTAGGAGACTGGTATTAACGAAATAAAGCCTTTCCCTCAGATTAAGTGCAGCAGCAGCTTCTCAAGGCTCTGATGCTCCCATACAAGATTAATACTTTGCAGAGGTCTCCTGGGAGAGCAGTACAACTGTCACATTCTTTATTCTGGTTTCCCCTCCCTCCCTACTGATTTCATAACTTTCAACAACCAGGGGAACAGTCCCTTACAGGCCATTAAATTACTGTGCCTCTGAATAGCATGACCTTGTATCATCCAAGGTCTGTGACTATCTGTGTTTAGTCATGCTCTTGCGCTGCCTCTACAATTGGATGTAGTTGTCCTTCTGCTACGTGGCTACAATTGGAAGCAAGTGCAGATGTGGTTTAGAGATGAGGTTCCTGAATTTGTGGGTTGGGATCCCCAAGTGGGGTCACCCCATCTGCAGAGGTGGTTATGATCTTGATTGATATTTCATGTACTTTGCATTGTCTTTATTGCTGTCTGAAGATCACAGGATTGTATTTAAGTCTCAAAATGGTGTGTCACAGCAAAGATTTTGGAAATCATGGCTCTAGAGGGCAGAAACTCATTCACTTGTATTAGTTGCTGCCATGAATCTAGCTGTTCTTCTTCGAGGATCTCCGCGATTCTCACTCTTGGGATTCACTTCCTGCTCTGCAGGCACTGAAAACCTTGTTGTCAGCAGTCTCCAGGCAGAAAGCCTGGAAAACTCTAGAATATGGTGAGGGCTCCACCCCTCCATCCCCCCTCCCATCCTGTCAAAAGAGCAGGCTCAAGATCTCGCGAGAACAGGACTGCATAAGTATGGGGTGGAGCCCTCACCGCCTCAGTTTCTTCCAGCCGCCTCGCGCTTGGGAGACCTTCAGCACTTTACAGTGCTTGTCAGTAGTAAAAAAAAAAAAAAAAAAGATTAGAAGATTAAGAAGAACCAGCCCTCACAAACATCCGAGATAAATCCGGAGCCCGCAGATCCTGCCGCTCCATCGGGACCACTAAGCATTCCTGGTACCACTGGTACAATCTCTGAGAAAATCCCGACTATGGTATGAGCATCAACCAGGGAAGTCTCCCATTCAAAGAGCGCCTCCCACACTACAGAGTGCAGTACTACAGAGTGCAGTACCAGGTACCCGCGACTCCTGCCGCTCCATCGGGACCACTAAGTGCTCCCGGTACCGCTGGTACAGTCTCTGAGACCCGTACCGTAGTTGGGATTTCCTCAAACAGGGAAGTCTTCCATTCAAATAGTGCCTCCCGCACCACAGAGTGCGGAACCAGGCACCCCCGTGAGGAGAAAAAGAAAAGGAGAAGAAGCAGAGGTACTGGCACGGCAGACACCCCACGTTCCTTGGAGGTAGAGATTCTTTTTTCGGAACCGGAACATTCTCTCACAGTGCAATCGTCACCGGTTCCCACGGTACCGTCCGGTGTCCAGCAGCTGCACAAGCAACTGCACCCTTAGTGATCCCCTTCCCATTGCACCCTGAACGGCACAGACACACTCGCTCTATTTCTCACCTCAGTGAGCCCCATAGACACTGTATATCATGCTCTAGATCTCCTCGGTACCACACAATGCACAATGATCATTCTATCACATCCATGCATAGGTCTCCTCCCGGACCGTTCGCAACTTCCTTGCTGTACCATAGGGACCAGCGGACTCGCTCCCCTTGCTCCTGCTGTTCACCATATGAAGACTCCCGGTACCAATTATGCCTCCTGGTACTGCTCCCAATCCCAGAGCAGATCGCCACCGTATCCTTCATGGTCTGACTTGAGACTCCCGGTACCGACGGTACCATTATGCCTCCAGGTACTACTTCCGATCCCGGAGCAGATTGCCACCATATCCTTCACAGTCTGACTTTGAGCATCTGAAGCGTGTAACTCACCCTCCACCCACTCCTATGCCAGCAGGCGCCAGGGGCAGATCCAGAAGTGATGTGGATGGGGGGGCTGAAGTCTAAAGTTAGTATAGCTCCGCCCAGGTGAGCAGGCCCCGCCTCCATCCCCACCTCTAGCCCCACCCCCTACCAAGTGAACAACAGTTTCAGGCCAGTTTATCCCCCACCCCAAAGCCACGGGAAACCCCCCCAAGCCACAGCTCCAACAGGGGAGGGGGACTTAGGAAGCAGTGGATAGGATAGCTGGGCTCCAGCTGCCGCCCGAAAGTGGGCATCAAACACAGATGGTCAAATAACCCCTACCCCTACTCTCACTACAGGAAAATACAAAGGGTATTTTCAGACGTTACGCCACCACAGTGAATCCCCCTATGGGGACCATGGTGGCATAACATCTGTTGGGCCAAAAAGTGATTCCCGCCAGATGTTCACCCCTGGCGGGAATCGGTTTGACCATGCTTTCAGAGGTCCAGGCGGTCGGAGCTCCGAAAGCGTGGTCAAAGCGATTCCCACCGGGTGAACATCCGGCGGGAATCACTTTTCGGCCCAACAGACCTGACGTTACCACAGTCAACCACGGCGTGATTCACCGAGCCGCCACAAGCTGTTTTAGGAGGGGCGGGGTAAAAATTGAATAAATAAAAATAAATAAATAAAAACGTCACGTCTGCTCCGACCACGGCTCGGAATCGGCGGCCGTGCCTGCTGCCATTTGCGGACCATGGCCAATACCCCGGGGGGTGGGCGGGTGCTGTGGCCACATTGGCCACTGTGCTCGCCCATCTCCCAGAGGGTGGGCGGCCTCGGGAGCATGGGGGGGGCGGGGCTGTGCAGCCGCACACGTGCAGCCCCTCCCCCGATCCTCCTCCGGAATCAGCCGGCACATCTGTTGATGGGCCGTTCTGATTCCAAAGGGGAATCAATAAGCGATTCCGTGCCGGGGCCAATGGGCGCCCCGGCACGTCTGAAAACACCCAAAGTCTAGGAGCAAATCCCCATTGTACCTCGTGGCAAAGAGGGAAATAAATCAGGGAAGGGCAAATGCCCCCTTAAGCCCAAAGTAGATGAGGGGCAAATCCTCACTGTGCAAAAGAGGGCAATAAAAGAGAGGGAGGAAATGCCCCCTTACAAGCCAATCAGGTAAGAAGCAAATCCCCACTGCACTCCATACCCAAAGAGAATTATAAAAGAGAGATGGGCAAATTATGCCCCCTTGTAGGCGTGTGCATGTCATTTTCATTATTACAGTAACAATAACGGACATTGTTGTTTTCATTATCGTTATTGCAATATCAAAAATGACAAATAATAACAAAAATAGAAAGGAAATGACCTTTTGTTTTTTAAATAAAGGGAAAAACCTGAAAAACATATTTCTGGATGTAACATTTTTTGTTTCTTATTCAATTCTGATTAAACATGGGGAGCGTGTACCCCCAATGGAGGGCACTAGGTGTACCAATTTGTGAAATGATTAGGTAAAGGAAACCGATTTTAGAAGCAATTGAACGTTGTGATTTTTCAGAAAAGATCCATTCACATTCATGGCTACAACTTCTTTATCTTGCATCCAATTTACATTACACCTGTGAATATTATGTCCCTCCATAAGTCTAACACTCCTCCCAATTTTCAGAAAGATTGGATAAAGGGTCCTGATGGTATAAGACATTAACTTGAAAATACATTTCCAGCTGTATCATTTGTATATTCCATCCTGTTTAAAAGGTATTTGGCAGGAATGTATCACATACCTTCACTGTCATCTCTGCCAAACTACAGAACAATTTGATAAAGGGACCCAATTTTATAAGCAATTGATGTTGTCCCTGTGAAGACCATTATTCAGATAAATAGCAGCACATGCAGTGCCAGTCAGAGGCAGGCACC
>QEPC01010227.1:3706388-3719024 GCA_003113815.1 Sphenodon punctatus
CTTTCTGCTGGCCAATTGGCATCACCAACCGATCTTATACCACAGTGACGTAAGAGAATCTCTGGCATAGGCTCCTTCTCTGCATATGCTGTGCAGGCATATAAAATTGGGACCCTTTATCACAGCTTTCTGATATGTGGCAGAGATGATAATGAAATGATAATGAAAGTGTTATATACAGCTCTGCCAAATTTCATGTACACTGGTTGGACTACAAAGATGTTAACCAGATATACGTTTATATGTTAATTGCTTATACCACCAGGACCCTTTATCCAATACTTCTGAAAGTTGGCAAAGATAGTAAATATAGGAAAGGGTGTAAACCTGCCAAGTGTCATCTACATTAGATATGAGGCAATGGGGTTACGACTAAGAATGTATATGAATGTATATGAAGAATTTTGCAAAATAAAATAATTAAATTGCTTCTACAATTGGATTCCTTTACTCAATCCTCGTGAAATATGGTACACTTAATGCCTTCCATGGGAGGTATATGCAGCCCAGGAATTAGCCACATATAGTGGAAAACAAAGTTACAGCCAAAAATGTGTTTTCCATTGAAACCAATGAAAATGGCAATGAAAATGAAAGCCAAAACGATTCAGTTCAATGATTCAATTGCTTCTAACATTGGATTCCTCTACTCAATCCTTGTGAAATTTGGTACACATAATGCCTTCCATTGGAGGTATATGCAGCCCACGTTTCAGCCATATATAGTGAAAAACAACAAAGTTACAGCCGAAAATGTGTTTTACATTGAAACCAATGAAAATGAAAGCCAAAACGAAATGCGGGGGCTGAAGCCCCCTGAGCTCCCCCTGTGAAACCGCCCATGGGCGCTTACCTGCCGCCGCTGCCTTCTCCAGCTACCATTCCTCGCCCACCTCCTCCTGAGGTGCCATCGGTACCAACCTCTGGGAACTACTTTCCTCAGCACTCTACTAGGAAATCCACCATCAGACCGCCCTGCTTCAGAGGTGCCTGGGCCTGCTCTTGGGATCTCATCAGGGAGATCTGCATCCCCATCTTCCTCCTCACCCATCCTTGAGGAGGATGAAACTTATCACCCCTTCCTCCAGATACGGTCTTGAATCCCAACTTTGCCCTTGCTACGGAGGACACTAAGGCCTTTCAGGCCATGCTAAGAGATTAATTTAGGCTATGCCAAAACTGCACACCAAGATAGTCAGAAGACTCAGTCAGGCCCTGTGTTTGGGATCCTTGGTACTGGGGAGTTGGGACATACTATACTCCCCATGCTCGACCAGCTCATGGAGTATTCCACTTATGTTTGGAATAAACCCTCCTCAGCTGTTCCTACCAACAAGTTGGCAGACTCTCTGTATGCTATTCCTAAGGAAGGGTCCAATATCTTCCTCAGACATCCTCCCCCTAATTCTCTGCTTATTGCTGCAGCCTCTATCAAACCTCGGGCAGGGGGTATCCAGACTTCCCCCATCTGACAGGGAAGGGAGATGTCTAGATGTCCTTGACCAAAAGATTTTTTCCTCGGAGACTTTGTCCCTTAGGGTGTCCAACTATGCCTCCACTCTGTGCGGATATCAACATTGGCTTTGGTCACAGCTTAGTAAGACCACTGACCCTAACCAAATTGCCTCCATTCAGAAGTAAGGGATGCAAATTGCCCAGCTTCAGCTATTGGCGAATATGCATATTACTGATTCCAACATTAGGGGTATGGCATCTGCCATTACACTCAGGAGGCATGCCTGGCTCCGTTCCACTTCTCTCACCCCTGAAAACAAGACCTGCATAGAGGATTTGTCTTTGATTGTGAAGGCCTTTTTTGCTTCATCTACCGATGAAACTCTTAAAAAGATTAAAGAAACTAGCCAGACGGCCAGGTCTACTGGAGTGATCATCAGAGCTGTGAGGAAGACATTTTACCTGTCCTCTGCTCCTTAGTCCTACCCCCAAAGCAGTGCTCTACATACTCTGACCACGCAGGGAGATGTTTTTTCACCTCAGTACCACCAAACCCAGGCCCCTGTTTCTCAACCTTGAAGAAGGTTCAATAAGCAGAAAGGGCGAGGGACACCTTCCTCTAATTCTTCCTCAGGGCAACCTCCCAAGGCTCGTTTTTATCCTCTGTCAGATTAAAGGAGAGGAGGAGGTTCCTCCCTCTTTCCGTACCCATCTCCTGCCCTTCTTTCACCAATCGGCGTCCCTCCCCAGTGATTGCTGGGGTCAGGGAGATAATTCAATTTGGATATATCATACAATTCCTTTCCTTTCATCGATCTCTTCCCCCTCCTCCCCCCGGTCCCTTCAGGGGTTCCCCCACAAAACTCAAATACTTCTGGAGGTTAAGAAACTCCTATTAAAAGGGGCTATTGAGGAGGTACCCTTCTTGGAACAGAATACCGGGTTTTACCCCCAATTTCTTTGTGGTCTCCAAAAAGGATGAGGGTTTCAGACCCATCCTAGATCTTAGATCTCAAAGATGCATATTTCCACCTACCTGGGGAAAATGAAAATAAAAGTTTCCCGTATCTAGAACGTTTGGCTCCTAGTAGCTTCTTCCAGAGACAGTATGCTGAATCATATTCGTGTTACCTTGACACTTTGCAAGCTCTGGGATTAATCATGAATATACAGAAATCCAGCTCCAGCCAACAAGTCGTCTCCAATTCATTGAAGCTCTCTTGGACACAAATCGGTCCAGAGCCTACCTCCCGCTGTATGGATTTCATACGATCAGATGTACTATACTCACTATACTATACTGTACCCTATGCTCACAAAGCACCAGGATGGTCCGCTTCTTTCTTCACCTTCAAGGATTCCTGGCCTCCACCACGGCAGTGACTCCATATGCACGTCTGCATATGAGACCCCTTCAGCAGTGACTCCTTCCTGCCCTCCATCCCCTCACCATGAAAATGACTCTCCTAAACGAAGTCTACCAAAACCGCATTTGGTGGACAGATTGCGCTCATGCGCTACGGGGTACTCCCCTCAAGCCTCCTGTTGTAATGCCTCCATCTCGACAGATGCCTTCCTAACAGGCTGGGGAGCTCACAGAGATCACCTCAAGGTCCGCAGCCTTTGGTCCCAGGACGAGAGGGGCCTTCACATAAATATGCTAGAACTCAGGGCCCTCGTATCATATTTAATGAGCGAGAATATCTTAATCATCACAGACAATACTGCCGCCATGTGGTACTTCAACAAATGGGGGAGCCCGATCCACGTGCCTATCTCTCGAGGAAGAAGCTATCTGGAACTGGAGCATCAATCATGATATCCACCTCCAGGCCATTCATCTGGCAGGGCAGGACAATTCTCTTGCAGATCAACTAAGTCGTGAAACATCTGACCACCACGGGTGGTCCATGAACGATCGTGTTCTACAGGACATCTTCTGAGAATCTTCTCTCACAACCCTCGCCACCTCTTCTCTACTTTTGACTCTCTTCTTAAACCCCCCTGCTCTCCTCCGTCCTCTTCCCTTGCTGCTCAGGATCTTGCATCATTCTTCACCTCAAAGTTTGACAAGATCCGTCAGGATGTTGCCTCCCACCCACCTCCTACTCCCACTCCCGCACCACCCCCTCCCTCTTCTCTCCTCACATCCTTCCCTCCTGCCTCTCTCAAGGAAATCTCCGCTCTGCTCTCTTCATCCAACCCCTCCACCTGCCCCCTTGACCCAATCCCCTCCTGCCTCCTGACCTCTATTTCTCCCACTGTCGCCCCCCCCCCACTTCTACATGTCATCAATTTCTCCCTTTCCACAGGCTCCTTCCCCTCTGCCTTCAAGCATGCCACTGTCTCCCCCATCCTCAAAAAGCCCACCCTGGACCCATCTGACCCCTCTAGTTACCGGCCAGTCTCCCTCCTTCCCTTTGCCTCAAAGCTTCTGGAACGTGTCGTCTACTCCCGCTGCCTGGACCTCCTCTCTGCCAACTCCTCCCTGGACCCTCTCCAATCCGGCTTCCGCCCCCTCCACTCTACTGAAACTGCCCTGGCCAAGATCACCAATGATCTACTTGTCGCTAAATCTAAGCGCCTCTACTCCATTCTTGTCCTCCTTGACCTCTCTGCTGCCTTTGACACTGTCGACCACTTGCTTCTATTGGACTCGCTTTACTCTTTGGGCTTCCGTGGCTCTGTCCTTGACTGGTTCTCCTCCTACCTCTCTGACCGCTCCTTTAAAGTCTCGCTCCCCGAGTCAAACTCCTCCTCCCTCCTCCTTTCGGTTGGGGTCCCCCAAGGCTCTGTCCTCGGCCCTCTCCTCTTCTCTATTTACACCCTGTCCCTTGGCAAACTTATTGCCTCCCACGGATTCCAATATCATCTCTACGCTGATGACACCCAACTCTATCTTTCTACCCCCTCTCTCTCCTCTTCTCTCCGCTCACGTCTCATCAACTGCCTCTCTGATATCTTCTCCTGGATGTCCCGACGTCAACTCAAGCTCAACATGGCCAAGACCGGACTCCTCCTCTTCCTCTCACTCTAACCTGCCCATCTGCATCGATGGAGTCACCATCCATCCTGTTCTCCAAGCCCATAGCTTGGGCTTCATCTTTGACACGCACCTCTCTTTTAAACCTTACATTGACTCCGTTGCTACGTCCTGCCGATTCGCCCTCCATAACATTGCTCGGATCCGCCCCTTTCTCTCTACGTCCTCAGCCAAAACCCTTGTTTATGCCATGGTTATCTCTCGCCACGATTACTGCAACCTCCTCCTTGCCGGCTTTCCTCACTCTCACCTGTCCCCCCTATCGCAGTCCAAAACTCTGCTGCCAAGATCATTCACTCTGCCTGTTGCTTCGACCATGTGCAGCCTCTTCTCTCTTCACTGGCTCCCCCTTCCTGAACGTATCCTGTTTAAACTCCTGGTGCTCATGTTCAAAACACTCCACAACCAAGCTCCCCCTTATCTCTCGGACCTAATCTCCCTACGTCTATTTCTATGTTCTGTACAGCGCCAAGCACATGGCTGGCGCTATATAAATGTTTATAATAATAATAATAATAATATATCTATCTGCCACTACAGAGAACGCAAAGCTCCCCATGTTCTGCAGCCATGCAGGATTAGCACCAGGATCAATCTCAGACGCATTCGTGATCTCTTGGACTGGGGACTTCCTTTGTGCCTTTACCCCAACACCTCTCCTGCGCAAGGTGCTTTACAAGATCCGATCAGATCACGCCCACATCATTCTCATAGTCCCGTTCTGGCCCGGGAAAACCTGGCTCCAGACACTCCTGGAACTGGCCTCCAAGGTCACAGACCTTCCTCTCCAACCCAACCTCCTGTCACTCCAACGGGCACCATTCTCCATCACGACCTACGCTTGGCTATTCATCCATGACAGGGGAGGTATCCCCAGAGATTTCAGCTATTCTACTAAACTCTCGACACCCGTCCACCAAAGCATGTTACACGGCCGAATGGACTCGTTTCTCTAGATGGTGTTCTTCCATCAAGATTCCAATGCCCTCCCTCAATATGAACCATATTTCCAAATATCTATTTACATCTCCAGGAATCAGATCTTTCCTTCTTCTCCGCTAAGGTACCCTTGGCTGCCCTTTCGTCCCCTGTAGAACCAGAGGACACAGATACTCTATTTTCCCATCCCCTGATGAAGACCTTCGGGAACGGCCTTATCAATACCTTTCCTTCCACTACTCAACCGGCCCCCTAGTGGGACCTTAATCTCGTACTTGCAAAATTAATGGGACCTCCATTTGAACATATGGCCTCTTGTTCAATGGAAAACTTATCCATCAAAACTGCCCTTTTAGTGGGTATCCCCTCAGCCCAAAGGGTTAGTGAATTAACAGCCCTCAGAGCCTCTCCTCCTTATATTCACTTCTCAAAGGACTAGGTGGACCTCAGGACTGACCCATCATTTTTACCAAAGGTAGTCTTCCCCTTTCCATCTGAATCAGACTCTCTCTTTCCCAGTCTTTTTTCCAAAGCCACATGCTTCATGTTCAGAACAGTCTTTACATTCTCTAGAGAGTTTTGTTGTTCTATATCCACCGCACTAGACTGATCAGAGCTTCTGATTCGCTATTCATCTCCTATGGGGGACAGAGAATTGGAGTTAAGATTACTTCCCAGACGCTCAAAGTGGATTCTCCTCTGCATCCAGAGATGCTACCATCAAGCTCGGAGGACACCACCTTCCCGTCTCCAAGCACGCTCTACTAGAGCAGTGGCCACAACCATGGCCAATCTCTGCGGTGTCCCGATCGTAGATATTTGCAAAGCTGCTTCCTGGTCCTCTCTTCACACGTTCTCTAAACATTACTCTCTGGACCTAGCGACTAGATCAGATGCCCTAGTGGGAAGATCAGTTCTCCAATCTCTATTTGCTTAACTTCCTCAACTCCCACCACCTTGTGGTAGGTGTTATGAACTGCTATTCACTCTCTCAAGAGTGAGAATCGCAGAGATCCTCGAAGAAGAAATAGAGGTTACTTACCAGTAACTCTGTTCTTTGAGAGAGCTCCGTGTATTTTCACGACCCGCCCTCCTTCCCCTCTGTCTCGGATGTACCTTTAAATTCTTCTTCTGGGACGGGGCTGGAAGGAACTGAGGCGGTGAGGCCTCCTCCCGCTATTTATACAGTCCTGTTTTCACAGATCTTGAGCCCGCTCTTTTGACAGGACGGGAGGGGGGATGGAGGGGCAGAGCCCTCACCATATTCTAGATTTTACCCGACTTTCTGCCTGGAGACTACTGACAACAAGGTCTCCGGTGCCTGCAGAGCAGGAAGTGAATCCCAAGAGTGAGAATACGCAGAGCTCTCTTGAAGAACAGAGTTACTGGTAAGTAACCTCTATTTCTGGGCCTAGTTCTGCCAGAAGGTGCTAATGTGTCTAATGAATTGGCTCTTATGGATTGTATGATGTGCTAGATGATTGCATTAAAGCCTCTGCGTTAAAAGTGGGAATGGGAAGTCTCATGGTAACCCTACAGGGTTAAAAGTAGTGTTTGTCACATTCACACAGCTTCCTTGTCCCTTAATCTGTGCTTGTCTTGTTCTATAACAATGCTTTCACACAACTGCTGATTTCCCTGAATTTCAGTGACCCTTCCACATGATATGCCCCACAAGGCTAGGGGCACAGAGGAATACCCTTGTGGCATCCCAATATGCAGTATCCTTGAAGTAGCATGATGAACAGAGTGGAGAAGGGGAGTTCCTACTTGAGGACCTTCTGACCACATCTCTACAGTCCTGTAGAAGTAGGAAGTGACAAATAGGAAATGATCAGGGGGAGAATTAACATTGCTCTGGGTTAATGAAATCACACCCCAACAAGATGGGCTTTAAAGCGGCGTGCTTGCTTGCAGCCGCAGCACACTGCTTTATGGGGGGTGGGAGCCAGTTGGGCTTGGCCCCTCCTACCTTTACACCGTTGTTGCTGCGGGGGCTGGGAGCCGGCTGGGCTCGCCCCCTCTTCGACACTGCTCGCCCACAGCAGGCCTAGGAGCTAGCGCACAGGGATTTGCCACACACCCCCCTCCCTCCTGGTGGGAGAGGGGCGGGGCTCCACTCGTTGCCTGTACCTGCACTAGCCCCAGTAGGGGGCTTTAAAGCGGCATGCTTGCTGGCAGCACCACAGGCATGCGCCGCAGGTACGCCCCTAAGGGCCGTGCCAAAGGGCCCTTGGGCGTGGCCCTTAGGCGGGACTTGGGGGGGTGGAGGGCTCTGTGTTTGTATTAAGAGGTTTTGTGTTAGGGAATTGGGGGGGGGCAAGGGGTCTATATTGTATATATGTCTTGGTGGTGGGAATGTATGGGGGAAGGAGGGAAGGGTGTGTGGGGGGGGAGTGTGTTGGGGGGGGAATCTCCCTCGATGTCTAGGTGGGGCAGCCTGGGGGGGGGTCGGAGCCGGGGGGGTCTCCCGGGCGTGGGGGAGGCCACAGGCGTAGGGGTCGTGACAGGATGGGGGAGATATGGCCCCAACAGAAGGGGTGTAAGATCAGTGAATCGGGACAGGTGCTTGGTTCATGTCCCGCTCACTACCTTCCAGGCAGAGGGGCAGATGGTTCTTGGTCAGAGGGCCCCTGATCCTGTATTTCTGTTGTTAAATGCGAGATCGGTGGCCAATAAAGCAACAGCTGTCCAGGAGATGATCTGGACTGTGCTGCCGATCTTGTACATATCACGGAGACCTGGCTGGACAATGAGTTGGGGCCTATTTTGGCTGACCTTGTTCCAGCCGGGTGTGCCGTGCAACATCAACTGCGAACGGGAGGAGCAGTGTAGCATGGTTTTTAAGGAGCGATGGTCAGTGCAGAGGTATCCAGTGCAACCCATACCAGATATAGAGGTTCTCCACCTTGTGCTTGATTTGGCAGGTGACAGTTTGGGAATGCTGCTTGTCTACCGTGCATCTACCTGTGCAGCAGCCTCCCTGCATGCTCTAATGGAGTTGGGGTCGGAGGTGGTGTTGGGGGACTTCAGCATCCATGCTGACGCAGACCTTGGGGGAACAGAGTGTGAGTTCATGGCAACCATGGACCTGTCTCAGAAAGTGATTGGCCTGACACGTTGTGGGGGGCCATACCTTGGATCTTGTGTTTTGCACTGGCCTTGAGGCAGGTGATCCATTAGTGGGGGAGATTGTCACGGAGAAACATGGGGTCACACACGTGTAACACGGGACTACATGTTTGGTAAATGTGTGGTGCCAAGGGTTTCACATGTATGCAATGTTACTATAAATGTACACTATGTAATGTTAAAAGTTCCACATGTTGGTAATGTTGACTGAGAATTGTAGAACTCAAATTGGGGGCTCTCCTTCGTCATCAGCCTGTAGGAAGTGCAAACAGATAACAACGTGTATTGAAAGCTGGCTTGCTAGACGAGCCTGTGGAGATGTTAATGAACTTCCATGTTTACCTGGTGCTGCGTACGTGCTCTGGGACACATTCCCCAAACGCGGGAAAACCCAGACAAAGGGATTACATCCTATATAAATGGAAGTGAGATACAAAGAGGAATCTTCTTCCTGCAAGGCGAAGAGCCAGAGACATCTACATACGAATGACAGCCTGAAGCAGCGGGCTGGGAGAAGCATGAAGTGAGAGAAGGATTTTGATCCCTAAAGCCAAGTGCCCAGCCATTCACCTTCATGGCTGAGAAAACGACAACTTCTGGACCTTGTTTTAGGGTAAGATGAATAACTTAGAAACTCAACCAGTATAAGTTAGGAATGCGTTATATTTACCTTTGATTTTAGTAACACTCTGTTTAACTATCTCATTTATGTAATCAATAAAGTTACTTCTTATTTCATAAAGAAGTGGAAAGAGTCTAATATTGGAACACAAGTGAGCTACAAGAGCCCTCAAGCTCTTGCGAATCCAGAGAGTAAAGAGTCTGTAAACGGGAAGGATCGGGCCCTTGTATGACAAGAAGTTTCATTGTGGCACACTTGAATTAGCCAGTGAGAGAAACTGATTCAAGAGAACTGTGCGCAAGGGAAACTGAGTCACACAAACTCGGTAAAGTGGGGGTGCGGACGCCCAAACCCGTGAGATATCAACTATACCTTTGTCGTGGATGGACCATTAACTCCTGCAGGTCTCGTTCCTGGCACATGTCTGCCCCCGGAAAGGTGCAGAACCAATTTGAATGGTTCGCCCTTGGAGGTTGATGGAACCGGAGCGATTCCAGATGGCTCTGGACGAGATACCCTCTGATCTCGACAACCGTCTCATTGATGACCTTGTGGTATTATGAAATACTCTGATGACTGAGGCCATCGATCGAACAGGTCCTAGGCGTCGCTACCCACGCAGCAGCACCACAGGCCTCCTTGGTTTTCCGAGGAGCTGCGGTTGCTGAAGCGAGAGGGCGGCGGTTAGAGCGACAGTGGCATTGTTCTCGTGCTAAAGCCGACAGATTGCGTCATAGAGCCAGTTTACGGGCCTATGCCATAGCTATGCAGGCAGCAAAGAAGGAGTTCTTTGCTGCCCTCATAGCATCTACAAAATCCCATCCAGTGGAGCTTTTCCGGGTGGTGCAGGGGCTGGTAAGTCCGGTCTCCCTTCACCTGGGAGTGGAGTCATCTAAGGCCCGCTGTGACATGTTTGTGGATTATTTTGTGGATAAAATGGCTTGTATTCACCAGGCCTTTGACGCTGCAATTGATAAACATGAGGAACTGGAGGTCTTGTCCAAATGTATGGGATCAATTTCAGTCAGTGACACCCGCCGATGTAGTCGAAGTTCTTTGGGCAGTTAGGGCCACCTCTTGTGAGTTAGATCCGTGCCCATCTTGGCTAATTAAATCTTACCAGGAGAGAATGGGTCCATTGCTGGCTGGGGTGGTCAGCGTCTTCCTTCGGGAGGGCCGAGTGCCAGGCTGTCTCAAGGAGGTGGTGGTGTGGCCTCTGCTCAAGAAACCATTACTTGACTGTGGCTCCCCCTCCAGCTATCAGCTTGTCTCCAACCTTCCCTTTTTAGGGAAGGTTATCGAACAGGCTGTGGCCCAGCAGCTGCAGGGACATCTTGATCGCATCAGTTTTCTTGATCCCTCTGTCAGGATTTCAACTGGGTCATGGCACCAAGACTGAGCTTGTGGCTTTGGTGGATGATCTGCGCCAGGACCGGGATTGTTCGACCCTGTTGATCCTATTAGATCTATCGGCTGCATTTGATACCATTGGCCATGAGATGGGACCGCCTCACCCCCCCGGGCTTTGAATCGGCCCCTGCGGTCAACCGGGAGCACCTTGCTTGAGGTCCCCCTAGTCTTCCGGGGGGCCACACGGGGGAGGGCGTTCTCGGTGGCTGCACCACGGCTGTGGAGCTAACTGCCGGTAGGGGCCCGGCTGGCCCCTGATCTCCCCTCATTTCAATGAAGTTGTAAGACCTGGCTGTTCTGCCAAGCATTTAGCGAGGGAGATGGGTGGGGGTTTGGGTAGGCGGGGTGTGTGTGTGTGTATTTGGTACCTCCTTTTAAAGTTGTTTTAAGTGTTTTTATATTTACATGATGTGAGCTGCCCCAAGCTGCCTGAGGCAGGAGGGGCAGGATAATAAAATTTTAAAATAAATAAGATAGGGTCAGATCCTTAAAAGCAAGCACTTTGCACAGAGTGGCAGAGAACAAAGAAGAGTCATGCAGCATGGGAAGAGGATTTCACACAATATTTAGAATGTGGGTTTGTGCCACCACTCGCTTGAGAAGAAAGTTGTGCAAATTAACATTTAGGCCTCCACCATTGGGTTCAGGGGCGGCTCCTCATTAAGGACTGTGGGGACGGTGCCCCACAAGCTCTGGGTAGGCGGCGCCACCGCCAGCTGATTCAAATTTTTTTTTTAAAAAAAAAAAATTCCTCCTCCCCCTCCTTGGTCCCTGACTTTGGGGGGGTGGGGGGCTTGGCCGACTCACCGGGACTGGAGCGGCGGTGGTGTCTGTGTGTTACCGGGCCCGGGCGGCGCTGGATGGCTTGCTGAGCTCAGCTGAGCAAGCGAGGAATTCCCCGCTGGCTGGAGAGTCACTCCAGGTCGGGACAGTGCGATGCGTGGCTGGCGCATGCGCAGGCTACCCGGTCCCAACTTCCTAGGCTTCCCCAGCCACGCCCCCAGCTGCACTGTCTGCTGCAGAGACTTGTCGGGTTGGGGGAAGCCTCCAGCGGCGCCGGGCATGCGCAGCAGCACCGCAAACCTGCAGCTGAGCAGCCAGGACTTCAGGAGGTGACGAGGTCTGGCCGGGGAGGAGCTAGCCTGGGCTATGAAGAAGACGTTACTTGCGGTGGCTGCGCAGAAGCAAGGAGCAGCGGCGTGGTGCACTTCGCCAACTCGTGGTCACGTCTGTGAATTGGGGCCCTGCGGGCAGGCCCACTTCGGGAGGAGGCGGGGGTCCCACTGAGAGCAAGGCAAGTGAGCATGTGTGACTGGGCGATAGTCTTGGAGCCCTTTTTCTTGGTGTCTCGCACATGCTCACTTGCATTTTGGGGGCGGGCAGGGAGGAGGTGCTTGAGGATTCCTTTAGGAATCCTCCAGGGAAAAAAAACACGTTTTTGGGCTCCACAGCTATAGCCCTGGCCAATCAGTGGCGACAGAAAAACGTGGGGGATGTGCAGTGCTGTGTCTACTCTGTGTGACTCAGTGCCCGTGCCTGTGTGTGGAGGGAGGGGGAGAGACTGAGAGATTCAGAGTCTGAGCAGGAACTGGGAGCCAGCCAGGCCTGGGCTGCTGTAGCTGAGCTGAACTCAGGCAGCAAGTTTTTTTACTACAAAAGGTAGGTGATGGTTTATTTTAATTTTTTATTCCTTTGTTCTATTTTAAAGGATTTTGGTTTATTAATGTATTTTGTTATGTGGTGTTTGTTTTTGGTTTTATTATCAGTATTGTTTTAGTGTTATATTAGTAATTGCTTAATAAAACAAAACCACAGCACATTGTGCTGTGATTTTGTTTTATTAAGCAATGACCTTTGCTCATGCTGTTAATAAATAAGTGTAATTCTTTTAATTTATTTTGTAGTTTTTCTGTGGGCCTGGCCTGGAGTGTTAAAACTGGAGTCCTGGATTCCTGGCTGGGATTTAGGGTGCTTGTCTGAATCATGTTTGGGATTTTATTGAATTTTTTTGTGTGTGTGCATGGGGGGGGGGGGG
>QEPC01010227.1:3720461-3745620 GCA_003113815.1 Sphenodon punctatus
TCTTCCAAACCTTGATCTGGTGTAAAAAGAACAGTGATTTGGGGGGTTTCAATCTCTGGTTTTAATTTGGCACCTCTCTTGCATGGTTGATTATGCATGCCATTGTCAAGCCGCCTCCTCCTAGAGTCTGTCGCAGTCTTGGTTTTGCACGGCGATTTTAAGGGGTGGCCTTTTTCTTTTTTTTAAGCTTTATTTAAAAGAAATCTATGGCAAGATATTTTTTGTACTGTTGTCCTTCAACCCCCATAGATTTTATTACTTCGTTCATTCATACATTGACATCGCCCCTTGGAGCTCTCTGCATTGTGCCCTTTCTGTAGTTGTGTGGTCTGTGCCTTTGTTTTGGGTTTATGCATTATTTATTTTAAGCTTGTTGTTGTTAACATTTATATAGCGCCAGCAGTGTACATGGCACTTTACAAAGTAATAAAATAGACACGGTCCCTGCCCCTAGGGCTTACAATCTGAGAGACAGGAGCTAGGGAAGAGACATAGGAAGGGGAACAGAGGAGGAGACACCGTCCCCCTGGCTCCGCCCAACGTCCCCCTGGCTCCGTCCTTAGGCCCGCCAGCCCACCTTACTGCCCCAGTGCCCCTCCAACATCCAAACCCACCAGCCACCACTGATTGGGTTCTATCCTGAGAAATTAGCTTGTTTTCTTTCTTAGCAAAAGATCTGGTTGGGGGGTGGGGTATGAAAACAGACATAACGCGAACTCCACTTTAACATCACTTTAACATTTCTTATGCATGTTTTGATGCCTATGCAACCCTGCAACATGCATAAGAAATGTAGAAGTGGAGTTAGCGTTATGTCTGTTTTCACCCAGGGATTGTGCTGTCAGTCAAATAACTGTCTTAGGTTTTGGTGAAGTTCAGCCCCACTTGGTTGAAGGCTGGTTGCTGCTAAAACACTGGAAGTAGTAGGAAAAGAGAAAAATGGGATCTCCGTACATCCCACAAGAGCCCCCTACTTCAGCTAGCATTAGATGGCCCGGTTTTAAGGGAACTGGACAGAGATGAAATATTTTGTATTCAGTTATTCACAGATAATATTTGTATATTTAGAGACCTGTTCAAATAGTATCTGCATCCAAAACAGATATTCACATATTTGTGACTTTTTTTTGGTTATTTGTTTGGTTTGTTTTTGTTCATTTGTTCGTTTATTAATTTTGATTATTCTTTTATGCTGTTATCCAATTGCTTTGTTTTGGCTATACGCATGCACAGTAGCACCAAAACAAAGGAAACAAACAACCAAAATGACTAAATGAACAAAAAAACAAAACTAAATGTTCAAAATGCATATCCAAGTGAAGTAGGACAAATATCCACTCTGTTGGATTTGATTCAGAATGGATAGTATCTTCACCCGTTTCACCTCTAAAACGCAGGTGATAAACACTGTCCCAATACTTAAATGACCAAATAGGCAGATTCAATTCAGCTATAATCTCTCAAACTGAACAGGCTTCAGTGACAGAGCATTGTTAACTCAATGACACATTGTGGAATTTTAAAGTAGGCTTTTTAGCTGTCCTATTACTGCAGACTGGGAGCAACTCAGGTAGCTAAATGCTAATCTTTCAAGAGAGGTTCTAATTTCTGAAGTGTATTCCCATCACATTGCAGGGCCAGGACGGTAGCAGCAGCTTATTTTAAGCTACTTGTGATGGGTCGCATACTGTGCACCTCACCGGGTTAATCTGTGTGACTAAGTATAAGTGGGTGCCAGGAGCTTTGTGCTGTGTTCGCTAGTTTTTATCTAAGCTTCATTAGAAACCGTTTAAAACTGCAGAAAAGGCCAGTGTTGTCATGCAGATTAATTCAATCTTAATTTGCATTTTCCCCTTCACGAATAGGCACAGTCTGTAGATATGGCCTCCAGGGAAAGCAAGCAGGTTTGCTGATGAATGGGCCAGAGGCATAAGAGGATAATTTACTAGCACTTGATCCCTGGATCATGTTTTGTGAACAGATATTGTCTAACAAACAAGAATGCGTGTGTTCCAGATTTCCTTTTTAGTTTGATTCTTTAAAGAACTTGGGCAAGTAGGATGCAGAGGAGTGAGCCGTGTGAGAGGGAGGGGGTGTGAGCAAGATAGCCTGTGTCACTTCTCCTCTGCCAGCACTCTCACCTGCCCCACAGCCTACCGTCTTCCTTCAGGCTTCCTCCAGCTTCTCACCCCCTACAAGCTGCTCACTAATGTCCTTTCATTCAGTGTCTCCTTCTCTTGTAACTAAGCTAAACGCTTGCCCCTGCGAATTCTCAACTTCATGAATGTCTCCCTTTCCCTCCCTATGTTCCCTTCTCCTGTGGCCATCCTAGATTGTAAGCCCCCCCGGGTCTTTCTCTGTCTAGAAATCTAGAAATAGAGATCTATCGCTAATGAATGATTGTTCAGGTAAATTGCTTACATGATATAAATACTTGATGATGATAATAGTTTTTATTTGTTTATTTATTTTTGGCTTGACTTCACTTCTTTAGAACTTCACTTCACGTTTCATTAGACTAGGTAGTAGTTCCAACCCATATTCTGAATATTTTATGAACTCCTTACTGCTTTTGTGCTGCTTGACGATCCCTTGTTCTCCACCAGCCCATTGCAAGGGGCAGGCCGCAAATTAACCCAGATTAAGGAACAAGTGATGAGGTTGCAGTGGAGAAGATGTTTGTATGAATGAGTCCTAAGAGCAGCATATTACAAGCATTGCAAGTAATTGAGTAAACCGGATATCAGAAATTCTTACCAGAAACAAGAGTAGACATACTCTTCTGCCATCTTACATCTTATGTGCAAGGACTAGTTCTGAATCAAAGTTAGCCTTTCGCAAATCATTAGGAAATCTCTTCATGCTGGGAATGTTGCCAAACGTTCAGTAGAATTTTCATGTCCAGGATGTGTTCCGTGATTCTGCTGCTTTCAGGATTACAGGTGATATATTTTGGCCTTTTTTTGTAACTTCCATAAACCTTTGGCACTTTCTGTCAGTTTCTGTGACTTTTTGGTACTTTTGTATCATATTGTCATAACTTTCCTAGCTCCCAAATCCATGCCTTTTTCACTTCCAACTTGTCTTCACCAATCCAGATGGGGACAGGGGGAGGAGAAGGAGGCAGCGCTGCTACGCCTGTCGTGTATGTCTGTGTGTATTGTGCCTGCCGCCTCCTCCCACCATCATCCAGAACATGCCAGCATGTACTGAAAGTACCAAATATACCTACTGAAGGGCATTCCAGAATGGGAACAAATGAATGTGTCAAAAACCCAGTGGATTTCCACATTTTGGGCCCAAGCATCGAATCAGCTGTTTTCAACCCCCCAAAAATGGCATTTGCTGTGAATTGTCATTTCAGTTCTATTGATCTAGTCATTTTCAGATGCATAATTTTAAGGAATAAAAATTGTCTGCAAGGCCTTTCAGGTCATGTGTCTGAGCTTGCTCCCAAAAGAGGCAGCAGTAAACAGGGGCTTTATGGAGCAGGATTACAAGAAGCAAAACTGTCAAGCTTTTAAATTGCCATGAAGGAGATATTTGAGTTGGGATTGAAAAATTAAACACTCGTAACAACACAAATTATACCAGACACTTTGCGCCTCTTACAAAGGTGAAAACGCAGTTCTTCTTCGAGGATCTCCGCAATTCTCACTAATGGGATTCACTTCCTGCTCCGCAGGTACCGGAATAACCTCTTGTCAGCAGTCTCCAGGCAGAAAAGCTTGAAAAAAAACTAGAAAAGGTGAGGGCTCTGCCCTCCTCTCTCCCTGCCCAGTTCGTGCGAGAGCGGGAGGCTATAAGAGGGGGCGGAGCCCTCGCCGCCTCAGTTCCTTCCAACCGCGTTGGAAGACCTCACGTGCTTCTCAGCACGCTGTTAGCAAAAACGAAAGAAATAGAGGAAACTCCACCATTGCTTCGCCCGCCCTTGGGTCTCCCTGGGGCTCACCGCCTCCTGGGCGGCGAAGCATGCCCAAACAACCAGGCTTTAAACACTGCGCGTCGTGTCCGGCCACGTTGTCAGTGAGTGACCTGCACGAATTCTGCCTCGCCTGTCCCGGAGAGGGGCATATCACGAACTCTTGCCCCCATTGCGCCAGACTAACTCAGCGCACGCTCCGGACAAGAGCCCTGTGGCTGCAGGAACTTTTAACGAAGAAGGCTGTCCAGGGCAGTGACGAAGGGCCTCTCTCCCTTTCCTCCCGTCCCGCACCTATGGATTCAACCACGTCTGCGGTTGTACAGGGGCCAGCCCCCAGACAAAACTCACCTGAGTTTAGAGCGGCCTCACCCGCGCACTCAGCCATAGCCGGCTCCCTCTCTGTAACCGCCGACTCCACAGGTTCCGCCGGCATTGCCATCGGCACCGCTACCGGCTCTGACACCGCTGGACCGGCCCCCAAGGACCACCATAGGCGCCAGGGCGAACACAAAAAGAAAAAGAAACGCTCTCGCAGTGCTGATGAGACACCCCTATGACCACTCCACGTTGAGACCGTGTTCTCACAGCTGGCACCGGTACCTACTCCCCCCCGCGGGAGGCCCTGGCGAGGGCACCACCGACTCCGGTACCGCCGACATTTGTACCTCTGGCCCTGGCTAGGGCGGAGATAACACCAGCACCTACGGGACCTGACAACGCGGCACCGACGGCACCAACACCCGCACAACAGGTACCCTTGGAGCCACAGACCTCATCTTCTGTTCTCCCACCCCTTCTTTCAGGAACCTCAGACTCGCCATCGGTCCCCCTCGGTCTACAATTTCAGAGCCGAGAGTGAGGCACATCACAGGACGGAACTCTCCCTCCAGGACAGACCACGCCATCCATCGCGCGACCGTCGCTCTCGCTCTCCATGTTCCTGCTGTTCTCCTCGGAGCGACTTCCGGTACCATCAGGACGATCTCCCCCGGTACCGTCGGCCCGAGCACTACCACGACTTCGACCGCCATGAATATGGGTACCATGGTCACCCATCACAATCTCTCTCCCAGTATGAGGGAGATTTTTCCAGCTTTAACCAGCAGGCCTTTCCACAATTTGTACCCCCGGCACCGCCCAGAGCCCCACCTACGGCCACGGTGTCCAGACCGCCGGACTCTCCGCAACCGCAACGCCACCACAGTGCCAGACAAGCATCGGTACCACTGGTACCAGCAGCCCTGCAGGCACCGATACGGCCGCAAGCCCTCCGGCCCCTGCTCCTGCCTGCCCGCAGCCAAGGTTAGACCCTACCAACGCACCATCTCTCTTAGACTGGCTTCCTCGCCCCGGCAGGACTACCACCTAACCCGGTATTGGTGGAACGCGAGCACCACATCTCCTCGGAGGACGACAGTTCTGTCTCCTCTTCCTCTTCGGTCCAAGACGAGGATGAAACCATCTCACCACCACCACAGGATGCCATAGCCGACCCTATGTCCTCCCTCTCCACGGAGGACACTAAAGCCTTCCAGGGGATGCTCAGGCGGCTAACCTCCGCACTTCCCAACCTCCCTACTAGAGTGATTAAGAAATCACAATCCGGACCAGTCTTTGGCATCCTGGGCTCCGGTGACACAGGCCAAATTATGCTACCAATTTTAGACCAGCTCTTAGAGCCATCCAAGGCGGTATGGGCAAGACCTGCCTCTGCCCTACCCACCAACAAATTAGCAGATTCCCTTTACGCTATCCCCAGAGAAGGAGCAGAAATGTTCTACAGACACCCGACTCCCAACTCTCTGGTGATAGCAGCGGCCTCCCTAAAGTCTAGGGCCGGCAGCCTCCAAACTTCCCCCGCAGACAAGAAGGGTAGACATTTAGACGTCATCGGCCGCAAGATCTTTTCTTCAGAGACTCTTTCCCTTAAGGCGGCCAATTATGGCTCGGCCCTCTGTGGCTACCAACATTGGCTGTGGGCCCAACTCAGCAAGGCCTCTGATCCAGCCCAAATTCTGGCCCTCCAGCAAGAAGGTATGCAGATTGCCCGTTTTCAGTTAACAGAAAACATGCATATTGCGGATGCCAATATTAGGGGTATAGCCTCTGTTATCACACTAAGACGCCACGACTGGCTCCGCTCGACCGCCCTAGCCCCTGAGAACAAGGCCCGTATTGAGGACCTCCCCTTCAACGGGGAGGGCCTGTTTGCGACCTCTACTGACAATACCTTGAAAAAGGTAAAAGAAATGTGTCAGACGGCTAGATCCACGGGGGTTATCCGCTCTGTGCGAAAGAGGTCTTTCTACCCTTCCTTGACCCCCTATGCTTACCATCCTTATCAACCCAGACACCACTACTCACCCTCACAGGGCAATCGGAGATTCTCACCCCAATTTCAGCAGCAGAATAGCTCTTCCTCTCAAAATCGTAGACGCTTCCAGAAGCAGAGGGGCAGGGGCAAATCATCCTCCACCTCGTCTACTGGCCCTCTATCCAGACAGCATTTTTGATTTACCCCAGGTCAAGGGAGCTTCCCACCAACCTCCTCTCTTTCACCACCGTCTCTGGCCCTTCCACCAGCTCTGGGCCGCCCTTACTTCAGACTGGTGGGTCAGAGAGATCATCACCTATGGATACTCCATTCACTTCCACCCGATTCCCCTCCCTCACCCCTTCGGGGGTTCCCCCCCAAAACTCAAATACTACTTGAAATGCAGGAGCTGATCTCGAAAGCGGCAATCGAGGAGGTACCCCGGTCTCAACGTTTTACCGGGTTCTACTCGAATTATTTCCTCGTTCCTAAAAAGGATAAAGGCTTTCGCCCCATCCTAGACCTTCGCCATCTAAACAAGTTTATTAGGAAATTTCGCTTTCGGATGACCTCACTCCCCATCATCTATCTAGGGCTCCAGAAAGGAGATTGGATAGCCTCCCTTGACCTGAAAGATGCCTATTTTCATATTTCCATAAAATACCCTCATTGTTGATATTTACGTTTTCTCATAGGAAACCATCACTTCCAGTACACAGTACTTTCCTTCGGCCTTTCCGCGGCTCCCAGGGTATTCACGAAATGCATTGACGTGGTCACAGCCCACCTCAGAACTCTGGGCATACGCATCTTCCCCTACCTGGACAACTGGTTGTTCGTAGCCCCATCTCCTCACATCCTAACGTCCCATCTCGACCTCGCACTCAACATGCTACAAAACCTGGGGTTCATTGTGAACTTCGAGAAGTCACACCTCACTCCCATGCAATGCCTTCAGTTTATAGGGGCCATCCTCGACACCAACCAGACCAAAGCCTTCCTACAAAACGACAGGTTTCAGGACCTACTGGCAATCATCCTACCCCTTCACACAAGACCCAGGAGACCGGTCCGGTTTTTCCTGCGGGTCATGGGCCTCCTGGCAGCCACCACTGCAGTGACTCCGTATGCCCGCCTACGCTTCCGATCACTACAGCATTGGCTTGCAACTGTATACGACCCTACTTGCCACCCTCTCTCCATGCACATCACCATTCCACCAGACGTCATCCTCGACCTCACCTGGTGGACCTCTCCCCATCACGTTCTCACCAGCATGCCCTTCGACCCTCCACTGGTGCACATCTCCCTCACCACCGATGTGTCACTCACGGGATGGGGCGCTCACACCAGCGATCTCACAGTCCACAGGCTGTGGTCCCTCGAAGAGAGACGCATGCATATCAACTTATTAGAGCTGCGCGCTATCAGATGGGCACTAGCCGCTCTCCTCTACGTTGTCAAAAATCGCAATGTCCAAGTACTCACAGATAACACCAAAACTATGTGGTATATCAACAAGCAGGGAGAAGCAAGATCCACCCTCCTTTCTTTAGAGGCACAGACCATCTGGACGTGGTGCATTCACCACAACATTCACCTTCACGCAGTTCACTTAGCCGGCCAAGACAACTCCCTAGCGGACCTCCTCAGCCGCAAGTCCACCGACCAACACGACTGGACCCTCAACGACCGAGTCCTCTCAGATATCTTTCATCAGTGGGGGACGCCCACCATCGACCTTTTCGCCTCACAGGTGAATGCAAAACTTCCCCAGTTTTGCAGCAGGGCAGGAGCCAATCCCGGATCGATCTCCGACGCCTTTGCCATTTCCTGGGAGGGGCCCTTGCTTTATGCTTTCCCACCCATCCCTCTCCTATATAGAGTCCTCCACAAGATCCAGAAGGACCATGCTCAGGTCATCCTGTTAGCCCCGCCCTCGCTGCGCCAACCTTGGTACCAGACGCTCAGGACCATGGCCATCGACATCCTCGAACTCCCTCTCCTCCCAGACCTCCTCTCGAGAGACCAGAGGTCGATCCTCCATCACGACCTCCGATCGCTCCACCTCTCTGCCTGGCTCATCAGACCTTAGTACAAGATGCCTCCCCCGAGGTGGCTAACATCCTCCTCAACGCCCGACGGCCTTCCACCAGAGCCTGTTACGCAGCTAAATGGAGACGCTTTACATCCTGGTGCTCGGCTCTACCCTGCAACCTACACCACCTTTCTATGAACCACGTCTTCACATATCTCCTCCATCTGCACGGCCTGGGCCTGTCTACCTCTTCACTCAAGGTACACTTAGCTGCGCTCTCTTCTCGACTCTATCCTCCAGGCGCAGTAACTTTGTTCTCTCATCCCGTCATGAGGACCTTCTGGAGGGGTCTGCTCAACTCCTTCCCGCCTACCTCCCAACCTACACCTCCATGGGACTTGAATCTAGTCCTCACCAAGCTCATGGGTCCCCCCTTCGAGCCTATGGCATCTTCCTCTCTAGAGAATTTATCTTATCAAAACGGCCTTCCTACTGGCTGTCACATCTGCCAGGAGAGTATCCGAACTTTCAGCTCTACGAGCCTCTCCACCTTACACCATCTTCCATCTCGACAGAGTGGATCTCAGAACAGACCCAGCCTTTATACCTAAAGTTATCTCTCCTTTTCACCTTAATCAGGTCATCTCATTGCCTGTTTTTTTCCCTAAGCCTCATACATCCCCTAGGGACGGACTTTTCCATTCCCTGGATGTCAAAAGAGCTCTCTCCTTTTACCTCTCTCGAACTCGATCCTTCAGAGCCTCTGATGCACTGTTTATTTCCTACAGCGGCCAACGGATCGGCGTTAGGCTCTCCTCTCAAAGACTTTCCAAGTGGGTCTCTCTCTGCATACAACAATGCTATGACCAGGCTGGCAGGCCGCCTCCCTTCCGCCTTCACGCTCACTCAACTAGAGCTGTTGCCTCGTCTACCGCCTATCTCCGTGGAGTTCCCCTACAGGACATCTGCAGGGCTGCCACTTGGGCCTCGGTGCACACCTTCACCAGGCACTACTCGCTCGATTTGGCTGCTACATCGGATTCTGGCCTCGGCACTGCCGTTCTGCAAACTGCCCTTCAGTAACCTCCTCGACTTCCCTCCTCCAGTGGTAAGTCCTCTTCTGCTTGTTTACTCTCCCATTAGTGAGAATCGCGGAGATCCTCAAAGAAGAAATAGAGGTTACTTACCAGTAACTCTGTTCTCCGAGAGAGCTCAGCGAATTCTCACGACCCACCCAGCCTTCCCCTCTATCTCGGAGGACCTTCTTGGTCTTCCCGAGATGGGTTTGGAAGGAATTGAGGTGGCGAGGGCTCCGCCCCCTCTTATAGCCTCCCGCTCTCGTGCGAACTGGAGCCCACGCTTTCGGCTGGAAAGTGAGGGGGGAGGAGTCCTCACCTTTTCTAGTTTTTTTCCAGGCTTTTCTGCCTGGAGACTGCTGACAAGAGGTTATTCTGGTACCTGCGGAGCAGGAAGTGAATCCCATTAGTGAGAATTCGTGGAGCTCTCTCGAAGAACAGTGTTACTGGTAAGTAACCTCTATTTTTAGTTTAACTTCTGAATTTCAGGATCAAGTCCATTTTATCAAATTTTGCAACCAACTAATGCCCAGGTCTTTTAACATACCTCAATCAAGATTTGGAGATAGAAACATGCATACTTAGATTAAGGAAGATAATGAGCTATTGGAAAAGAAGAAATTCACTAATAATAAGTAATACACACGTTACATTTGTCATGAAGGTTAAAGCTCACTGTTCCCACCCATTTTCCTCTGACTGGCAAGCAGCTTGATCAATGATAGCAGAGTCTGCCTTGACCCTTCTGTAAGCAGAGCAAACCAAATAATGATGAGCAAAGGGCTGCCAACTAAGGCAGAGAGAGATTAGGCATCCTTATCCTGGGTTTAATCAGAGTCCCTTTCAGACCTAGAAATTATAATGGAACTATCCTCTGGACTTCCTAACTAGGAGCATGCACCAAGGACCCATTTCATTTTTTTTATTGTTAAAATGTTTGGTTTTCTGATTTTAATTATTGAACGTTTTAGTTTTGTAATTAAGTTTCATTTTAATTTTCTACTGCATTCAATGGGAAATTTATTTCTGGCTGTAATTTCTTCATTTTTCATCCAGTCTGCATAAAATTTTGACAGATGGTAACCCTCACCACAGAAATCATCCATGCCAATTTTCATAAAGAAAAATTTATTTTTTCATTTTTGTTTTTCTGGTACTAATAACAAAAAATGAAATTCTGTTACTAATACTAGAAAACCAAAAACAAAATGCACATCCCTAATCCTAACTTCCATTACTAAAAACGCACTTATTTTACAGGAAGAAATAATTTACAGCAGGTAGAGTAACAGCCTAAACTAAGCAGGGGAGGGGCAGAAATCTGTCATCAGTGCCCTGCCCCCTGACACCACCTCCTTTAATGTTTCAAAAAGCAAATTTTCAAACGTGAGTTCACCTACTACAGTCCCTCACATAAGCCAGGCTTGCACCCATGACCTTGAGGTTTACATCCAAGCTCTACCACTTGCAGTGCAGAAGCAACAGGCAGCAAGTCTTTTCAATATATCTATTTAGGCCACATTCCAAAGAACAGAGGTAAATGAAGTGACTACTTTGATTTAATTGAAGTAACCACTCCAGTAGTGTTCAGATGAACAGCTCAAAAGCAAAGTAATACTGCAGCAACCTCACATCTAGCCATAAGGTGTTTTCAGACAGAAACAGGGCTGGCCACCCCCAGACCTGCTCCGGGGGTCCACCCCCATGTCTACCCGCTTGCAGCCCCACCTGGGTCAGGTTTAAACAGACCCAGCCGCAGCCCACAGTCCATCCACACGGCGCCTCCTCCCCCGCACCATAGGTTGCGGGTAGATCGCCCAACATTCTGGGCTGCCGACCACAACTCTGTGGTGTGGGTGGACCGTGGGCCATGGCAGCTGTGGTGTCTGTTTAAACCCAACCTAGGTGGGGCTGTAAGAGTGGACCTGCGGCAGCCGTCCACTGAGCAGATGGACTGCAGCTCCACCTCAGACCAGTGTCCCAGGTTTGGCCAGCCTGCTGTGCCAGCGGTGCTCCGGGATGTTCGAGAGCGCTGCTGGCAGGGCTTTCCCGGAGCAGGGACAGCCTGCTCTACCTTTGCTCCACCTGCACATCTGGAAGCCTACCTTTAGACAGATGGGCCACCTGGGGGTGTGGCAGAGCAGAGGCAGAGGCAGGGCTACTATCCATCTGAAAAATACCCATAATGATAGTGTTCACTGTTCACACAAACAGCTACTCTGAAATACAAACCAAAGAGAAGTATGTGCTCCTGATTTTTCAGGAGTACCTATTTCTCTTCCTAGTCCCGAAAAATGTCAATTTAGTGCTCTGTTTGTATGAATGCTTAAGGAGTAAAACCAAATATCATCTAATTAACTTTGTCAGAACATGGCTTCAGAGAAGGACCTTGTATACAGCCCAGGTCCAATGGCTGGTAGGCTGCTGCAACAGCATTAGTAGTGAGGCTGGGTAGCTACGCTTTGAGCCAACCATGCTGAAAGTCCTGGGTTTCATTCCTCAGTATCTCCTCGTGCTTCCTCTGTTGGCTTAATTATAATATCAGAGGTCCAGAAGGAACATTCAAGTGTCATCCAGTCCAACCCCCCATTTGCTGTACCCCAACAGATGAAGCCATCAAACAGAAGAATAGAAGTCTCCCACAAACAGAAAGTAGGAGTGACCAGAGTATGCCAGTATCTAAAGAGACAGGGAATAAATTAGTAAGATATATCCAGGCAACTCAAATGAATGAGCCATGGCCCACACTGCAGGGCAAGGCAAAAAAAACCTTTATGGTCACCAACAGGGCCTTATCCAGGCACATGCAGACTGTGCAACCACACAGGGCCCGACATCCATGGATAAACTTGAAATGACAACACAACTCAGAAGCAGTGGTGTAAAAATACAGGCTCACAGAGTCTCAAATGCAGGGAGCCCCAACCTATGGAGGACTGGAAATAATGTGTAATGTATAGGCCTAGCCCTTAAAGGGGCTCTTATATTTAACTGAACATCAAAAAGACGATAGCATTCCTTTGTTAGGAGGGGGGCCGTTCTGCCATTTTGCACACAGCCCCTATTTCACTGGATCAGGCATTGGTCGTCAGCCAACCTGCCCTGGAAAACTCCTTCCCAATTTGAGACCCTGTTAGACCCTAATTCTGCGCTGCTTCCAACGGCAGGGAGCTGACTGGACCCTGAGCATGTGAGCAGGCCTCACCTATTGGACACATGAGAGAATGTTTTCCAAACAGTAAACACCTTTGCCACGTCCCAGTACCAATAGCAGACGCCTTGGATGCTCCATAGGGAAAACGCTGAGTGGAATAAACCAGCTTCCACGCTCCTAGCCTCTTGAGTTGTGGCAAGTTAGTCTTAAGTACTTCCTGGCTTCTGTAGCACAGAAAGAAACAGGGGCTTCAAGATGGACACAGTATAATGGGTGATAGAAGAGGCCAAGGAAGAGGAATTAGGGGAGTCTTCACAGAGACAGCTGCCCCACCTCCCCCCAGGCGTGCCATCCATTTAAAGGTGGCCTGCCAGATATGCAGATGGGGCAGGCAGTCCCTGCTCTGGTGCTGCTTTGCTGGTGGTGCTACGGAACATCCCAGAGCACCGCCAGCAGAGCGAATAGCCCAACCCCAGGGCAGTGGCCAGAGATGAGGCTGCCATCCGTCTGCTTGGCAAATGGCCACTGCCACCACATTCTCAGCCAAGGGTTGCCCTGGTGACGCCATAGTGTTGAGGGCAATCTGAAGGTGGGGGAGGGGCACCACACTGGCAGACCCATGGGTCCCTAGCAGCTGCAGGGTCTGTTTAAAATGGACCCAGGCGTGTCTGCAAGCAGGCAGAGGCGGAGATGCACCCTCAGACTTGCTCCGGAGTTGTGCACCCCTGCATCCAGGTGAAACTACTCAAGGAGATCAAAGGTGACCCCATTTGATGTATACAACTAATTTCAGTGGGTGCTCACAGACGTGATGGGCGGCTTGCATCCCACCCGGGGGGAGGGCTATCCCCAGCTGGGTGTGCTTCGACCTCGGGAACACACATCCCTGCAGCCTGCCCTGGCGGGGAAGGGGGGCAGGGAGCGAGATGCTGTCACCTGTCCACACCCCCATGCTGTTGCTGTCACCCCACCCTCCTGCCACGATGGACAGCCATGGCTGTCTCTCAAGCCGGGAGGAGCTGGGGCCGTGAACTGTGGGCTCGCTTTGATCTGGGCCCACGTTTCTGTCCTGGCCACCACCCTTAGCCGGGTTTGTTTTGGGCCCACATCTGGCAGGTCTGGAACAAACATGCTGCCGTGACGACGGGCCAAAGCGGGCCCAACTGGGCCAGCATCACATTTGCGAACACCCAGTAGCTTCTCTGGAAATTGTCATGCCTCCTCGCGTCCAGAACAAGTAGCTCTTGTGGTTCTGTAGCTTGCAGCACCTGCTGGAATCCAGTGTACTTGGTGTTCTTTATGGAGGAGGGAGTGGAATGTATTTTGCAATCTGACTTTAAGGTTCATTTATTCGGCCTTAAATGTTCTATCATTCTTCTTTAACTGTACCTTTTTAAAGAACAGGTTAATGTGTGCAGTGCTCTGGAAGCTAACAGTTAGCATAACAGTGTAATTGAGGCTGGCAGAATACTTCATAAAATAGAGATTATCTGTTCCAGTCTTTCTCAGCTAAACGTATTTTGTCTGAATAAGGCAGAAACATGAAGGTAATAAACATTTGAAATGGCAACAATGATGCTTCTATTCCTATGTGTTTTATATTATAAATGTACGTGATCTTGGATTTCATCCAGGATTCCCATTACTGTTCCCATTTGTTCTTAGCTACTGTGCAAGTGCAGCTGCAATGGAGAATTATTTGGAAGCACAGTTTGCACTGTCATTCGATTGCAAAAAGGTGTTGCCTTTATCAAAGAAAAAAACAACATTGAAGCTGGCACTGGTTGGAGACAAAGTCGTTCAGATGATCTCTTTTATTGGATCAACTTTGAGTGTTGAAAGTGTGCAAGCGTTTAGATGGTTTCAGGAAGGGTCATGGCTTCACACTTTTAGAAAGGCAAGTTTTAATTGCAGCAGCTGTGAATTTAGTTTCATTTTAATGGCCTGCCACAGTGGGTTCACAGAAATCATGATAAAATATTTATTAAGCGAAGTAGGCCACCCCCTTGTCATAGCATAATGGCTTGGTATTGTATATTCTCCAGGACTTTGCCAGCTCCATTTTCATTGTTTAAAGCCATGTTCTTCTACCACTTCTCTTGAGACATTAGTCCACAGCACCAGTTTTCACTACTATAGATTTCCCCTGGTCTATTATGTCAACGACAATTATTACTTTGCTAGTGCTGAATTTGTCATATTCACCACTTTGCTCTGGCAAAGTGAGTGTGAAACTACTTACGCCCGTTTTGTTCGGTTATTCACTCCAGGGGGCTTTTGTTGTTGTTTCCCAGTTTTTTGGGGGGGGGGGGTTCAGTCCTTTTTGTAACTGATTGAATAACCAAACAATCATGACTGGAAGAAAAAAATTGGGAAAACAGGAGTTCTGACAAATATGTAAATATTTATTTTTGGTGTTGGATATCATTCAGATATTCAGAGTGCTATCTGAAAATATGAATAATATTTATGAATTTGGAACCTGTGCCTCATTTCAGCACTATTTCATGTCATAATCCTACTACTACAGTTGGTCACAGTCAATTTTGTTAAGGTTAAAATGGTCAGAGTTCAGTAAGAAGTCCAATATATGCATAAGAAGTGCCATACTGGGTCAGACCAATAGTCCATCTAGCCCAGCATCCTGTCTGCAACAGCGGCCAATCACGGTGGCTTGGGAGAAGCACCCAACAGGTCACAATGGGGGATCCATTCCCTGTTGTTTCCCCAAAGCTCCCGGCATGTTCCCTGATCCTATCTGGCTAATGTAATTATTATTTTTTTACGCTGCCAGCCTATAATCTCTTAAGACCCCCATATTTTTTATGGGGTGCATCTGTAACCTCACCCTAATGTAGTTAACAAACCAACCAATAATCCACATTTCATGGCAAGCAAGTTTTAAAAAGAAAAAGCACTCTCTCTATAAATTTATGTTCAGTTAGCAAACTGATGATCAACTTCATCTTTATTCAGTCAGGACCTTACCCCAACCCTTATTATGCTGAGGAAATATTAAAGTTATTTCACAGCCAAGCATTGACTGCCAATTCTAGCACTGTGCTTTCATTCGTGCTATCTGGCACATTGCTTTGGCCTTGAGTGGAATGCCAGCATGAATGCAGAATTTTAGAGGAATGAAACATCCATGTACCCTATTCACATATGCTAGAAATCTTTATTTGTTCCTGATCCTCAGGTTCCTAGGGCAGCAGAAGCAAATCAGAATGGATAGGATGTACATCAAAATATACATTCCTCTTCACCATCCCTTTGGTTTTGCAATTCTTGCTGCAGTTAGTATTAGGTAGCTTTTGAGATGTTGTCTGGAAACCTTATACATATGCCTTCCTGGTCAATAGGCATTTGACCACTAATGGCAGACTTGCCAAAATCCAATTTAGCCAACAACTGATGATCGTGTTGTTGCCATAGTACTGGGTTAAACCGTCATAGAAAAATTTGTCTACTCATGTCTCAGCTGTTTTCATTGTTTCAGATTGTCTCATTTCCCCAAAGAAGGGCCTTTTGTATTGTGTATGATAATTATCATACTAGAGATCCACTCAAAAGTAGTAATTTTAAAATACTTTAGAAGGTTTGGGGACACAACTGGCTTCCGTCAGAGCTTTCAAAGAGAAATTGGGAGAGTAGCCAGGATAGTCTATATTGTGTGAAAAAGCAGTGTTCCTGATGGCCTTTAAGCAAAAAAAACGATACTAGTATTAACTTGTCTTGTTGTGAGCCGCCCCGAGCTGCTGTTGCGAGCAGGCTCGAAATGGCTCAAAATAAATAAATTAAATAAGGGGAAAACATGGATGGGCATAATTGTTGTTTATGCTCACTTTAACACCCAGATAAGTTACTGGAGCCTACAATCTTTTTATGGTATCTCGGAGCAACAGTAACAGAGTTTAATAGACAAAGGTATAACAAGAGGTTCTGTGCGAGAAGGTATCCCCTGACCACGGGAGGGCCCTGTGCCTACCACCAGAAGTAACAACTCTGATGTCCCACAGCTGGGCCACACCTCACACTTTCCCCCAGCCAGCCTCCAAGCTGTCAGGAGGCCTGCTGCCCAAATGAGGGATCTCTTCTCCACCCTTGGTTCAAAATGGGGGGAAAGAAGAGAGAGAGAAAGTTCCAGTACTTCTGTGTTTAGAGCTGTCACTGCTGGCCTGTGCACTTTATGTAGTCAGAACTGGTCACTGAGTAGAAAAATTTATCTGACTGGATCTTTTATCAGTTGTGGCATCTCTCTCTCTCTCTCTCTCTCTCTCTCACACACACACACACACACACACACACACACACACACACACACGGATCTTGTGCTGGACTCTCTCTGCTCCATCAATTTGTGCTGTAATGCCACCATTGCATCTTTCTTTAGCAGGGGAGAGTGCCTTTATGCCACAGTGGCTTTTAAAGCACTATGGTGTTAACACCTACAGCACAGCGTGCGAGTGCAGCAATAGTTCCATGCTTCAGCCTAGACCTTTGTTGGTTACCATCCTTACTAGGACCCTACCCTTCGTAGACACCACATCTGCAGCAGTCGTCTCCATGGTAGTTTTAGACATTGGTCTGATCGTTATCAAGCGTATAGGTCTGCAAGTATTTCAGTGTATTTTAGGAAGTTGCATGAGTACTGTTAATACATAGCTTTCTAGGAGATTGCATCATTGCCTCAGGTTTCAGGGTGAAAGTTTAAAGAAAGCTATAAATGACTGATCAGTTCTTGACCTGTCGATGCTTTTAAGTTACATTTCCAGTTTTAGTTAGCAACTTATTGGAAAAATAAGTTTTAGGGCAGGAATTTAGGGAGAAACTCTGGTCAGTGGGCCAAATGTGCCCTACAACTGCTTTTTATTTATTTGTTGTTGTTGTTTAATTTCACCCCTTCCCAGTTCCCAGATCCAGTCTCTACCTTCAAACCCTGAAAGAGATAGCCATGGGGAAGGAATCAGAGATTAAAGCATGCACTTAGGTTAGAGGATGAACCCACAAAGATACATGATCTAGACCTTTGCTTTCAGTTCCCCATCCTGAACATACCCTCAAACATCCCAATTCCCAGCCCACAGAGCTTATACTATTTTTTCCAAGTGGCCCATAGGAGGAAAAAGGTTCCTGCCCCTGTTTTAGGGAATACTCACTCACCACTTTCAATAACTCATTCATCAAAGTATTAGTTATAAGATTAGCAAATCCTGAAGAATTTCTGTAAATGTAGTGATCTTCAGGTAGCCCGCATAGCTTGCAACCGACATCACTGTCCTACTTCTGCAAGTCAGAACAAGATGCACATTAGAATGACTGCACTGAAAGAGATTTCAGCTGGAACACAAAAGGTCCAAGCCAGATCTCCTGAGCTGCATGTCTTTCAGTTATAAATAACAAAAAGTCTGGAATTTTTACATGCCTGAGGAAGGGCCCTCTGTGGCCCCAAAGCTTGCATCCTCCCACCAATAGCAGTTGATCCAATAAAAGCAATCATCTGAACTACTTTATTGCTTTGATTCTCAAAACACTCCACTAGTGCATATTTCAGGATTGGGGTGTCTTTGTGGGTCAAGTTAAACATACCGGAAGCCACGTTGGGCATGAAGGTATTGCTAGATAAGCTTGAATACTTTAAAGCAGGGGTAGGGAAACTTTTTCTTCCTGGTGGCCACTTTGAAAACTATACAAGCTCCGAAGGCCACATAGAAGTAGGGGTGCTTAAGCGGTGTGTCCACGAAAAGTAGCATCCAGATCATGGATCTCTGTTCTGGATCCATCCCCTATCTTTGTAGGCATGCTCGCATCTCCGCTCCCTTAGCCTCAGCGCAGTTTTTCACTGTTTGGAGGTAGGAACTGGATTGAAGGGCCAGATCCAGGAACTGGAAAGGGGCCATATAAAAACTTTCCAAAGGCCACATCTGGCCCCCGGGACTGAAGTTCCTCACCCCTGCTTTAACGCTATCCAACTGGCAGTTCTGATTTGTAATTTTAGTAGTCAATAGCAAAGTTTCAGTGGGAGCAGGCTTGAGCCTTTGTGTAATGCTTTGGGGGCTAATCTCAAGTAATTCTGGAAATAAGGTAAAAAGAAACAATTTAGTCCTCTTGGGATATACTTTTAAACACACTTATAGGAAGAATGGAGATGCTCTTTGATGTCTTAATGGCATATTCATTGTGCTGGTAATGAGGAAGAACCTTGAGTCAGAATTCTACAAGGGATGAGGTAGCACTTTGACAGATCAGTAATACTAGGACAATAAAGTTATTTGAGTCTAATTTGCCAAATGTGGGGAAATCGTTTTCCTTTCATATATTTCTGAGCTCTTGTGCCAAGACATACTGCTAAAATTACAGTCTATTTGTCATCTTTTTAATACAAGGATGACAGATTTTCTAATCAAGAGAAAAGCACATCATAGGAAAAGTCCAGTTTCATTTAGAAAGTGGAAATAATTCTTCATGTGCTTAGGGAATTGGGCTCATATAAATCTTTCTGTGTGTCCTAGTAAACCGTGGTTGCTCAGTGCTTCACTATTAACCTACAGATTGCAGTAAAGTTAGAATTCGTTTTTTTGTCATCCCTAAAAATCAAGCTATGTTGAGTTGCATTCTCTTTAACCATGAAAGTGGGTGAAATCACTGACCATAAATACTTTGCATCTGACATAAAGAACTTGCAATGAAAAGAAAAGCCTAGAATTTATTTTTACCTTTCACAGCCTCATATTTTTTCTCATAAAGAAATGACTGTGACTTAGAAAAGGGCACTTTAGAAAATGACATGGTTGTGACTTCCATTGTCTGTCTGGCTTCTGTACAGTCGAGTCTTTACTTTTTGAATAGTGAGGTCATCTTAAAGTGCAGGTGAGGAACCCTTTCCTCCCAGGGATCACTTTGAAAATCAGTCCAAGCTCCAGAGGCCATACAGAAGTTGGAGGTAGGGGTGTGCTCAGAAAAAGAAGGGTTCAGATCATCTCTCTTTGAATGAATAAACTTTAGCCATGGATCTGTCCCCATCCTTGTGTGCATGCCCTCCCCCCCCCTTTTTTTCCCCATTTCAATTTAATTTTGTACCCTGCAGACTACACCACAGGTGTCTTGTAGCAGCTTACACAAATTGCACCAGTGAAATACAATAATATAAATACATAATAATCTAAACAGTATATAATATAATAGTGCATGGTAATATAAGCAGTACATAATAATCTAGACAATATATCAAATGTCAAACCTAATAGCAGTCTACTTGAAGAAAAGGGAAATATACACACCCAACCCCCCTCCCACCCCAAACCCCACCCCACCCCATTCCCTGCTGCCTGCTCTCACCAGGCAGCCCCTTCCCTCGCGCTGCATCCACCTCACATGTGGGGCTGCCCTCAGGACCTCCCCCCTCCCTATCCCAATCCCACCCATTTCACCCCACAACTCCCAGCTCCAAGAGGCTCTGCTACAAATGCATGGGCCTACAGCCCTGCCAAAAGCAGCAATATTTTAAGCTGACAGTCTTCCAGCACTGGGGTATAGGAACTGGATCCCAGGGCCAGATTCGGGAACTCGAAAGGGGCCAGATAAAAACTAGTTGTGGACCGCATTTCATCCCCAAGCCTGAAGTTACCCATCCCTGCCTTGAAGTGACCAGTTACCTGTCTTGAAAAAGAAAAGTAATTGACCTTATTCCAATTAAAACTTCACCATGAAGACTAGCAGCACGGTCATCCAGATGATTAAATCAGATACAAGTCCCATTCACTTCAGTGGGACATTAAATACTTACACCAGCAGCCAGAGGATCATACCCCAAGGCTCAAAACCCCAACCAGGATTGGGCAGGAAGGCAGCATATTATAGGCAAGAATGATTTATCTTATTACACTGTAGTGTTGGTGTCACAGCCTTAACAACGAGCCAAACATTTTGTGCATGTCTTTGCTTTGAGTTGTTTTGTACCGTATTTGAGCTTTGTATGCAAGATGAGGTGAACGTTCTCCTGCCTGATCACTCTGCAGCTGTGACTCAATAACCTATAGAGCATGGTAGTCGCTTCGGCCAATAATATTGACTGTCTGCCACAGTACAGGAATCTGCACATGCATGATGCAGCTAGCTCTCAGTGACCACATTCCCAAACCCCTCCGCGCGGCACAATGTTTCTGCAATGTCTCCAGGTTGCGCACAGTTTCCGCAGGTCATGAGGTCGGCCCTACCGACTGTGCCGTGAACATACAAATCGCTCTGCTCTCATCGGCTGCTGTAAGCCCTCTGCTGTGATTGGCTAAGCTAATCATAATTTTTGTGCTTGTGGCCAATGAGAGAGAGGCTACCTGAGCTTCTCCAACAGACACAGGAGGTGGCAAAGCATTGCCCCCAACATACACTTTTTTGCAGTGAGAAGAAAGTGTGTGTGGCAGGCTGAGCTGACCCTGAAGGGGTTAATGTGCTCAGCTCTCCTGCTCCGAGGCAGTTCACCCCCAGCTGAAGAGAGTTTTAAATTGCCAAGGAGAAGCTGGTTGTATGGGCAGCTAGAGCGGGAGGAGGTCAGGTGACCCTAGCCTGTATGAAAAAGCCCAGGGCTTATTTGAAGTAACCAAGCAAGCTAAGTACTAGAGGCTTGTTACAGCATGTCCCCCTTCTTTTGAGAAACTGAACTACATGAGGGGAGGGCGGGTGATGCTGCCATTGTGACCCTCTTGCTTTTTAGAGGCACCACGCCCTTTTATAGCCAGCGTTGGTGCATGGACATTACTTTATATGGGACTCAAGCTGGGGCTAATTGCTGGGGCTGGCGGTAAACAGCTGGAGAATCACTCTCCTTACATCTCCAAACAGAATTCCATTTGCAACACTGGCTATTTTGACACAAGCATTTATTTATTTATTTATTTCTAAAACTTTAATGGCCACCCCTTCCTGCCTCAGGCATCTCAGGGCACCTCACAGCATTTTAAAACATATTAAAATATACAATGAACAACAATTAAAATGGTATAAACCCATCCCGGACCTGCGAAACCAGGGGAGTTTGGACCCCGGCCTTCCCCACAACCATCATGTCCGTCTTGTCAGGATTAATCTGAATTAAGTGTTTCTTAATGCAGATTAAGTTGATCGTGTGAACACTTTAGTCCAAATTAATGGCGCGCACGCACACCCCAGATTCAAAATTTTAAACTGGGTTCAGGAAACCTAATTATCAAGGATTTCTTCTTCTTCCCATGGTACACCACAGCTGAAAGTCATGACCAGGGGCGGGATATTGAGAAGGGGGGGGGGCAAAACAGCAGGGGAGAATGCCTGCCCGTATAGGCTTGTCACGCTAAATCTGCAATTGGGGGCTGAGTAGGGTCTTCCCTGATGCACAGGAAAACACACAGTGGGCTGCTCGTTTATTAGGCTCTATGTGCCAAATATGTGAGTGGAGGCTGCATGGACCAAACTTGGACTTCAGGGGGTTATCTTCTTGTTCGTTAACACCCGAAGCTAAGCATGTGCACCTGTGAACTCTCGACTTCATCTCCCTCTGTCCCCCCCACAACACACTTTGTCTCCTCTAGATTGTACGCCCCTTGGGGCAGGGACCCTGTCTATATTTAACAATTGTAATGCACCAGATAATACTGCTGTTGCTATATAAATACTTCATAAATATATAATATAATTATGGGAGGTGGAAAGGCTCGCCCTGTTTCCCCAAGGAGTGTTCCCCCCCCGGCAGGGTGGAAGTGAGGGGGAATCCCAGTGCCCCTGAATGGATTATTGCCCCCTCCCCGTGGCATAGGGAGAGGGGGTGGGGCTGGGGAGCGTGGCCCCACACTTCCTGGGCAGAAGCCAGGGAGAGCTGTGATAAGTGGCATGCTGCCTGGCAGCACCACAGGCACACACCAGAGGACCGAGGTGGCCGTGGGGGTTTCTGCTGGTTTTTAAGGGGGTGAGTGGTTTACTTTGTGGTCTGTGGGGTTAGTTTTTAGGGCAAGGGGTACTGGGGCACAGCGAGGTTGGGGTTGGGATAGGTTGGTTGTAATTTATTTTTTTATTTAATCACATTTCTACGCCGCCCCCTCCTGCTCACACATCTTGGGGTGGCTTACAACAGCATAAAAACATTAGTAAAAGTTAAAACCATAAAACATCAAAACCCCCAACCTCTCTAACCCCCCCAAACCCTACCCCTCTCCCTCACCAAAAGCCTGACAGAACAGCCATGTCTTGCAACCCCGGCGGAAGAAGGCCAAGGAAGATGACACTCAGATCCCCATCAGAAGGGCATTCCACAGGCTAGGGGTGACCACCAAAAAAGCTCTATCATCAGTGGCCATCCAACGCGTCCGGGGTACTTCCAAAATCACCACCCTGGATGACCGTAGGGGTCGATCCAAGACCCAGGGGGGTGAGGCGGTCTCATAAATAAGTGGGGCCCAGGCCATATAAGGCTTCATAGGCCAATACCAGCACCTGGAATCTGGCTCAGTAGACTATAGGCAGCCAGTACAGCTCCTGGAGCACTGGTGTAATGTGCTCACGTTGGCCCACTCCCCTAAGCAAGCGGGCCACTGCATTCTGCACCAGCTGCAGTTTCCAGAACGTCATCCTGGGCAGCCTCTTGTAGAGTGTGTTGCAATAGTCTAGCCTAGAGGTAATGAAAGCATGGATGAGGGTGGCAAGGTCAGAATGTGACACGCAAGGTCGCAGCCTCCGGACAAAACGTAATTGCCAAGAAGCACTCCTCGCCACAGCCGCCACCCGGAGATCCAGGCAAAGCTGTGGATCAAGCAGCACACCCAGGCTACGGACCTGGGAAACCAATGGCAGACATGGGACTCCCATCACACCCAGGTCACCCAGACCTTTACCCACCAACATCACCTCCATCTTGTCAGGATTCAGCTTCAGATGGCTTACCCTCATCCAGTCCCCCACAGCTGCCAGACCTCAGGTAAGCACTGAGATTGCCGGGGCTGGGTCTGATAAAAGCGAGATGTAGAGTTGGACAGACCAATAGCTCCTTCGGGCCAGCCTCCTGGCGCATGTCTGCCCCTGGCAGTGTGTGGAGCCCATTAGCTTGTTTTGCGCCCGGAGACTTATGGAACCTGGACAGTTCTGGAATGCTCGGGGGGACATACCTTCCAACCTTGATGGCCAACCGCCCAATGACCTTGTTGCTTTCTGGAACAACTTGTTATTAGAGGCCATTGGTCAGACGGCTCCCAGGCATCCACTGCCCAAGCATAGGTGATGCAGGGCTCCGTAGGAGAGGAGGCGGTTAGAGCAAGGGTGGCATCATACGCGTACTGAAGCCGACCAATTGCGACATTGAACTGTGTTAAAAACCTATCCGTGGCTATGCGGGCAGCAAAGAAGGATTTCTTTGCTACCATCATATCCTCCGCAAAGTCGTGTCCAGCTGAGCTTTTTCCGGGTGTTGAAGGGGCTGGTCACTCCTGTCTCTCTCCGTCTGGAACTGGAATCTTCCCGTGTTCACTGTGACTTGTTTATTGACTATTTTGTGGACAAAATTACTTGTGTTCGCCACTGCTTTGACGCTGCATTGAGGCAGTAGGTGTACTTGAGGTTATGAATATAATATAAATATAATATAAGAGTACATCTATCACTCCTTAGCCAAGTATCCTGTTCTATAGGATCCTGTTCTTCTGAGTTGGCCACATGAAACCTAGCACCTATTTTTACCTGGAGCTGTTTGTGCACAAGTGAGCAAACACATTGGGTGCCTTCACATGGACAACTGCCCTGCCTTACCCCCTGCCAGATGTGCAGGCAGAGTAGAGGTGGGATGGCTGTCCCTGCTCCAGGGCTGCCCTGCTGGCGGTGCTCGGGAGCATCCCTGAGCACGGCCAGGAGAGCGAGCAGCCCAACCCTGGGGCATCGGCCCACAATGCTATGGTGGGGGGGAGGGGTGCCACATGGGCAGACCAACAGACCCAAATGTGGCTGCAAGTAGGCAGATGCAGGAGTGCACCCTTGGACTTGCTCCAGGGTTGTGCACCCCGACATCCATGTGAAAATACCCATTGTGACTACTACTACGTGCGACATATCATTTCTATAGCACTACTAGGCATTTGCAGTGCTTTACAATCACAGATTTTCAGAGACAGGTCCCTGCCCAGTGGGCTTACATCTAAGATGGACACGGGTGAGGGGAACACACAGGGAAAGACAGACACACACACACACATTCCAGTTTTACAGATCAAGAACTGAAGCTGAGAGGCTGCGACTTGCCCAAGGCCACCCAGTGAGTTGGTTGGTTAAGATGAGATTCAAACCCTGGGCTCCTAGGTCCAAGTCCACCACACCACATTGGTTCTCAGTGATGCTGTAATGGGCTGTGCATGGGGTTACATCTGTATCTGTATCTGTATCTGTGATTTTAGTACTTGCATTTATTTGTATTTGTATCTTTGCCTGTGTTCACTCAATTTTCCCCATCAGTGCCAATGTGGAAATCGCAGTGAATACAGGTCTCTGCATATTAGGTATTTTGGTGCAGAAGTGCTCTGACAGATTGACAGGCCTATAAGGAAAATGCAGTCAATGATTGCTGCTAAGTCTGCTACCAATTTCAAAAGGGGAGCACTGGTTTGATGGAGGGTGGAGAATATGGCTACCTTAGTGGGGAGGT
>QEPC01010227.1:3748241-3768622 GCA_003113815.1 Sphenodon punctatus
CGTGTCTGGTTCAGAGGGGTGTCACTGGCTTGGGAGGTAATGGGGCATGGGACTAGGCTCAGGGGAAGTTGCTGGCTTGGGAAGTGGTAGTTAGGGTGGCCAGATATGCAGATTTTAGAGGACACTTATGAGAAATACAGGTTGCAGGGGTGCATTGGGACCAATGCAGCCCTGCAACCTGTATTTTTCATAAGTGTCCTCTAAAATTTGCATATCTGCCTGGCCACCCTAGATGAGGCTGGCTCAGGGAGGGAGTCGCTAGCTTGGGGAGAGGGAAAGAGGCATGGTTCTGGTTTGGTGGTGGTTTCTGGTTCAGAGGAGAGTCATTGGCTTGTGGAGAGTGCGATCTCTAGGTGAGAATGGGGCTGGCTCAGGGGGGTCACTATCTTGCGGGAGGGGTCGCTAGCCTTGGGGAGGGGAGGAATGAAGCTGCCAAGGACTCACCATTTCTCTCTGCCTGGGTACTGGCCTGACTTGGCTGCAGTGCTGGAGATTGTGGTTCTGAGACAGCAGCAGCCTCTGCAGGTGAGGAGGGCTCACTACAGCCTCCCCAAGCAGGTAGCTAAGCTGAGAGTCCAAGAACAGCCCAGCTCCAAACTGGTTATGTGCTGCAGTTGAGGGGGGGGGGGGATGACTAATTTGAGATCTCTGATACTATGTTTTTGGAGAAATGTTGGGTTCATCCGAACCCCCAATACACAGACCTAGTATTTTTATTATTTGGAACCCGAAAAGGTCTTTTTTGCATTTGTATTTTGTCAAAACCTGAATGCACAGCCCTACTCTGTAATGTTATATTTATGTTTCTAAAACATTTTTTTTCCATTTAAATACCTGATGGTCACTTTAAATCATACCTATGGGCCTTTCATGCAGTGTTCTAGGAACACAATCCTCAAAATGAATTCATTGTTGAGGGTACATAGTTCTAGCACGAGCACTTAACACAGGCATCAGTCACAATGAAGCAAATAAATTTGCACTTGAACTAAGTCTTAGAGCCAGCACTATCCTTTCAGAGAGTTGCGCTGTGAGAGCCTTTAATAAGTCATTTCCCCATTGTGTTCTCTTTTGGCTTATCTCATGGAGGCCGAGCAGATCTTGAAGCTCATAATCTATTTTGTTTTCATTTTAAAAGGCCTAATGAATGGATCAGTGACTCTTGCTTTTAAAAGCATTTGAGACCCAGGTTTTAGAGGTTCTGAGCATCCAAAATGTCAGTGGGGCCTGCTTTCTCCTATGCACCCTTCCTAATTTTGTGTGTCTGGTTTTCTGCCACAGCTCTGCTTCGTGATGTTTTGGACTCCAAATGTGTCAGAGAAGATTTTAGTAGACATCATTGGAGTGGATTTTGCTTTTGCCGAGCTCTGTGTCATTCCTTTACGCATCTTCTCCTTCTTCCCAGTTCCAGGTAAATAAATAACACCGCCCCCACCCCTTCCGTTTTTAATTCTCAGCATTCTCCCTTGTCTCCACGCACCAAGATAACTGACCAAATTCACCCTAGGAGTAAGTTGTCGCTGTTTCCATTAATGTCAATGGAAGTTGGGCCAGTTCACACCAGGGATGAATCTGACCAGGAGGTGCCCTCCTGGTCCACCATGCAGGCTGCTTCTCCTCCAAGTAGGCCAAGCCATTGTTGCTACTCAACCAAAGCTAACTGGAACAGCAGTAATGGTGTGGCTCAATATGGGGCCCACCTGGACAGCATTTGCAGAATTAGGAAGGGTTTAGATTAGAGAGGAGTGGATAAGCAAGGTTTTTTACTCTCTCCTATAAAAGTTACTGTAAACCTGCTTTCACTTTTTGATACCCAACCAAAATAAAAGATAGTGTAACAAGCCCCTGTGAGACCAGTGAAAAATTTCTTTCCATCAGGGTGTTCATTAGAATAGGATTTGTCAGTATGCAATTGATAGAAGTAGTTCTTGAAGCTGGGATAGTTATTAACACAAGTCCATCATATGACTCAGCCTTGTGCTAGGAGTGCGTTTTGAGGCTTGAGCTAGTTCTTAAAATAAGATAACGTCAGTGACATATTTACATCTGTATTTAACTGCTCTTTCCTCACATTTCTTACAGTTACAGTGAGAGCACACTTGACTGGCTGGTTGATGACACTAAAGAAGACATTTGTCTTGGCACCAAGTTCTGTTCTGCGGATCATCGTCCTTATCACTAGTCTCATTGTGCTGCCTTACTTGGGGTAAGTTACTCTGTGCTGCCATCTTAATGGAATATGCATCCCTACACCCACCCACCCCCATTTATACTCCTTAGTCTTTTCCCCAAATGCAGAGAATAAAATAAAGCTAATTTCCAGGAAATTGTCACCTACAACCATATCCTGTCTCTAGATACACACCGCTGTCCCTTATGAAAAAAATCTCTCACATTTTAGTATATGGGAAGTAATCATTAGGGATGTGCAAACACCTGGGGGTTCAGGGTTTGGCCCCCCTGAAACCGTTCGAGCTTGACCCATTCGGGCCGAAACCGTTCGGGGGGGCCGAACCCATTCAGGGGTGGGAACCTGTTTTTCCCGCCACTCTCCAGGCTGCACGGGTGGAAGGGGCACTGGGGCTCACCGCCCCCCCCCCCAGCCTGGTTAAAAAAAATAATAAATTGTAAACCCCCAACCCAGGGATCGACCTATCTGGTGGTGCCGGGGCCCCGGGTCTGGTAGCTGCGGCATTCCGGAGGCTTCAGGCCTCCTCTAGGATTTCCGGGTGCTGAAGGAGGGCTTCCAGCCCCCTCCTTCAGTATCTGGAAGGCCTAGAAGAGGCCTGAAGCTTCCGGAGCACCGCCAGAGCCAGATCCGCTGCCGGACCCAGGGCCGGAGCCCTGTCACCACCAGGTAGATCGATCCTTGGGTTGGGGGTCTAAAAAAATTTTTTGTTACCAGGCTGGGCAGGAGGGGGGGAGGTGACCCCCGGTGCCCCTTCCACCCGTGCAGCCTGGAGGGTGGAGGGAAAACTGGGTTCCCACCCCGCGCCCGAACCAGTTCGAAAGCTGAACTTTGTTCGGTCGTTTCAGGCAGGGGGCAGTTCGGGTTCGGGGTGTTTGCGAATGGTCCAAACACCCCGAGTTTTGGGCCAAGCACCGAACCCCCGAACTCGGTTCACACATCCCTAGTAATCATCATGCTACAGAAAGTGTTATCTTCTTCAGAAATTATCCTTAAACACGATTTTAAGGTAGCTAAAGGCTCTTCATGGCCTTGCTCGTTCCTATCTTTCTGCCATCATTTCCCACTATGTTCCTACCAAGAACTTTGCTCCATCCCTGACATCACCCTCACCCACCCCAGTCTCCCCTTCTCCTGGAACCGTATTTGCCTCCTATGCCTGGAGCTCCCTTCCCCCACACACATGCTCTGCTTCCTTTCCTGTCGGGCTTTCCCTAGCTCCTCAGCCCCATAGCTGAGGTATGCTTCTCCTTATACTATCGTATCCCTCCAGACTCATCTCCTGCTCTTGGAACTCAGCTAAGCACGTGCGCCCAATTTCTGAACTTCTTTAATGTATCCCTGTCGCTCCCTAGGTGCTCTTCCCCTGTTGTCTTCCTTCCCTCATCCAGCCTAGATTATAAGACCCTCTGGGCTGGAATTTGTCTCTAATTATGGCTGTGAAGCACACGAGACATTGCTGGCTTGCTTGCTTGCTTGATTGATTGATTGATTAATTAATTAATTAATAATGGTTTAATAAGAAATAGTCTCTTTTCTATAGTTGTTATTATCACACTAAATAGCATTCTGAAGCAGGACTATACTTCAGATTGGTTTTGAAAATCTGTAGGAAGACTAATAGAATGTAATAAACAGCAGAATTTCCCCTAAAAATTTGACTTCAGCTGAAGCACAAGTGCTTCAATGATGGCAGAATTTGACTGGCCACAGAGCTGGCAGGGAGGGTTTTGTTTTGTTAAGGAATGAAACCATCATCCCCAAATTATTGTACTAAATAATTAAAAACTGATTTAAGGTAGTGGATCCCAAGCTTTGGGTCTGTGCAGCCTGAATTTTGAAACTTCACTATAATTCTGTGATCTCAGGCAGCAACAAGAGGCCACAAAGTATTTGAAATATAAGTTGAGAGTATGACCCAACCTGCAGATCATGTGACCATTGTCTGGGATCCCAACCCATAGTTTATGACCTTCTGGATCAAGCAAAATGTTAATGCAAAATAAATGTTGATTAAATTATCCTCAGACAATGTATGGGATTTTTTTATTAGGAAATGTAAACTAATTGCTACACTGCATTTTTGTAGTAATTTTTGTTACAGCAGTACATTCAAGAAACGGATGTATTGGTTTAGGAACTTGCCGGAAGCACAGTTGTCAATGTACTGTTTTCTTTTCGCCTCTATCAGGGTCCATGGAGCCACCCTAGGAGTAGGGTCACTTCTGGCCGGCTTCGTAGGAGAATCTACCATGGTTGCAATAGCAGCTTGTTATGTCTACCGGAAACAGGTAAGAAACTTGTTTTGTAGAATCCTTTGAGAGTGATAAACATTGATAACTATGCAATGTAATTAATTCTGCAAAAAGGAAAAAAAAGCACAGAAGATTTAACTACCCCTGCTGAAGGCTGGCACCAAGAGGATGGTGGTATTTTTAATTCTAATATTGGATAAAGTTGACAACAATCCATCAGAAAGATGAGTGCCTGTTGAGACTGTATGAGGAGGAAGCCATTAATGCTCTTCCCCTTCTCTTAAATAAATAAATAAATAAATAAATAAGAAGCTGTGGTATCGCTCTCTCCCTTTCAGAGACATTTGTAGCAAAGTGAAAGCTGTTACTTACGCCCCTCTGTCTTCTGACTTGTGGCATTTCGTAACTAAGTATACTTGCTTTCACCTCCTATTTAGATTTGTGTCTGATATACGCTTTGAGTGTTGGCTTAGCCTCACACCACTTCTTTTACTGCACGTTGGTCACAAAGGAGGAAAGGAAGCCACGTTGATAGTAAGGGAATTGTGCGTGTTACAGTAGAACAAGGCCAGGGCTCCAGAGTCCAGCCTCCCGGTTCTGCATTCCAAACACTGAGTCACATTCATCCAGATAAGGCCTCAATCGTTTGGGACTGATCTCATGCATAGCAGACAGCGCAGGCAGTCACGTGCTTATGAATACTCTTTTCAACCTAGAAAAAGAAGCGGAATGAGAACGAGACCGCTACAGAAGGTGAAGACTCGGCAATGACTGATATGCCTCAAACAGAGGAAATGACGGACATCGTAGAAATGAGAGAAGAGAATGAATAACCAACGGGACAAGATTGTTTCATCTCTGCAGGGACAACTGGAATGACACTTCAGCCTCTGTTCTTATCTCATTGCTTCCCCCCCCCTTAGGTTGTTTTTATTTTTGTAATAAAGAGGCCTTGATTTCAAAGGTTTCAGATAAATTTTCTAGCATACTGAGTATGCTCTCACAGTGATGAGAGACCTAAAGAAAGGTCTTGGCTTTTTTTTCCCCCTTCCTTTCTTTTTTTACAATTGAATTGGTTTTCTCTCTGTGTGTGCGAATGCAAAAGCCACATCTGAATCACAGTAGAGGGAGCCTTCTTTACAGAAGCATCCAATTTCTTGGGACAATCTGCATTTATCACCAAAGCACTGCTTTGCGTGTCTAGGCCATTGACTCTTCTGCCGTCCTTTCATCTCCTCCAACACTTCCTCTTTGGTTTTCCTTTCTCTTTTTATTATTAATGAGAGATTAAAAATACACCACCTGGAAAGGTAGCTTTATTTTACATGCTTTGAAAATGACTTTTGCTGTACAAAATGAAATGTACCATGGTGGACATTTATATTTGTTTTTTTGCTCCTCATTCGGTGTTATACTGTATACCGCTACAAAACAAGGTAGGAAGGCGTGAGCCCTGAAGATTATATGGTACATAGAGAATAATAAATGGACTTTAAGAAACACAGGATGAGATTTCTATTTAGGTTGTAGTCTGTCATCCGAGATAGTGGGGTTAGATTCTGGCTTCACAGCTGCAGATGGTCCTCTGTATTGACCTAACAACATTGTAAAGTTGTGAACATTTAACTCGGACACTTTATAGAACAGTAGTGGCCGTTCTTAGACAGATTCCATTCTCCTGTGGTGAGAGATGGGGGATGCTGAGGTTGAGGAGTAGGGCAATTGTATCCAGGGTAATCTATTATGAGAAGAAAATGAATGTTTTACCAAAGCTCTCACAAAATGGTCTGATGGATGATCAGTGTATTATTAGTTTTCAAAATGTGGTTTGCTCTGATTATTTCTGCTGTCTATATTAAAAAAACACATCTGACGCTTACACAGAACACCATATCCCTTTAATATATACAGTTCTATTCAACGGATAGGGGTTGTGTTCTAATGTTTATTCCAATGTTCTACTGGAGGGGCAGTCCAACTTCCTTGACCACTGCCAGCCAGAATAGCTCATCCTGGCAAATCACAGGTGGGCTGGATTGCACAAAGCTCTCCCCGTATGCAGCCAATGTACATTATTTCTGTAGTACAGGGGTAGTCAAACCCTGTTCAAACTTATCAATACAAGCTGTGTGAGTTACAGGACGTTTGGAGGAGTTATTGCATGGCATTATTCTGGAAATTAATATTTTATTGTGACAATACTGGTATATACTAAAATTGAATTTTAAGGCTATGAGCCAGATGGAACCCTACCATGGGCCAGATTTGGCCCACGGGCCACCAGTTGGACAGCCCTGTTGTATGGTAAGAGTAGATCAAATTAAATATGCACAGCCCCTCCTCTCCACATCTGCTGCTCACTAAGATCGGATTCTATATTCTATAGCCCTTTTTTGCTCTGAGTAGCACTTATTGGAATAGTTCCACTGGAGCCAATTGGACTACTTACTCATGTGGTGGTGTGCTACATAATATCAACAAGGGAGGCACTATTCGGGCTCAAGAAAGGTTTCTATTGTATTGATTGTACAAAATGTCTCAACATGCACCATTTGCGGGCCACTTTTATCCTACTTAACGTGGCTTGAAATTAGACATCTCAGACATTAAAGTTAGAAAGATATATTTTTCTAAGCTCTAGAAGTGAAGTAATTTTTATTTAATTTTGCACAAATTCATTTTCTAGATTCTTTAGCAGGTAGTCTTGACACTTATAGCAAAACTGATCAAAACGTATAAAAAATATTATTTTCAATCCTATATCAATATATGTGTACATATACTTATGTATGTGTATAAATATATATATATTGTATATTATGTGTAATTTATTTTAGGCTACAATAAATTTCCTATTGTTCAAAGTAAAAGAAAATAAATAATGTTTCCAATACAATACGTTTGCTCATGCGCGTTAACATCCCTATAGGGAAGCGTATTGTATTGGCAGACATTGAATCTTAGTTGCCAAGTTTGTATTAGGTTTATGACATGTACAAATGCAATAAGATAAAAACAAATATTTTCATTCTAAACAAGTTGTACAGATGAGTTCATTGGTACTGAAATTGTTAGGTGGTAGCATCAAAAGGGGCAACTCCCATTCTCAGTGCTACTGTAATGTACAGAGGGAAGAGAAATCTGATGTATCGCTATTGTGCAGTATAAACACGGTGCACACTCAAGTATGTACACACAAAGCCATGCTTGGGTGTGTATGTGTTGCTGTACATAGATGTGTACAAACACACATGCATACATGTATAGACAAATGGTCGTGAGAGTGTGTGTGCAGAATCATAGATCGCAGTGGTCAGTTCAAGGCATTCTTTATAATGTTGCTTTCTGAAGTAGGCCTGTATTGGAACTGAAATGGATAGATGTTTCTTTGCTCATGAATATCATTTGCATTTTTTGTTAGCAAGCTGACTGTCTCAATGATAATTTGCCATGGAAGCGATATTCATAGATCCCTTCATTTGAATATTTTGATTTGATCATTTCATTTTCTTCAGACACTTCATTTCAACGCTATTACAGCCGTAATTGCCATAGCACTAATAGTGCTGTAAGAAAATAGCTGAGGCAACTGAAATAACCAAAATACTGAAAGAGCTGAATTGGATATTGGTTTCAGGAAATGAGGCGGGAAGCAGAGAACAATTTGTACCTGCTTTCTCAGACCTGGTTTGAAGCAGACAAAATCTGCCATTGAGCTATCTGCCAAGGAGATTTCTTTCACTTCTAGCCTGTATTCAGATTCTAATCATGCAGATTTTGAGCAACAGTAGAGAGAAAGTGATTGGGGGGGAGGGGGGGGAATAATTTTATTGTGATATTTCTTCTGGTATATGACTAGAAAATGTAAGATGCAGTATTCTGGAATATTTGTGTGAATGTTTAATATTTATGTGGGGTCAGAGCTGAAAAATTCACCTCAACAACAAAGGATCCCAATATTTAATTGCTAAAGCTTTAGCTAGAAGTTTGAGCAGATGGCAAATACCACATTCTTGAAGATGCAAGTGAAACAATGAAGCAAGCTTTGCTTTCAACATTTAGGTGAAATTTTATATACTGGGGAAGAGAGTTATTTGAGTGACTAATTATTAAATATAATGGCAATCCAGGAAGAGCAAGGTTTGATCAAGATTGCAGGAGATTATTTTCTTTACTCTGCCAACTGTGACTTGTGCAACCTATCATGTTTATTCCTATTTCTAGGGAGTTGTATGTATTTTTAGCTAGTGCAGATACAGGAAGAGCTATGCTTGTGTTTCTATTCTAAGTTCGTCTGAATTTTCAGGAGTTATGTTGCTGTAGGGCAGGGGCAGCCAAGCGGTAGATTGCAATCCACTGGTAGGCCACAAGCTAGTCTCCAGTAGGTGTAGGGAGAGGACCCAGCCTCTCAGAGCTCACTCTTGGGGAAAAGAACCTGGCTAGCAGGCCAGAGAATGTCTCTGGGGAGGCAATAGGGAGAGTTCCTCCAGTGCATTGGGAATAGGTCTCTCTAAAGGGGAGTACTCCTCTCCACTCCTGTGATCAGGAAACACTCAGTGCAAAATGTCAGTCTGTTTCATATGCTGAATGGGAATGTGAAAGAGACCATAAACGTCTAACTGACAAAGCAAGGCTGCAGAGAAAAGCATGAGGAAGATAGTTAATACAATATGAGAAGAGGGCTGCCAAAGCTTTCTACCATTTTTGCTCTATGTGCAGGATAGAGATGCTCTTGGGCCTAGAGAAGAAGGGTCCGGGGGGAGAAAACTTTAGCTACAAGAGCTATGTCTGTCTGGTATTCTGAAGGCCTCTTCTCTCACGTTACCTCAGGAGACCTTACCCCAGGGTAATATGAATGGCTGTCGGGACAAAAAATGGACTTCTACTCACAGTCTCGGGTGCAGCCACACAAGGTGCATGGGGGAGGCTACCACACCTTGGGCAGCCTTAACTTGGGCCGTCAGGCAATGCAGTGCATTGTGGGAGCAGTGGTGGGCCAAGCAGCTGGCTGCTATACGTTGCATCCACGGGAAAAGGCTGAAGATGCGTCTCAGAGCAGCCTTCCCCCCATATAGGGTAAGGCTGCCCGTGTGGCAGGACCCCTTCTGCCCCACCGCACAGTGAGCTCTGAGGCCAGACTTTGAGCACCGGGTGCTGTCACCCGTTGCACACTGCCACAGCATGGCTGGGGTGGGAATTTGGTAGGGCTGGGCTGGGCGCCTGGTACTGGGGCTAGCACCTTGGCCTGCTCTGGGCACAGCAGGAGCTCTAACAGCTGCCCCATGAGGGGGCAGCCCATCTGCCTAGCTCCCCACACTGGGCCTGTAATGTGGCAGCTATGACGGCAGCATAGGGATTGGGCCCATCTGTCTGCTAATTACTCTGAATGCCTGGCCACACAACTCCAGTAACACATGTCAGGCAGTTTAGCCCCAGCGCAGCCAGTGGCACTTTCTCCAAAGCTGGATGTCATGTGTACTCTCCAATTTACCCTTGGTAAAACATTTTGTGAGAACATGCCCTTAAGAGAGCCTGCTCACAGTGCTCAGCAACTGGCTGCTCTTGGGAGCTGGGGGATGTACTGGTTTATTAAACAACTGGATGGAGAAAGAGGGAACTGAGGCACAAAATTTAAGGGAGAGGCCTAAAGAACTGCAAAGTGCTACTCATGCCCGTACAGTGATGTCTTTACATTTTCACAAATCCATCTGTAATTAATTAACTGCAAGTGATTAACATTGTTATACTTATGCCACTCCTGCAAGAAGAACAACACTTATGAATGGCCACTATAGTGCAGCAGAACGCCCACCTCCTCCCAACCTCACCCTAGCAGCACTCTCCTCCCAGAGTGACTGATCCCTGATGAAGCACAGAGTTAATTTCATTTTAAAACCGTGGAGCTGCAACTATGAATGCAGGTTTGTTATTTCAAACCTCTTCTCATCTCCATTAACAAGAGTTACTGCTCTTGCCGCCTCTTTGTGAAAGCCCCCCCGCCCCCACTATTTGGTATAATGCTGTATTATCGTATCTGCTGTGATGCACAGAGGACAGGCAAAGCGTCACAGACATAGGGCACAATCCTCCACCCATTAAAGTCCATGGAGCAGCTCCCATGGCAGATGAGTACATCTTCAGTTTAGGTGTACTGTGATATAGTGGTTCAGACACATTGGTATGGTGCCTCAAAATGAAGCCCTGTGACCATAACAAACTTTGGCACAGTTACTTTGTGCCCCAAGAGATGCACAAAATATGTTACAAGCCAGCTACTCTCAGTCTACACTACAACAAAACTGCAGGAGGGGCAGAGAAAATAGTTGGGTTGGGTTGAATGTAGTGGCCTTCCACTATTTTTCTGGTGGCCTATGTCACAAACTGAGTTTGGGAACAGGCGTCCTCAGTTGACAGGTGCACACATCACAGAAGTTAATGCCACAGTTGGCAGTAATGGGCACCCACTCAAGGGAAAAGGCAGAGTTTGAATGGATCATGGAGGCTTTCACATACTAGAGAATAAGGTTGAGGACATTACTAGAGTAAAGACTGGAAAAACTAACATTTTTGGCTGTGTCTTACATACCTGTGCTGTGGATTTTAGTCTACACATTTCACAAGCACTAATAAATTCACACACAAAATATTCAGTACCTAGGGAATATACAAATATTTAATACCATGTGCTTTTATAGCCCTTACAAATACTTGAGGGGAAAGACATCTCTCTAGAAATACAAGAACTTTTCAGAATTATTTCCCCAAATCACAACTTAATATTTATTGATAGTATCCTGCCCGTTTTGTTTCCTGTCATTTCTTGCTATGTGTCATCTTCAGTTTCTTGAGTTCCCGTTTTGGATGGCTCCTGTCAGATTCTCTTTGTTTGGTGGTTTTCCTTAAGACACAAAAGAAAATGTAGTCCTCATGTTGACTAAATGTCAAGTAATGCAGTGATTAAGAACTTTTAAATAAGTTCTCGCTGGATGGATTATTTTTTTTAAAAAAACAACAAACATTTCAGCTAAGAGGGAAGTTTGGAAAACAAAAACATGACCTGAAAAAAGGAAAGGAGGTAGCATGTGCTGAACCAAAAATGATTATTAGAAAAAACGTTGGCCCATGTTCACAGCTAAATTCTTGCTAGCTTGAGTTATTGCAATGATGATAGCAGTGGTCATCCTTGTTTACACAGACAATTAAACAGGAATGTCAGTTACCCTGCACTGCTTAGGAGTAGCTAGAGCAGAAGTTCCAAAACAATGGAACACGACCACAAGTGAGGTCCCCTTCCGCAGAGGAGTCCCACCTGACATGTAATATATTTCCATGTCTAGGGGTCATGGGATTATATTTGTCTCAAAATGGAATATCACAGGCCAAACATTTACGGGCTGCTGTGCTAAATAGTGCTGGAGTGTTTTCATGCATTTATATTATTGAATGAGTTGAGCTGAGGCAGGCTCTAGTAGCTTATGAGGAAAGATTGAGATTGCTGTCTGTCTTAGCTGTGTGCGATGTCTTGCTTCTGGTTGGCTTCAATTCAGCAACAACCAAAAAAGCATATCCTAAAATGCATCCAGACTCCACAGGCACAGATACCAGCACAAAGGAGGACTATTATGGAGTGGAATCTGGAAGCAAATAGCTCCCCTGCAAATTGCATATTGTGACATCAAGCTTTCCTCCTCTCTCCCTCCTTTTTGGCCAACTCAGGCCTAAGGTTGAAGGTGCAAAATACTAAAAAAAACCTTTATCCTTGGTGACAAAAGTAAGTAATGACCTATGCCAGCTCTTTCAGCCAGGAAAAAAAGCCTGTGCCCTAGAGGTAATTTTGTATCTGTCATTTCCACACCTTCTCCCACATCATTTGAGTTGTAGAGCAAACCTTTCTTAGTTATTATCATTATTTTATATTTATCTCTCACCCTAACTCCGATATATAAAAGTCACATCCATCCCCATGGCCAGTGTGGCAAGGTAGCTGGTCATCAGCCTCCAAGTCCTAGTGGGATAAGACCAAACAGTCCACAACCACAAGGTTCCCGTCACCAGTTGTGGTTTATTTATCATATCTTGACCAAGAAGTAGTACAGTTTCCAACTCGCAGGTTCTTGTACAAGGACTTACACATCAGGCTCTCTAGTCCACCTTTCAGTCGGGCAAGGTCAGCACTCCAGTTACCTCCCAGACTGCAGCCTGGATCCGTTAAGTTCCTTCTGCCTTGGCAGTTCACAGGAGACTGCTTCAAGACCTGAGCACACACTGCTCTTATAGCTCCAAAAGGGGTATGGCCAAAGTGACAAGTAGGCATTCTTAAAGGACCCACAGATTGCTCTGTCACAGCCAACAGCACTGGAGGAATCTCCTTCACTCTCCCCAGGCCAAGGCCCTCTTCCTTTCACAAAGGGGACATGGGTAACCTAAAAGCTTCCTACGCTACTCCCACCCACTCCCCATCTCTCTCTAATCATAGCATGCGTCTCCAACTATTCCCTTGTAAACATGCTAACACAACGGGCAGCACTCTTTCCTATGAGGCCTTGCCTGCCCTAAATACAAAAGAAACAGGTTATGCTGAAAATGTGGGAGAAAGTTATTTCCCAAAACATTTTCTCATGTGTTCCTTTACCCCCTCCATCTATTACCAAGTGAAGTATAAAAAATCAGATACTAAAGATGCCTAAAGTGCTAAGAAGGACTTAATATCACAACTGAAATAATCTGTTTTAGCCATGATTCAGTAAGCACAAAGAGGAAAAGTCAACAATTTATTAATTCAGTTGTGAAATAGGACAATTATGCATACAGACACTGGGGCCCTTTTCAAATGGGCTGCAGTGTGTGAGGGCTGGGTGTGCGCCCGTTCCCATGAGCACATACCCACCACCCATCTCCACACACGGAGCGACTGGCATTGCTGTGCATGGGTGATGGGGGAGTACGTGAGCACGCACATGGACCCCCACCCACCGTGCATGAAGGGTGGAGGGCGGTGTGTGCTCGTTTACACCCTCCCGCACCCACTGCACATGGACCAGCATAAACACTGACCCCCCTCCCCTCCCCCGCACCACGGCCCATGTAAAAAGGACCATAGTCACAGACACACGGGGTAAAACCAGATGCGATAGTGGCTTGCTTTGGCCTGGGAGCCACTTGTCTGTTTTGGTGCCTGCCAGATGTTGGCCCACTTCAGCCCAGGGGTGGGTAGTCGGTTAGCCCAGACTGTGTCCTCAGAAAATCCCCGAGGTCACATCCTGGGATAAGGGTCACTCATGCAGGCTAACACAGGCTAGCACATCTGCGCGGTCCTGCCATATCAGGGACAGGGGTCGCCATGGTAAACTGTAATTTGCCACCATGGCTGTCCGTCATGATGGGGGGCAGGTTACTGGGATCAGGGTAGGGCCAGCTGCCCATGCGTTGGTTGTACTCCCTGCCCTACCAGGGCTGTGTGGGCAGCAGGATGGCTCTCCGGTCACAGGCACATTAGTTGTGTACCCCAACGCAGCCTGGGCAATGTAGGCTGCAGTTTCCTGCCCCAGGCCTGGCAGGGGATCTGCCACATCATCTGCCTGTCTGTTTTTACCCGCAATTACTGGTGAGGGACTGGTTCTCTCATACTGTCCCAGGAGTTGCTTAGGACCAGAGTACTGATTTCATGCTACCCAGAGACCAGATGGGACCGTTAAATAGGTCCCACCTGGTCTCTAGGGGGGGCCGCTCGACAAGGCAGTTGAAGACATGGCTGTCTGTTCTAAAGAGGGTTATCTGGTAGGGCTGAAACGAGTTTTCGACCTGGTCAAAAATCTTATCAAGAATAGGCTTCTCGACAAGATTTTCTAGAGTGAGAATCTCACGAGAACTGGCGTTCTTTCGCCGCCGTTCTCACAAGATTCTCGAAAAGCGCCAGCAGGCTACCACGCATGCATAGAATGGCAATGATTGCCATTTGCGCATGCGCAGAATGTTTTTAGTTTTTGAAACTCTTGTGAGATTTTGGAGAAACCTCAAAAAACTGCTCTCTGCATGTGCAAAATGGCAGCCGTGGGCTGCACATGCTCAGAATGGCCACGATGGCTATGTCGCACACATGCAGAACCTTTTTTTAGGTTCTCAAGAATCTTGCAAGATTCTCAAAAACCTCAGTGAGAATGCACAAGATGTTGCCGGGGCTGCGAGGTTCTCGCGAGAATGCAAAAGCATTCTCATTTCAACCCTATGTTCTAGTAACTATACCCATACAGAACCAGCCATAAACTACTACCCTAAAACTGAAATTTGGATTTTACAAGATTTCCAGCATGGCACGCAGCAGGAGAGACCCCCTTTAATTTACACAAAAACAGATAACAAATCGTGTCAGTCAGAGCAAGCACACTATGGAAAATGACTCCAAACAAATACCATTTTCAGTGAAAACATAAGGCCAGGTAGCCCTAACAGCAAGGACTGCAATAATCACCTAAATGATAATAGAAAATGGGGGTAGAACTCTCTCCTGAACTCACCGTCGTGTTGCAAGAACCAACTCACTAGCAGCTAGTAAAGGCAGAACTGGTGCCTAGAAATGCTTATAAATAATAAATTCACATTCACATGATCCAATTGTGCCTTTAGGCTCTTGCAAAATTGACTTTTTAGTTCAGTAGCAGGTTCATACTAATAAATATTTTAAAGAGAGAGAGTTGTGGCAAACCACGTTAGGTTATGACGAAGTGTCCTCTCCCTGCTTAAAAGCAGAGCAGCTGACAGGGAAGAAACTACATAGAATTACACTTGCAGTTGCTGAGCATTCTGCAAAGCAAGGTCTCTGGAGGCATACCCACACGTAGCAGAGTTTAAAAGGGCAGCGCTAGCAGAAGGAGGCTTCTGTTCGGGTTAATACTCCAGTGATACCACAGTATAACTATGACCTTTGTCAATTTACTTAACACCACCAAAAAAATAAATAAAAACAAACCAAAACCAACAAAAAAGATGCTCTATTTACAGTTCTTCCTCATAGTACAAGGAATGGTAAAAGCCTGAAACGGGCACAATTAGGCTGGTGTGTATTCTGCGTAGTCAGGATCACTGGGACCCAGTAAAAACAAGCCTATTGATACACTAAAATACAAGTTACCGTGCAGCTTAATTTGTGCCAGGGCTTGAAAGGACTCAGCCCCGGCCCCTCTTTTCATGCCAGGACTCAGCTGATCAGCGATGGCAGCAGCACTGGCCCTCAGTCATGGTCCCATCAAAAGTGACCTGGCCCTGAGGCAAGGACTAGCTAAACGGGTGGGAACGAGGGCTGAGGGAGTGGTGAAGCAGGGCAGGGCAGGGCAGATTCTCGGCACCAGGCTATTGTGGCAAAGGGGCAGGCTTGAGCCCCAGAACTTCGGTTATAAATTAAGTACTTTCTTGGGGCTCTTTACCGATGAGCCCAAGGCTGGCCTTAGGAGTTGAGAGTCCCAGGGCAAAGATAAAGTGTGGGGGGCCCAGGGGCCCCCTCCCCCTTGAGGACACCATCTGTGGGGTCCTAAGGGTGGTTGTGTTTGGGGCCTCGCTAGGAGGGAATGGGGCCCCCACACCTTCCCCTGGAAAGAGCTGGGCCCAGGGCAGTTGCCCCAGATCATCCTGTGGTAAGCCTGGCCCTGCAGGAGCCAAATGTGTGAACATTCAGAACTTGGGCAGACTACGCAAAGAGAGAAAGGGAAGCACCATGAAGGAATGGCATGTCAAATCTTTACCCTTCGTTAAAGTACTTTTATGGAAATTTTACCCTGGTTTAAGCAGGAGTACTTTACCTTGAAGTTACTTGTCTTCAAGCTGCAATTTCCCCTGGAACCATGTGATCAAGTGAATTCTCAAGGGGTAAAATGAAGGGTAAAGTCCACTTACTCCAAAGTAAGAGTTTAATAAGAAAATGACAAAAATATCTGAAAATGTCAACCCCCTGACTTATTGAAACAAGGCAATTTCCCAAAGACTAGACCAAGAGTGGAGAACCTCAGGCCTGTGGTTAGCTTTTATTTGACCCCTTCCAATTCCAGGATCCACTTCCAACCGCGAAGCCCTGAAAGCCTGAGGCCAGGGTAAGGCAGTAGAGAGGAGGACCTGTACATAAACATAGAGGACAAATCCATGATCTGGATCATCCTTTTCCTGAGTACACGCCTTAAGCATGCCCACCTACAACTCTTATGTGGCCCTAGGCAGTTTGTACTCATTTTCAAAGTGGCCCCCCAGGGAAGGAAAAGGTTCTGCTTTAAGCTGGGCATGATCTGGAAGGCAGGCAGGAATTGTAAAATTTAAGCAGTTACCTCACTCATAAAATTTTGTACCCCATTTGTAGAAGTCCAGCTGATCCATTTTATAAATAACAAAAATTATTTCTCTAATCTGTACATGTGATGTAACTGTCTGTTTATTAAAAAGCAATTTTATTATTAATTAATTCATTATTATTATTATTTTTCAACTTGTGAGTTTACTTTAACCAGAAGAAACCCTGTCTCGGTAAAATACATTTGTACAGCCCTTTCTTATTGAGTACAGTCAGTACGAAGTCTATATTGCATTAAAATGAGTGCCGTTTTAATATAAAGAGTTGTACGTTTTTGCATTGTAAAAAAGTTGTCTATGCTCTCCTCTCTTTTGGATTTGCAATCAAAACCTGTCAAACAGCTTTCATACTCTAATTTGATTTCAAATAAAGCTCAGATGATTTGCATAGGATTCCAGTTCCTTTTGCTTTCTTAATTTTGCTCCTCTGGTCATTAGAACATTAGAGCTTAATTTTGTTTTTGTTCCTCTGGATTCCAGAACTGTTTGGGGGATATATGCCATTGATTTTGATGGCTGCTCTGTCAATGGCCTGGTCAAACCGTGGCATGGCATGGCGTCCAAGGCCCTCAATATGGGTTTTTTTTAAATTTATTTATTTATTATTTAAAACTTATATCCCACCCCTCCTGCCCAAAGGCAGCTCGGTTCCACCCAGGCATCCTCTTCCACCACGGCATCAGCAGCACAGGCCCTCCTGCTATATGGGGGGAACTAAGGTGGATGAAGCACAGAGCAGGGCAGTTAGAGCACAAGTACTATTTAATTTGTGCTGAAGCCGACCAGTTGAGCCATGGCTTGGAAGGACTACAGTGGGGCTAGGGCGGTAGTAAAGGAAACTCTCCTCTCTGCTGCAAAGTCTTGTCCAGATGAGCTGTTCCAGCCATTGAATAGTCCAGGTTTACTGGGCCTTTAACCAGAGTTCAAGTCATCTGCTGCCAACTGAGAAGAATTGGTCACTCACTTGGCAGAAAAAAATCACTTGTATTCCCCATGCTTTAGGGGACACTAGTTTGACGGCAGTGTCAGAGCTTGAGGTTGTGGAGGCTCCGTTTTATCGTCTTTATTTGGATCAGTTTCACTTAGTGCCACCCAACCCACTGATGTAGGGCATGTCCTGGGAGGAGGGGAGTCAATGTAGGCAACCAGTTGTAAATTGCATCCATACCGATCCTGGCTGGTGAAACCCAGCCAGGAGAAACTGGAGCCTTTGCTGTCTGGGGTTGGGTTAGTGCCCCCCTATGGGAGGGCAAGGGTACCAGATGCCCTTAAAATGGTGGTTGGACAGCATGAGAAGTGGTGGCAGGGGTGCAGAGATAAGGTCCTAGATCTGCATCACCACTGCCGCTTCTTGTACCGGTGCCATTTCTTCTGCTCAAAAGGGGTGGCGAGGAGGCAGCGATCTACTTCCCTGCCACCACTTCTCAATGGGAGAGAGAGCAGCAGCAGAACAAAAAGCGCCAGTGCGGAGAGGCGGGTCCTGGAGCTCAGATCTGTCTCCTTGCCCTCACTTGTCAAGTTTTCCCCAGGGAACACTAAGTCAGCACCGTCGAGCAGAAGCACTGCTAGGTCACCTGCCGCTTTGTCTGCCTCCACTGCCCAATGATCCTAGGAGCATTCCATATCGCACAGCTGCATTGCCTGCACAGTGGGCCTGCAGAGGACCCAGTTGCTCCCGTGGGGGTAGAATATAGCAGCAACATAGCTGCTACGCATCTACAATTTGGTGGCAGTGACTGCGCCCATTACAGTAACCACAGGCTCCTGTAATGTGTAACACCTCCCCTCCCTCAAGATATAATCCTGCAAAAGAAGCTGTAATTGTTAAGCCTCTTGCTTTGGAGTAGACACACTGAAGTCAGTGGAACTACTCTGGAGTAAGAGGTTTGAGAATTGTGACCTCTAATATGAAGCAGGGTTGTGCATTCACATTTGGATAAAATGCAAAAAAACCCACCTTTTTGCTTCTGTATTTGAAAAAAAATGCCCTACAATTTTCAAGTATGCGTTAGTGTGCTTTGTGCTTCTGTGTCCGCTTCTAATGTAATGTTTTTAATTGTTGGATTAGCCCAGGGGTGAGCAAAGTTTCCAAGCCCAAGAGCCACACCCCAACATTTTCACATCACCAAGAACCACAAGCTGCATTACAGCAGTCACAGCTTCCGATCCCAGGGATGGGGCAGCATGGCTAGCCCCAGAATTCTCCCCACCCTCGCATCAAAGTTCTGGCTGCCAGGTGGTCTGCGGGGTTTGGGAATCAGCAATAGCAGCTCAGGCCATGCTCCACCACCACCACCACCACCAGGAAGCTCCGGCAACAGAGATGGTGGCTCAGCTATTCTTGTTCCTGAGTAAACCATATGGACATGCTCTCAAAAAGCCACTTCTGGTGAGAACCACTGTACAGGTGCCTAATAGCTGCATGATAACTCCCAAGCTGCCATTTGCCCACCTCTGGTCAGGCAGTTTGAGTACCTTTCCGGTTTCATGGTATAGTGTGCTGGTCGGGGAGAAGGGGACTTTAGCCCCAACACTAGAGATCTGTATGAGTGGATTGTGTTCTGATTTAGGTTTACTTTTGGTCTTCGGGTGATTTATGGTTTGGGGGCTTGGCCTGCTTCCGGAGGCAGCTGGAGGTAGAACTGCCCAAGGACCCAGATAGGATGTGGCAATGGGCATGAGATCCCCCTGCCTGGTGCTCTGGAACTCACTGATACCAGGGTCCTTTGCTGCTTATTTTAGGGTCAACACCCAAGCACATATACATGTACAGACACATGGAGGGTTGCACCCGTTTAATCCCACACAGAGGCAGCACCCCCTCACCCCCCGCTCCTTTGCTTCCCAGCTGTGACAAGGTCCCACAATGCTGAAACTCCAACCCCCACAACCAATCCACAAAAATTGGCACAGAAACCAGAAGAGAAATCAGAAATACAAAATTTGCCCCTTCCCCTTGCACATCCCTAATATGAAGACAGCAAGAGCACGCACCAGCCTTGGGGGCTATTCAGCAGCTTGAAAGATCAGCAGTACAGAATTTACCTACTGGGAAACTACAACAGCACTTAGGCCATTTACAAACAAGTACTTTACTGCAGTGTAGTTAACAGAGGTGGTACTTCCTTACTGGAATCCAAACTTATGCCTGTGGGCAGGGTTTAGAGGAGAGGAGACTTCTCGCGCATTGTAGCCAACCGCGCATTCTTTTAAAACCGTGGACTAAATATCTTGGTATCAACGTATTTAACCTGCGGTTTTAAAAGAATGCGTGACCGGCTATAATGTGCAAGAGGTCTCGTCTAAACCCTGGCTGTAGGAGTTTTGCACACCGCAAGTGCCCCGCGCACGTCTAAAAGCAGCCGTGATTAACTAGCTCTAAGTCAGTTAAAAGTGCTACATTCCCTACTCCAGTTCTCCAACTTCTTCCCCATATGACTTGAAGCTGCTAGCTTGAAAGCCCTACTAAGTGTTAAGAGAGTGGTAAGTGGCAGTTGACAAGTTTTCTTTTCTTCTTGCATACCACACTTTAATGGTTCAAAGCCGGACTCCAGGGCTTAGCGAAAAGTGTACTCGCTCAGGACTTGAGCAGGAATTCCCCTGCACCT
>QEPC01010227.1:3797007-3825151 GCA_003113815.1 Sphenodon punctatus
TGGCAGAAATCGGGGGGGGGGGGGCGCTCTCCAACTCGATGGAATAGCCCCTTTCCATGCAAGAGAGGACCCAGGAGTCTGAGATCGAGCGGGACCATTCCTCGTGGAACTGCTGGAGCCTGCCCCCGACCTGGGGTTCGGCATAGTCAGGCGTCCTGTCTTGTCTGACTGGGGGTAGGGCCCCTGGACCTGCGTCTATCATGCCTCCCTGCCCTGAAGCCTCTTCCCCTGAAGGAGAAGTTGGGGGTGTAGCCTCTTTGCGAGTGTGACTGGAATCTCCTGGAGGTGCCTCCAAAACCCCTGAAATGAAAAGTGTGTCCCTGAAAGGAACCCCTCCTGACAGTCAATTGTTGTAGGGTCTTTGTTTTGTCCTGCTTGAGGCCTCCTTCAACACCTTCTCTAGGCACACTCCAAACAGCTTAGAGCCCTTCTATGGGGACGCTGTGAGCAGGTTCTTTGCAGTTGTGTCTCCATCCCAGGAGCATAACCAAATCCTGCGCCTGGCTCCTATATTATTAGCCACCGCCCTGGCCGACCATGTTAGATTGTCAGTGGTCGCGTCTGCCAGGAAAGCGGCTGCCATGCATATCCTGGAATTCAGTCTCTGGAATTTTCTTTCAGATATCTCTGGGTCTTGTAATTCTGGCATCCAGGCCAGCATGGCCCTGGATATGTAGGATGATGCTATGCCTACCCTCAGAGAGGCAGAGGTGGATTCCAAGGCTTTTTTGAGAGCTGCATCCACTGCTCTGTCAGCCGTATCTCTAGGGTGGCAATCCTCCTCAGTTGGGAACACAGTCTGCCTGGTGAGGGATGCAGCCCCCGCATCCACTTTGGGGTTTCTGAACATAGGGTCCTTCCTTCTGGAGAAGGAATATAAGGAGTCCTGGGTTCTGTTCATCTTAAAACCCTTGTCTGGGTGCTTCTACTCTTCGAGTACAAGTCTCTCGAAGGTCTTGTCCAGAGGGAGTCCCGGGTCTCTACCATGGACCGTGGGAATGTACTGTCTAGTCTCCTCCTCCTGCGAGTCTGATGAATTCTCCTTGGAGGATTTCTCCTGGAGCTGGAGGGTCTTTACAACCTGAGTTACCAGCTTGTTCCTATACTGCGAGGGGAACTGCCTCTCTCTATCCTTAGGGTCAGAGGATGGTTCTGATCACTCCCCCTCCTCTAAATCAGAGATCTCTTGGTCTGAGTCTGAGAGAGATTCAGACTCCGCCTGGCCCTGGTCAGAGAGGGCTTGTGCCGTCTCTGTGGCCTGGTCGCCCTGCTCACTCTCCTCAGAGGAGCCCAGGAATGTGCTCACGGTGCCCCCTGGTGGCCTTTTCGGTCGGCAGCCCCTGATTTTCCTGCCTTAGAGGATTTTTTACTGGGCCTGCTAGTGCAGGGCCTCTTCCTCTTGGTTCTGGGCTTTGCTAGCTGCCCCAGGGTAACTAGAATCAACCCCATTGACTTCTCTAGGGAGGCTAGTCATACCTGGGTTTCATGGCCGTCCTGCTGCGGGGAGGCTGCTTCTGGATGTGGAAGAGGTGCCGCGGGGGCCAGCCCCACACTCATATTCCCTCTGCAGAGTTGACTGCCTAGGGTTGCAGAACACTGGGCCCAGCAGCGCTGTCCCTGTTCGCAGGTCTGAATGGCCTAGGGGCAGAGTCCAGACGTGCTGAGACCACCCTTCCTTATCTCTAGCCCTTTTTGTATTTTTCTTTCCGAGGGTCAGCTCTAAGGCCCAACCGTACTGTCCATGAGCCCCCGATTTCTATAATATTTTTTTTTGGGGGGGGGGGGGCCTACGAAAAAACAAACGGCCTTGAAAGCACTCACAGGCCCGGCCGCGCCATCCCGGAGCATCAAGGGGGGGGGGAAGCCGCCACAGCACGATTAAATTGTGGGGCTTCTCCTGAGGCAGGGCTGCGCCACTCCACCGAGTAGGACTGTTGAGCCTCGCTCCCTTGAGCCTCGGTCCCAGAGGTCTTCTACCCCCCACTGATCTTTCCCCCCTTCTGTCTCTCTAATTTTATTTTATTTTTTTTGTTGATTCTAACGGAACCGTGCCGACGTGAGTCCTACCGGCCGAAGGCAGATGAATGGACTGGGTAACTGGGTAGCTCGTAATGCGCATGCGCGAGAAGAAAAAGTTTCATCTGCCTCCTATCGGCCAGCGGCAGAGCTACCCAACAGGAGGAGGAAAAGGAGGTAAGAGGAGAATTTGATTTATCCGGTACAAAATGTAATACGTTTGTTAGACTTGAGGCAAACCTATTTCTTCAACTTAATCAGAAATTCAAGTTATGCTAGTCTGACTTAAGCGGATTCCATTGTATTTTTGTTCCATCTTCTGAGTAAAGGTCATAAATTGATTTCATTCAGCCTTGGGGAATCACCACTACCGAAATGAGCCATGACCAAAAGTGTATTTCACAAATACTATATAGTAGTTAATGAGGTTGATGGCATAAAAGGGAGTACAGTTCTTAAGCTTAAAAACTGAATTAATCTTTTCATTTGAAGATCACATTCCTTTCATCAGTGTGGATTAGGACCCTGAATGCAGTGCCTAGGGTCTGTGAATAATTATTCATCAGGACCAAATCCTGCTCCCCTTGAAATCCAGCAGATAAAATATCCTTCACTTTAATGGGGGAATGATTAGGCAAATGAGAATTTGCTATTTTCCAAGACATAAATCCCAGCAACATTTGTGCTTCAATCAAGCAATGTATTTACTAGGTAACTGTTGTGCCAGACACGGCTGTGCCTAATGTACTGCTGTCTTTGCCATTTTTAAATTAAACTTTCAGATCAAAATTGGGAATGATTAAATTAGTAGTGGCTTCCTATTCTGGTGCAATCCGAGTCTCACAGGATCATCATAATTTTAAAAAGATCAGCACAATTTGCTATCCAGGAGTTCCTGAGCTTTTCTTTATTTATTTGGATTTTTAACCCATCCTTCCCCAAAGGCCCAGTTCAGGCAACGTATAAAACGTATAAAACCCATAAAGTGCAAACAGTAAAAATATAAAATCCTCATGTAAACAGCACCTTAAACCCTATACCTGCCTGCTAAACACCTGGCTGAACAGATAGGTTTTACCTTTCCCCCTGAAAATACTCAGGCATTTGTGCCTACATGACCCCATTTTTGAGTCTTCAAGAGAATTCCATGACCCCGCACCTCAGGCATGCAACGTGTACGAAATAATCTAGATTGTGGCCGCACCTCCAAATTCCCCTAAATTGAAAACCTCAGCATTAGGCATTTGTAACAGAAAGCTTTAGAGCCTCCACATCACTAGTCACGTTTGGAACCTCTATTTTTCCTAACGCATTAAGTTACATTACTAACCTTAAGAGGGTGACTGCGGTTATAGCTTGGACAATTTTTCTAAGCATCTCAACAAATGCTGTGGTACTCTGGGTCAGTTCCATTCCCACAGAAGAACCACCCTAGAGAGTACAAAATTTATCCCATGTACATGTAAAAATAATTCTGCTTACTTGCTCAAGGCCTCCAGTGTGACCAATTTGATTCAAGTGATTTGTCATTAGCTGGTGAGGGTTGCTAGAGGTATCCCGAGAAAACAGCAGCAATGAAAAATCAGGCACTTTCTCCCCTTTTTCATTGTCCTCATAGAACCCAATGGCTGTGCTCAGCATCAGGAATATCACCGCATCATAGAGTCTGTATTCCTCCTCTTCATTTCTAAACAATTCATCACAAGCTGCTTGCGCCTCTGCAGGAGTCTCCATTTCACACACACTCTCCCACTGTCAATGCAAACACATAACCATCAGCCCAAAGAGACATTGTTTCCATCACCGAAAAAGGAAAGGAGGGTTCCCCCTTTCAAGTACCCAATTATTTCGGCATAGCTAATATAGATATAAAAAAAAATCAACTTATGAAAGATTCACACCCATTTTTAAAACATCAATTGATTTTTGGCACTCAAAGCTACAGCTTGTGTCAAACTGTGCAGACTGTCTTTTCCTAGTAAAATACTACAGTACTAGGCATCTGTGATATGGACTAACTAGATGAAAGGTGAAGGGGAGAGGTGAAGCTGGTGAGTGTGGGAGTGGGGAGAGATGAAGGTTCACACGAGAGGGAAAGTAACTGAACTGTCCTTCCAGCAGCTGTAGAAAGTACGGCTATTATAGCCTCACTGCATCTCAGACTCACACGGTGATCTTGAGCAAGTCACTCACACTCAGCCTCAGCTTCCCATCTGCAAAGTGGGAATAAATGACCTATCCTATGCATTTTGAGCACTGAAAGTGCTATATGATGATTAATATTAACTACATGTAAACATATTCTTATATCTATATACACATGCGCATATGTATATTTATTCTATCCGTAGATATAGACACATTTATTATTTATTTAAATTTATATGCTGCCCTTTCCCGAGGGAACACACACACTTATTCTATAATAGATATAACAGACAGATATGATGAAGCATGGGTAGGGATTACATCTCTTTGTAATGAATAATCATTCCTCTTGGGTGATAACAGCACTTGTCTGACAGGGAACAAACATCTGTGCTAACAAGATTCGTTTGTGAACAATTTAAACAAAGACAGACTGGTTAGTTTTAGTGGTGAATTCTAATAGTTCTGAGAATGGGAATTCTCCAACGACTTGCAGGCAATGAGTTATCAAGACGAAACGGCTAAGGTGAAATACCTCACAGACTATTTATCTATAATGCCACTTAGGAATTCCAATGCACTGTACTTGGTCAGGCTCTTTTCTCTTACACAAAGAGCTATGTTTCTTAGGGCAATGCTGAACACCTTTCCCTGAGCCCTCTTGGAGGGTCACTACAGGGGAGTCCCATTCCACTTGAGAATATGCCCTTGTGGGTCGGGCGAGGTTCAGAGAGTTGCCCATACCTTATGGTTTTGCAGGCTATATGGGGATATTAGAGAAAGACTAATTTGTCAACTGATAAGGCATTTACAAGGGAGATCACAGGAGGTTTGTGTGTCATTTCTGCTGGCGGACAGAGCTTCTGATACAAGATCTTCTGTTGCTAAATTTTTCACATATGCCAATATAAGAGTACGATATCTTAAGGTACAGGGTTTGGAATAGGGTGAAATTAGTTGTTCCTCCCTCAGTTGTAGGGACTGATTTTGTTTTGGAATTATTATTTTTTGTACAATGTGTTTTTGTTGGAGGTTTTTATGCTCTACTTATTTTGTATGTTTATGTATGTGTGTGTGTGTGTAATGCCAAGGCCTACGGCCAAGCATTTGAAATAAACAATTCATACTTAACTATGATGCTGGACTTTAAAAAAATAAAAAAATAATAAAAACAAAACAAAACTTTTATTAAAAAAAAAAGAGACAGAGAGAATACTTAAAAAGTTAAAGGACTCGCATATCCATAAAACAACCTTACTCATACACCTCACTTAAATTCTTGTTCTGTTAGTCTTTATGTCAAAGTTGCATCACACCACTTTCCTTAACTGCTTGGCCTCCACACAACATCCCTAGTAAGCTTTACAATTCACTCAGCCAACCTTCTGACGATAATGCTTTTGCGTGAGGATTTTCTCATGGGCATGTGTTCGCAATAGCCCATTAACTAAACAGAGGTTGGTATGCATTTTTTTGTTGTTTTAAAAAAGAAACTTAATCACAACATTTGCCCCTTATAAGGGTCAGGTCTGAACCCTTAAGTCAACTGATTTTTTTCCCCCCCAAGAGAAATGATTAAAAACCATAGCTCCACATTGCCCCAGAGTTTAATCCCGCAGACTGACAATTTCCCCCCAGCTTCTGGAAACCCCTATTCTTTTCCCTTCAAGGAGAAGAGTCATTAACAACTTAAAACAATAAATAATTCCTTATCACCCCCAATGGGAGAGGCTGCTCTGAACTTGCCTGGGGGCAGCCTGTTTGGCTAGTCCACATCTTCCAGGCTGGAGAATTCAAATTATTATCCCCATTGATAGTCTGCAAATTGCTCTCCCTCTCACCTCCCTTTTTAGTGTGGGACTTTACAGCCGTTTTCTGGGGCTGCTTGCGGGACAGCTCACAAAAGTAGTATCAAATCTGGGACACTTGAGAGGTATGGCAGGGTGGTCCAGCTGCCACGGAACACTGTGATGTCATAGGGATGGACCATGTCAGGAAAGAAGCAGGGGAACACCTTAACTACTCCTATTTTTTGACATAGCCAACATGGTGCTCCATAGGGGTAGAGGATACGTCAGGAAAAGGACAGGGTTAAGGCATTCCCCCTGCCTTTTTCTTGGCATGGCCCCACCACTACTAAGTACCAAGACATGACAGTGTCCTGTGGGAATGAGCCTCTTGCCAACAGGAGACCCAACCTAGCCCAAGTCAAAAGGGACATGGGCAGGGAGGGCTCCTGATCCAAACCGAATGGGATCTTTCAGGCCTTGTTCGGCTCAGTCTAGCATGTAGGCCTTAACCAACAGCCTTATCCACAAAGCTACCCTGGCATGTTTCCGTTGCACCTCATTACATTCAAATTTAACTCTATCACACATTTTGGATACAAGTTGCTTCCTCTGCTATTTTAGGTGTTGTGGACGCTTCATGGAGTCTTCTCACTTCTCTTGTACTAAAAGGCAGAGAATTACCAACAAGGGAAGTGATGAAATGTAAGGATTAAATACAAGTAACTAGGGGGAAAAAAACAAACTTGAGTAGTTTTGATGTTCCATATTTTATCCAAGCAAATACGGCACTTCCTAGAATACTAGTTTTATTCTACTAGAAATATTATATTGAATTGGTGGAGAATGAAACCAAGTTGTTTAAGAGAAAGAAAATATCATTTCTCCAACCTTCTCTCTCAGCAGCCGTAAGCATTCTTTAAGTTCACCACTTATATTTTCTATCCTCTTGCCCACTTTGCATCTGATGCGCCACTCTGTAGCCCAGTTATACTTTTTCATCAGCTTTGCTGGAAGCTACAATATTGAGAGAAAAAGGAAGTACAGTTTAAGAGATCAGAAACCTGTAAATGAAATCAAATATTGAATAATCTGTGTAATTTTATTTAATAAAAACCACTTCTGGGTATTGCTGTGTACCATCATCATCATCATACTGTTAAGAGTATCTGTTTAATTGAGAGGAAAATTGTACCGAGCACCATATAACACAACTGGCTCCTTGGCTCATTTTTTAGGTAATAACTAGAATTAAAATAGGAGATTGTTTTGATTAGGAACTATTATCCACCCTTCCCCACTATGCCACCATTCAAATACAGCTCAGGTCCATGGTGAAGGAACATATCAGCTTATGGCCATTTGATGGTAATATGGAATGAAACGGATGTTCTTATTAGACAAGTATCCACTTCACATTTGACACACTTTTTGGCATTTTCAGTCCTTTGATCTTGCAAAAACCTAATAACTACTCATAATAATTAGTTAAGAATGCATGTAAACCTTTGCAGGATCATAGTTTGAAAAAGGAGGTCAAGAGCTGAATGGGAACAAAAAGTTTCATACACCCTCAACCACTGCAGATAGCATCTTCCCAGCACCACAAGAGAGAGTGGGAACGCTTAAGGTATGAATGACTGAGGTATACAGATTATGGAAAAACTAGACAGGACACTGTTGCCATGAATGTTGTACAACTAATAAATTCCATTTTTAATATATTTCTTCCTAAAAGGTAGTAGATGTTGATACTAAGGCTGCGACCCACAAGCACTTACTCTGGAGTAGTCCCAATGAAGTCCAGAAGGGCTTAAATGGAACTGGGACTACTCCAGGGAAAGTGATTTGTGCCTATATTTTTATTTATATATGCACATTGCTGGCGTTATATATGTTATATAATAAATAATAATATTCAACTTTTCGATTTTTACTTTATTGTTATGTTAGCAAATGCTTATTCAGAAGATAGCTAACCTTATGCTCATGATTTTTGACAGCATGGATTTGAATAGAATTTGAACTTCCACAAAAAGTGCTGTTTGCAGTTTTCATTCATCTGTGAGCCACTGCCCCCCTCCCCCCCAAAGAAGATTCATTGTGAAGTCTGAACCTTACCAGCAGTAAATCTTCACTCTGGAGCCAATCAGGAACTTGAATAGCTAGGCTCAGTGCCTGGAACAATGTTGCTCTGATAGCACAATAGTTATCACCTCTCACCCTCCTTATAGAAGTAAATTTGTGTGAAACTGCTTTATATCCCTGCATATGAAAGTGCACAGAAGAAAAACGTCTACAGAGAGTATTTTAGCCATAACTCAAACCAAACACAGAGATTACAGAATTTGTTACAAAGTCACAAGAAGCGCCAATGCCTTTGTATCCAAGTATAATAAACACACAAGCAGAAAATGAGGAATGGTTCAACATTCTCACAGAAGGCTCAGAGGATAAGAAATCTAGTGCCTCCTCCTCCTCCTAGATTGTTGATGGACACCAGCCTTCCGTAAGTTGGTAGTGACCAGAAGGCATTACTATCTATAGACACTATAGATATTAGATAGCATCTCTTTTGAAAACATCTTCTGAGTTAAAGCTCTTTGGTAGGTGAATGTGAAGAGTTGACACAGATTATGTCCATGTAGTACAGTTTTGTGCTAAATATAATGTTGCCATTTCTAGGGCATTCATAATTATATGCTTCCCAATAGCACTAAATCTAATTTAGGTGCTGAAAGAACGTTTTCTCCAAAGTCTTCCACCTAATATTCATACAGAATGAAGACCTAAAAAACTGATTTTCTGTCATCAAGTATCTTATTCGCCACTGCATTTTTAAACAAAAGTTTGTTCTGAAGTCATTCGCTACAACCTTGGAGAAAACAGACTAGCAGAAGAAAAAAATATACACCCAGCACACAACCGCTTCCTGCTTTTCAAACTGGTAAGTGCAGAGTAAAATCTCAAAAGTTGAATAAAATCCAACAAAAATCTTTCTTCCACCATCTAGCTACCATTTCTGGTCACCCTGCCAACCTCACGTTATTTTAAAAAACTGCCAGGCATGACACCTCTTTGGTCCTTTTTTCATGAGACGGACCCAAACACGCACATATGGGTCCACTGCGTGTGCATGCGTAGGTGCCGTCTGTGTAACCACCGTGGCAAGTGGGTGGGCATGTGTATACACTCCCACATCCACCTCCACCCATCGCCCACACCCACAGCAATGGGCCAAAATGGCGACTGCTTCATGCATGGGGATGCAGGGGTGATTGGTGTGCAGTTGTGTGCACACCCATCCTACCCGCAGCCCATATAAAAAGGGCTTTTGTTCTGTATAGACAGAAGGGTTTAAAATGGGCAGGGACCTGAGTTCACTGCACCAAAAAATGTTAAATTCTGCAACCAGTGAAGCCAAATTCTGCAAATTCACTGCGATCATTAATATTTGCATAATTAACTTGATTTGCATAACTATGCATGCTGGGAAGCAAATTTGCAACAGGTTTGACATAGAATCACAACTTTGCTAATCAAACACAACTCAAATCCTCTGGAATTTCAGCACCCCAGAATTCCCACCTCATATTAAAACCCCAGACCTCCCTCACCCAAACAAAGGGCCTTCAGCCACCACCCACCCACAATTCATCTCCCAGGGGCCTATTTACCCTCGGGTCAGGGTCACACCTCCCGAACAGACAGCAGCTGCAGTTTTAGTTTGGGGTCAGGCAACAGGTTTATGCTTGAGCCAGGATTTAAACATCCTACAGACAGCCCCCACTGCAGTGTCACTGCAATTTCAGCATGGCACTGCAAGGATTGGCTGATTCTGCGAAAATCACTGCAAATTGCAGCAACGCAGTCAACTCGGGTCCCTGAAAATGGGTTGATGATGCTTCTAAAGGACTTCACCAGTAAGTTTTTCACGACAAAGGATATCAGTGTAACTAAGGGTGCTTTTAAACAATCACCTCCCCACCTACTACCCACCCACCATACATGTTGCAGGACACCCATAGGGCACCACCGTAACCCTAGAACATGGATAGTGCATGGGGAGGGCTTGTCTAAAAGCACCCTAAGATGACTCCACAGGTCTGTATGTTTAGGCATATATGTATTAGCTGAAAGGGTTTTTCAGTCTTCCCTAGACTCATCCACATCCTTAATAGCCATCTAAAAGAAGTTGAATATTTAAACTACTGTGAACTGCACATAGCTTCTAGGTGCTGGTAAATTAACATAACAGAACACCATACTGGGATGGCAAATCCTGGTAGTATTTAATGCTATTAGAAAATGTTACGAAAAGCTTTAAAAGAAAAACCAACAAAAACATCAGACCTTCCGCACACGTTTGGCATTGTCTGTATTTCCTTTCCATTCTTTTCCGCAGTACTCCAGGATGTCCATTTCTGGTTCAAAGCTTGGTACTATTAAAACTGATGACAGAGAATGCACAAATTTGAGACAAATCATGAAACAGAGACATGCTGAATTATAAGAGATAAATGCCACATATGAGAATGTCAACTAGAAATAAAACCAATATCAGTGAAAGAGAAGCTGACACAGAGCCCAGACCTCTAGGATTCTGTTGGCATCAGGGGCTTGAGGGGAGGCGATTAAAAAACCCTGCTCAAGAAAGCGGAGAGCAGTATGATCCTGTTGCGTGGAACGCCAGACCCCACAGAAAAATGGAAAGGGTGAAGGGAAGAAAATAAAACAAATGACCAGTAAGCTCTCATGGGGGGATGCCCTGATCCTTCCTCCCCTTGGTCACACCCCAGAACACATTCCCCGATCCTCTCTCTTGGTGCTGCTTGTGCTTCCTGGAGGAAGCAGTATATACTATAGGGGCAAGGACAGGAGCGCGAGGTGTGAACAAGAGACAGAGCTAAGGTACCTCCCATCCAATTTCCTTCCTTGGTGGCACACGCAACCCCTTCCAGGAAGCAAATGTGGATGTTGGAAGGATGTGGGAAACAGAGGAACAAGAAATAAATGTGTTGGAGATCAGAGATAAGGGGTAGTGGTGGAAAAATTCTTGATCCCCTCCTCTGCCCTCCCCCACAATCTGACCACGTCCCAACACAGAGGAGCCAGCTCCCCCTATTTAGCCAACTATAACTTGCCAAGGCTAACGTAAAGGGTTAACCTTCCTCAGGAGCACCGAGGAACAAATCCAACATGGGCTTCCCAGCACTTGCTCTTTTCAGTAGTTGCCAGTGTCAGGGATGGTTTAGCTAACCCTGGATAGCCCTCCATATCAGCCAGTTGGCTAATACTGCCTGGTAAATATTCAAATGCTACTAATGAAGTAGTTTACACAGAAGGGGGAATTGCTCATCTGATTTCACAATGAATAAAACTATTTAGCTGAAATATGAGCTACAGCTCAAATCACAGACACAATTAAGCACAGTATCTTTGGGGATGAGGGCAATACATCAAGATGTATTTAATCTTCTTAACTGATAATGCTATATAAAACAACATGCAAATGTACCTGGTGAGTCTGTCTTTATTTCTTCTGCACCACGGTATAGATCCTCCTCACTGCAATAACATTGGTACACACTCCATAAAATACATAGGGCTCACCCACATTGGCATTTAACACTGTGTATACACTTACTCTGGAAGCAGTTTGAGAAATATTAGTAAAAAAATAAAATACTTTTAAAAAGATGACCTATGCAACCTAAGCAGTTTTTAAACAGAGTATAAAACCATGAAAATTAAAAAATAAAAGTGGACACATCATAACTTAAAAAATCACACCTCTCTCCGCTGGTTCACGACATCCATGCCAGTAACAGATTTCTGCCTCCTGCTGTAGCATGTGATCTGCTGTTGATGTCAAATCCTTTAGGAGAGCAAAGAAGGGTAAAATAAAGTTCAACTTTATTTTACGTTTCCAAATGTAGTGTTAGGATATATTTTTAATCGTAACACTATTGTATAAATGGAACATTTACTGTAAAATTGCATGCATAATTAAAAATAGAATTATATACTTACCATAACCCTATGAAAACACTGCAGTGGGGGTGAATGGCAGACACAGCAACACCAACAGAATGCAAGCCAAGGCATCACACTCAGTAGGAGACAGCAATCCGTAATGGGTATGGATGTCATGGACTTGAAAGATAAAAGACATGTTTTAGGTAACTGAAATGCTGTCTGCCTGTCTCCATCAAGCAAGTTTATACAAATGTATACACCATGTAATTATACAAATTTATTGTAGAATTATAGTAACCCAATTATATAACAATCTCTGCCTTACAAGACTATCAAAAGTGACACAGTCGTACATTAAACCCAGTTATTTATCCTAAAAAAGGAAAAAAAAAAATTATTACTCAAGCCTTCAAGATTAAAAAAAGTTCCATGAATGAGAAGAATTTTGTAGGGAAGAACCCACACTGTTAAGAGGTACCAACAAACTTCTCTAAGAAACAACAGCCAAGTAGAAGTAGCTAGAGGAACTGCTATTTTACGTTTGTTTCTGACCAAGAGGGAGAAATTTGTTGATAATTTTAAGGTAGTAAAGAAATCTGGCTCTAAGTAGTCATGAAGTGAGAAGAGTTCACAATTTTAAAGATCGGAGGGAAGGCAGCAGAATAAGTCTGAAAACCTTTAAAAGGAGGGTTCATACTTCAAAGAGTTAGAGGGTGAGGATTCCTGTGCTTTTTTTAAAAAAAAAACCTCTTCTCTGGGGGCGAGAACAATTGGCAGAGACAGAACAACATTAGAAGGTGCAACATCAAAGTATCCCATGCAAAAAGAAAGAGAAAGGATAACAAGATGCTAAAGAGGCTGCATCAAGAGCTTTTTAGCAACCGGACAATCAAAAGAGATATGCTAATCAAAAGGGGAAGGAGGACATCTCTAAACAGGGCTGAAAAAATCCACTTGCCATCTTGCCTCTAGCAACTATGCTTTTTAAGCTGGTGGAAGGGGTTTTACTACCCTTGTTCAGGGCAGCAGAAGCTAAAGGTCAGATCCCTCAAGTACCACATTGAAGACTCCTCGTGATCAGCAGGGAACAAATACATTCCCTTCCACCTTCACCGCAGGTCTGGCAAGTAGGCTTGTATGCATATCGGAAGAAGATTGTAATTCACAGATTCTTACAGTCCTGAGCATGAAGAAAAAGCACAAGGATATAAGAATCAGAAATGCAAATGCAAAAAATGAATTACAATTAGCAAAGGACCTAAAACCAGAAGAAGTGGTTCTATAAGTTCACTAAAGCAGGAGAAAGAGAAAGGAAAGTGTGTTGGCAGGAAGAGGGAGACTTTAATGTAATTTCTCCTGAGACACTAAAAATCTTATTAGGACAGGATTATGGAAATCCCTTTTACTACCCGAGATGATCAAGTATATTATTCATAGTTATAACTGTAATCATAAAACCCAACTTCATAAATAAGAACATTAGAAGTGCTATACTGGGTCAGACCAAAGATCCATCTAGCTCAGCATCCTGTCTCTGGCTGACCAGCTTCACTTGCTTCCGAGAAGTGAACACGTCATAGTAGAGAGATCCATTTCCTGCAATTCACATCCAGACCCCAGAAAAATGAAATGGATGCAAAGGAGACCTAATTAAACAGCAGTAATCACCTTCAGGAATTACAGTCAATAATAATTGAAAAGCTTTGCTGCATGGTACAGAGACATGAATCTACAACATACTGGAAACACTATTTATCTGGAAGGAATTTCAAATACAGAATGTGCAATATTCAATGGGATGAAGTGAGTAAACAATAAACATAAAAGTTTTTCAAGCCAAACAATTTACCAGCCTACAAAAAGGTAGATACCGCTTATCTACACTAGAAAAAACAACCTATCTTTTCATATTTAGTTGCTCGTATTTGTTCTCTCCACTCTTTGCAATAGACTTTTAGGGCTTGTTTTGAAAAGTACATTTTGGAAGACAAGTACCTCCTAATTCACCTCTACCTCCTCTGTGTTCCTACAAGTACCAAGGTTCAAGTAATGATAAAAAGGAGGTACTTACCTCTGCAAACAAGTGGAGTTCAAGCGGGGAGAAAGGCTCCCACTATGAAAGGTTCACTGGGTGACTTTGGGCCAGTCACAATATTCTCTCAGTCTAACCTACCTCATAGGGTTGTTGTGAAGTTTAAAAGTGTGTTAAATTGTTCTATGTAAGGCACTCCGAGTGCCATGCCAGGGTGTAATATTAAAATTATTATTATTATCTGTACAAGAGAAGGTTATTACTCTGTTTAAAGTACGCTTGTAAGGAGAAGCCCTAGAAAACTGTTCATGTTTACTCTTCAAAGTTTCCCCACATCCCCTTGGAAAGCATCACAAGTTGTCCTTGATTTTTATAGAGTTAATTGGGCAAGCTGATGTTTTCAGAGTTTGGCTCTGAATCTTAATGCAGTTAAAAATAAACAGACATAGCTTATTCAGACAATCTGTTGTGGGTCTCCCTTCATCAAGGGTTTTGAGAGAAGGAAGATCCCTTCTTCTCTGTATACAAGGCAGGCTGGTATGTCATGCTGAAGTAACAGCTAACTAACTAAAAACCACCAGGACAAAAGACCAAACTCCAAAAGAGCATAGGGGTGGGGAAATACATAGAGGTGGGGAATCCACAGAGGGAGATCACAAACAACACTGCTTATTTCCCCCATTCTCATTTGTTGTTAACTTCTCCATTAAAGAAGCTGTGGATTCTGATCGCAGTGCACAGACAGTGTACTTGCTCACCAGCCTTCTTACACACAATTCTCAAAGGCAGTTTTTTCCTCAAGAGTAATACAGGATCACACCATTAGAATATGAAGCAACTTTTTCCAGCTGTTTCTAACAAGTTTAAACTATGGATAAGATGTGTCCCTTATCTAATATAAAGCAAAATATGGTCATCCACTCAGCCACAGAGAAAATCAAACTTGAGTGTAAACATTTGATTTTGTCCTGAATCAATATTTTAAAATCTACATGCATTAAAATTTTTCACTTTTTAAAAAAAATCTCTGATCAAGTGTGACAATTTATTTCTGTTTTGCAAAGGCAGATTTTTAATTTTCATAGATTCATAGGGTTGGGAGTCACACAAAAGAGTCATCTAGCCCATCTAATCCAATTTTGTCAATACTGTGTTATTTGCATGGTTTAATGTCAATATTCCTGGTCATTAATTGGACTTTTTCTATTTTCTGTTAATACAGAGTGAAACAAAGCACATCTCTCCATAAATTAATTGTGTGCACTGTGCTCAGATCTCTCCAACTTGGACAGCAAATGAGAAACGCTGGGTCTCATCTGATGACAATAATCACTAATTATATATGTGTATTCATGTTTAATATGGCATGGCTGACTCTCTAACTCAGAAAAAGTAAGTTAAGAGTGGTTGATCAAATGTTAAAACCAAAGAAATAAAAATACTGGTTTCCACAGCAAATACAAACTCACTGGTCTACAGATGACTCCAATATTGAAGAGCTGTTTGACTCAGCAGATTTTACTCCATGCTTTTCAAAGGCACGTTGGTTGGGTGGCTCTGAGGATTCCGAGTGAGCAGCTTTGGTATGACTTGGAGGGACACGTTCTTCTTTTACTCCCAACACAGGAGTTTCTTTCTGGTCAGTGGCTGCGCTGGCTAGAAAAAGTTCAGCAGTGGGAGCAGATTTATCTTTTTTGCCTCTAGGCAAGCCTTTTTTCTGCTTCTCTTCTGTACTGGCAGAAGGGCCAGTGGACTTTCTTGTCCTCGAATAAAACATACCCTGGCTACAGAGATAGAGACATCAGCAATATTTACTCAGAGGAACAAGGGCAATATTTCTTTCCTGGGAAATAGTCACTGCAAAGTTACAAAGTTCAAAACCTGTACACTTAACATTTAACTGCCCTCAATAGTGTGAAAAAGTAGCCAACAGGAAAACTATGTATTTAAATATTTATTTATCTAAGCCAATAGCTCCCAACCTTTTTGCCTCCGTGACTTCACTTTGAAACTTAAGTATAATCCCCATGACCCCAAGCAGCAAAAAACACAATGCAGAGTATTTCAATACTCATCCACAGATGATCCGAACCCACTTGGGTCCCAACCCACAGTTTGAGATGCTCTGATTCAACCCATCTCCTAAATAGTGTAAGATTCTAATCTGTAAGGAAATTTTCTAACATAGTGGTACGCAAACCTTTTCATTCTACAGAGTTTCTTAGAACAGACTCCTGCTTTTCCAAACATGCCCACCGCCCCCACGCCAAAAGAACAGTGGTAGGCATAGTTTCACATGTACATGTTTCAGCAAGGAGATGAAAGCAGTTCCACAGATAATATGCAAGTGCTCTGCGAGGAGTGTCACAATCCACCCTCCTCACCCAGCAGTCCTGGGTGTCACCCCACTCTGTATTGAAGTAAAAGAAGCTAAACTCAGGGCCAAAGAGCAAAACACTGGATACAGAATACAGCAAACATATGGGAAAAGCAAGATTTAGCTTCTGCTCTCTGCTCTAAATCCTTCCGCTTCTACCTAGCATTATCCTCCTTTCTTAAAGAACTGTGAAAGTGTATTTCTGTTTACCCACTCACTGAAGGGTTTCATCCACCGCACAGCATTTTAGACAAAAGATCATTAGAAATCAAATGTTGCTTTTCTAGATCATTTACTAACAAAGGAGAAAGTTTAACACAGAAAAGTTAAGCAGTACAGAAAATACATTCCTAAGCAAACATCGATTGTAAGCCCCCTGAGGGAGGGACCTGTCTATATCTATTGATTGTACAGTGCTGGGTACATTGTTGGCACTAATAAAATAAATAATAATACAACCTGAGTCCCATTTGGGATACAGGGTCACTCACAGCCAAAGCCCTCTAATCCTTCTCAGTCTCTGTGGGAGCAGGAGCGTCCTTCCTGCTGGGGAGTCTGCCCGGTTATTCTGTGTAAAAATGGCAAGGCTACTCCCTTCCAGCCAGCTTTCCAATCAGCTATTGAACACACCTCCCACAAGTCCACAAAATGTTTCTCTTAGGAAAGCAAGTTCCCCCTATTCTCAGCAGTTTCCCCCTCCCTTTCTGAGGTCCAATGTAAGTAGGAAACAAAACCTGCCCAATAGAAGGGTGTGGGTGAGGGGGCTCACTTCATTCAGAGCAAGGGAGAACTGGTTTCCAGCTAGACTTGCTCAGCAGGTTCCCCAGACACTCTTCCCCCAGAGCTCAGGATCTCAAACACGTTCAATAAGTCACGACATACAGAAGGCGAATAAGAGTCTCTAATCTCCACAAACAGCTAGCTGTCCAAGCACAAGTCTAAGCCCTGTTCTACTGCTTTGTCCCCTTCAGCTGTAAGTTACTCTAGTGATTAGACTTCCAACATTTTGTTAAAGAGACTAATAGAAATTTTATTTCCCCCCTTATTCCCATATCCATTACTCATTCAGCCTTCCTTTCACAGATCTCGCTCATCTCAAAGCCCAACAAAACGCTCCTTCCACTATAATTCTCTTCTCCGCATTAGTCTTTTGCAAATTGCTTCTCATCTTCCACCTACAGTCTCTTTCAACGCCACCCCACCATTCAGTAGCATCCGATCTCTTTCCTTCTCCCTATACCCCACACTCCAACGTCTCTTTCCTACTATTGCCACTGATGTTTCCCAAACTACCCCTCCTTACATCTGGGGTAAGGAACCTTTTCTCCTCCCCATAGGCTACTATAAGATTAGTACAAGCCCCCAACTCCTATTTGGCCCATGGAGCAGGAGTGCTTAAGAAATGTGTTCGGGGTGGGGGGGGAATAGGGAAGGGTCCAGATCATGGATCCATCCCTTGTCTTTGAGTGCATACCCTCATTTCCATTCTCTTCTCCTGAGCTCATTCTTTCAGTGCTGCAGGGACTAGATTCATGGGCCACATCCAGGAACTGAAAAGGGGCCAATTAAAAAACAGCTATGGACTGAATTATGCCCACATACTGGTTGTTTTCCACCTCTTCCTTATAGTTTCAACAGTCATAGTTTAAGATGTTTTAACTGTCTGTGTCTTTAGTTGTTAAACCCTTAAATTTATTTCACAAGAGGTTCTTTTAAACTGGATTAAGACTGTCTACACATTCTCAAAAGAAATTAACCTACAAATTCCCCATCTGAGAGTTGGGACCCCAAGTGCTATTTTACCCTCCGTGGATGGGATATGGATCCCAACTGATACTTGATGTATTTTGCATGTCTTTTGTTGCTGTCTGGGGTTGATGTTTAAGTCTCAAAATGTGGTCAGGTGAGCAAAATATAACCACTGGATTAACCAGAATTAAACACTTTTTATTTTATTTTTTAAAAATGAGGTTAAGGTACTCTGGACTCATTTACACAACACTCTTCCCCCTTACAAACACAGCACTTGTTCCTTAATCTACGTTTGGCTTGTTGCAACACATACACACACTCTGTGCCTTTCAGTAACCCATTCTTTGTACTGGATGGCAGGGGATCAGCAAAGACCTCAGGAAGGGATTAGGGATTCACATAATACTTTGGGCCATTATACATGTTGCAGGGCTGCATGTATGATCTATGGGTGCCCTGCAACATGTATAATAAAATGTAACACCCATGTTATCAATGTTAGAGTGTCTGTGTGAAACCTGAGCGTTGTGAGAACCAATTTTAAGTAAAATAGCTACTCAAGTACTGCTCACTTTTTTGGTTCTATAAGAAAGGAAAACTGCTCATGTCAAATCAGGTCCATGTTTTTGTTTTGTTTCTTTTTTTAAAAAAAGAGCTAACTAGTTTCAGACATTACATCTTTCATCTTAATCCTCAAGTGTTATTTATAATATCAGTAAATCAAAATGTTATGACAAATGTGGATTTTTGAGCTGACAGTGTTCCCAAATTTGCAAGTGTCTGAGAGCCACTGGTGCCAAGAAAACTGAGGCTGGTGACTGGTTACAAAAGTTCTGAAGATTTGCCAATACTCATGTTGATGATAACCCTGAAGCAGGTTAATCCTGTTCTAAATATGTGTATGCAGTGCATCCCTCCAAACAGATTTTTTTTTTTAAAAAAAAAAGTCCCCTCATTTACTTGTATTTTAAAAGCAGAGGTTGCCAGATAACGTGAGGTCATGCATTATGTAGACAGGGTCACAATCCCATTCAAGGTTTGTTGTTATCTGGGTCACAGGTTTATTGTTAAGGGTATTTTCAGACGTGACGGGTATTTTCAGACGTGAACCACAGTGGATCCGGTGTGGTGGCAGCGATCCTGTGCACGTCTATTTGCTCCCGACCAGATGTTCACCACAGTGAACACGCAGCTGGGATCAATTGACTCACCTCCAGAACTGTGATTAGGTTGGCCACGATCCAGGACGGGGCTGGGAATGGCCGCGGGTAACGACTGTTATCCCAGCCCTGTCCCAAACACGGGATTGGCCGCTGCACCCGCCCATCTCCCCAAGGGCGGGCAGCCATGGGAGTGCGAGGTTGAGCGGCCGCACGTTGCGCCACACAACCGAATCCCCTTCCCGATTCCCCACAGTGATAAGGCCGGCACGTCTAACGAACGGCTAGCTGTCAGCGTGTTGGGCCTGGAGGTCCAGCATGTCTGAAATTATCCTAATTCTCAAAATGGAGTTAAGAAACTTAAAGTTTGTGAAACAGTCACTGTTCTCAAGCCAGTTCAAAAAACAGTAATTATGGCAAAACCTCTGTTTTAGTCTGAAATGCCAGTCTCAATAAAATTACACAGTGAGGGGGATAGTCTCACCCTTTTGGGATTGCCTGTTCCTTATTACTAGACCTAACTTGCTTGGTATTTTCTGAGATTCCAGAAGTAGTGCAGAGCTGCCTTCCACCTTCAGACTTTTTCTCAGTTTGATCTTTCTTATCTCCAGCAGCAGTGTCATCCATTTCACCACCAATTAGAATCCACTGCTGTTCGGGACTTTCGGGACTCATCTCCCTGGAACATAGAGCTGGTTCTGGAGTCTTGGGCAAAACTCTGGAAATAAAAAGATTTACTAGAATTACTAGCATAACATCACTAACCCCAATTTTGCTGGGCTAGTGATATTTTACCCAGTACAAAACACACTCTCACAGAACAATCTTCTATCAGAGAATAGGAATTTTGCCATTGATTTCAATGGGCGGTTAACAAGTCTTGCAAAACAAACTGCAGATTTATATACATTGTTGTGGCAGCGATACAGAGTAAAAGACAAGCACAACACTGAAGCTTAGTCTAATAGGGATGTTTGTCCTATGGAGATTGCAGTCCTCTGTAAAGATAGCTGCACTGGTTTAACAAGATTGATGAGGTGACTTCATTAAGCTAATTCAAACCACTAACCTAGATACACTACTGCTAAGACCTGGTTCTTATGTCTTACCTTTGATGTGCAAGACGCAATGCACTTTACAAAAGAAGAATGGTGTTGCTAGTTCCCAATTTCACAGGTGGGGAAGCTAAAGGCTTGTTTACAAAAAAACAAAACACTAATCAGTGGGTAATTTCCCCCCAACTAAGGTTAACTTCCTACCAGTCACATGAGAGGATGTTACTTCTGGATCTGCTTGGGATTCTTTGCCTCTAGAAATAACTTTTTCTGAGTAGCAGTTGTGTAAATATTCCAAGAAAGGAGAAGGAGAACATGCCTCCATCATCCCTCACAGGCCATGCTCCAACAAATAGTTAATTCAATGTAGTTGGGCCTTATGTCCATTTTACGAAAAGAGTTTACATGAGCAGAGTGCTAAACCAAAGTTATTCGTGAGCAGGAAGAGGAGTACATACTCCACTTCAGCTTCTATTTTGAAGTAACAGCTCATGTGAATACTTCACTGTGATGGTAGAGACTTCAGTTAAATGTTCATTATGGGAACTGACACAGTACCACTTTGGTTTACACTGTTCATTTGAACTCTACTGAAGGGGAATAGTAACTTTCGTCTCATGAAGCCAAAGTAGTTACTTCAATGTATTTCAGTATTCAGCTGACCACTACTGAAGTGGAATAGTTACTATGATTTAATTAAATCTAATTATTTACTTCAGCTTACTTCTATTCATCAGAACATAGCTACAGTGGTGATGGAAGTGGGGTAAGCAGAAAGTAGTTTACCAGGCTGGGGGTGGAGTACAGGACACCTTCAGAGAAGGGATTTCTAAATCCAAGCAATTACCCCTCTTGTCGGAATACTACCTCTGCAAACACACGTGCAAGCAGATAAGTGGCAGAGCCAAGAGAGGAGTCCCGGGTCTCAAGCCAGCACTCACTCTCCTAGGCTAGGCTGGAACAGGTGGACTAACTCTTCCCTGACCTCAACCTTGCACTTGCCGATTGTCACAATTTCAGGTACTTTCTTAGAAAGTTTAAAAATCACAAAGTTCTCAAAGAGATGGAACAAATCTCAGGCACTGCCATTTTACAGCAATCAGTTTCTAGCCCTACTGGCTCCAGAGAGAGGCTGGAAAGAAGAGGTTGATTCTATGGATCAGGCACCACAAAGGCCCAGTCCTCCATGTGCTGTACTAGCACAAGTCCTACTGGACTGAATGGAACTAACTCCTACACAGCACTTGGAGGAGAGGAGTGTAGGCTTTGTCAACAGGCTGCTGCTTTTTTAGGCCAGCTTCAGTGCCAGCTTATAGGCTAGTTCAAATTTCCATACTTAACATATGCAAATCAACACTGACCAGTTTTCTCCCCTTGCTATGCCTAGCTGGTGGGGATTTCAGTCTCATTGGTTAGAGGGTTGATGGGGCTAATGCCACTTAACATGGTCACAACCTACTGGAGGGTGTAGATCACATGGGTCAGGCCCCTCCCCCACAGATACTTTTTTTGGTGTGAAGTAACAGGGAAGGGGCAACAACGGACCAATGGCAGACTTCATGGGCCAAGGGTTCCTAGTGGAAATAGCCTCCAATGATGAGTGGGTAATAACTAAGTACTAGCACTCCAGAGGGTATGCACCTGTTCCCTGTATTATGCACCCAACTCCATTTTCATTCTAATATTGTTTCAAAAACACTTCAGCAATGACAGTGGGTCTGAGCAGAGGCCCGAGACCCGACCAGAACCCCAGTGGTCTCACTTCAGACCCTAGGGCACATGCTCTCCCCAAGCCTCTTGGGCCAGGCTCCTTTGTCGCTTCAGGAAATTCTGCTGCCAACACAGCACTATCACATGATGGCACTGTATAGGGGGTGTGACCACACTGGAAAGGGGCAAGAAAATGCCTTAGTCCCACCCTCTTATTGACATAGCCCTGCACCTTTTGGAGCACTGTGATGGCACAATGCTGGGGGGCATGGCATCCAGACTCATTGGGCCTGGGCTCAGAAGAGCCTGGCTGCACTGAGTCTTGGTTTGAGTCAAGTCCAATGCAATTCAGCATGGGCCCAGCTCAGGCCCAAATTTCTGACACATGCCTTAACATCAGGAAGACAAATCCTCAAATTTGTCAGCCCGAGACTGAAAGGCGGGGGGCACGGAGTGAGGGAGAGGCAGGGCCTCGGCCTCTCCCTCACTCCCGTTGATCCCCTCCGCTGCCTGTCTCGGNGGACTCGGTCAGGGGGAGTAAGAGAGAGGCAGAGGTCCCGCCTCTCCCTCATTCCCCCTGGCTGAGACTCAGGAGGGCCCCGCAATCGGGGGCCCCAGCTTCCAGGGCCCTGGGCGGCCGCCCCAAGGTAAGGTCAGCCCTGAAAGAAATGCACATTTGCAGAATTTAAATACATGTGCAGAGCATAACTTTACTTGCTCCTCCTAATACAGCAATTCTTGCACGCGAGCTTTTGTCTCTACCAGCCTCACCCTTAAAACACATACACAGCACACACAACCTTCATATCCCTCCAGCCAACTGACGCACACAATACCAAGCACCGAAGTTGCATCTCTCTTCCCTACCCTATACACACACAGGTGCTTTATATACACACAGGTGCTGGTGTCTGCAATAAAACTCAGGATAACACCTTTGCCTTCCTCCCTCATAAGCTGGCTGGCTAAGGGAGACAATGTTCAGCAAGCAGCACAGAGAGGTGGTGGCAACAAGAGGGGCAGCTGTGTTGGAGAAGCAGTGGGGTGATAGGATATGGGCAGATGTGGCGCATGAAGTGGGCAAGCCACCCTCCATAATGCAACAATCCCACCAAAAATTGGGTTGAGAAGGGTCACTTCAGCACTCGCAAAGCACTGCCCTGCCCGGTCTAGCATCCAGAAAAACCATTCCCTCCTAGAGGTCTCTTTGAAAATTAGTATAAGCTCCAATGCCTGCAGCATAGACGTTGGGGGCAGGAATGCTTAAGGAGTAAACTCAAGAAGAGGAGGGTCTAGACCATGGATATATGCCATGGGTCGCACCGGTAAGAGTGCGGGGAGGTGGAGTGCTGGGATCCAGAATTCTTGGATTCTCTGGGAGGGGAGTGAGGGCTTGTAAGATAGAGGGGCTGGAAGCCAGGATTCCTGGATTCTCTGGGAACCAAGGAACGGATTTGCCCCCTATTCTTATATCCATGTCTTTATCTCTGCCCCCTTACTCTGAGATCAGTCTTTCAGTGTTTGGGGGTGGGAACAGGTTTCAGGGGCCAGATAAAAGCCAGCTGCAGGCAGTATTTGGCCCTGAGGTTCCCCACCCTTGCATTAGGGGGGTCTCCAGAAAAGCCACCAGGCAACCCCTAATTACAGAATATGTACACACCCTTATAAGATCCCACTCCCCTTCCGGAGAACCCAGGAATCCTAGCCCCCAGCCTCCCGCATTCTTACCCACCACAGCTTTTCTTCCCCAATCTGGGGAAAGAGTACAGGAAATCCTGGTTCCCAGCAACCCAACCACTAGACCTCACTCCCCCCCAGGAAACCCACAAGTTCCGCTATACTTTAACCCACTCGACTTCATTCCCCTTCTGGAAAACCCAGGACTCCTGACACCCAGTCCCCACTCCTCCTTCCTTCCCAGAGAAGCTATGAGTCCTGGCTTCCCCACCACATTCCCTTCCCCTCCTAGGAGCCCCCAAGCCCGGAGCTCAGACGGCTGCCCCACGTTTAACCCACTAGACACCCCTCCCCAAAAAAAGAACCCAGGAGTCCTGGCTCGCAGACCCCTTTCCAGAGAATCCTGTCACTTACGCCGAGGCTGCGGCTGCTGGGTGTTTCCTGAGAGGGTTTGCACTCCTTTTCCCAGTCCGCAGCAGCGCTCTTACAAACTCGTTACCCATTGGCTCTGGCTCCGGCTGTTCTATGGAACGCCGCCCTCCATTGGAGAGAGATCTTTGGTCCCCTTTTTCTTCCCCTTCTCCAGCTTCATCCTCTCTTAGCAGTGCAGCGCTCCAAGCTTGCTTCCCATTGGCCTAGATCATTCAGTTCTATGAGTGGCGGACTCTTATTGGCTAAAGAGAGGATCCAACGAGTGGGAAGGGGCGGTGGGGGCGCGGCTACCGTAAAGGGATAGAAGCCTTGCTAGGAGTGGTGGCTTTCACCCGTAGTAGTTTTGCTCCAATGTCGCTGGCGCTAGAAAGTAACTCTCCACACGTCACCAGATGTAAAAGACAAAGGGGGCTCCAATCCTAAAACAGTTGATTCCAAAGTAGAGCCCCATTGCAGTTAATGGGACTTACTGATGAGCAAGTGTATTTAGGCTCCAAATTGTTTTATTAGATTATCCTACTTCCTGCTACAAACCTAACCTGTATCTAGGGTTGCCACCTAGCTATATTTTTTCAGGCCACTTATGAAAATTGCATGTTGCAGGACCTGCATTGGTGCCAATGCAGGCCCTGCAACGTGTATTTTTCATTAGTGGCCTGGAAAAATATGCCTAGGTGGCAACCCTACCTGTATCATAACCCAGAAATGACAGTGCTGCAGTTCATTTAGTGGAAGCATAAATAAATGTCTACACTGAGCGCGTACCAAATTTACACCCCATTCTGACAAGCAGCAGTTCATTCAATGTAGTTGCACCTTCTCTTTTACTCCTAAAGCCTTTACACAAATTTAGAGCTAAACTGTTTGTCTTAACACGACTGGAGGAATTACTTGAAAGCAGTTATTTCAGTTTACACCGTTATTCTGAACGCTACTGAAGCAGAGTGGTTACTTCCATTTAATTAAAAATCAAAGTAGCTATTTCAATTTACCACAAAGGAACATGGCCTTACTAAACTTAAAAAAATTATTTTTGTAATTTGTTTGTTATTATTGTTACCTTTGAACTTATCTCAAATATTCCTATTCAGTTTAACTCAGACCTAATTTCAGTGTCTCTGTTAGTCATATTATCCACCTTTGTGCATTCATTTGCCCAGGTCCTCTCTCCTGTCTTTTTCCTCTCCCAAATTCCATCCCTGCCACCATCTATTCCATAGGTAGCATCTTGTTTTTAGGATTGCTCCCAAAGCCACTGAGTTGCCAACACTGCCTCTGGATTCGGTCTGGGGCAGGATGGGTCACTCACTGCATGATCCTCCAGCTAAATAGTGCACAGTTAATCATATACAGGACTCGTGCACATGAGCTGGGCCAGAGGTAGCATGGAGGCAGTGCTAGTATGGAGGCAGTGCAGGAGGGGGCGCGAGTTGAAGGGGACGGCAAAAACTGTATCTGTCCCTGATGCTGGTAAGCTCCACAGCAGAACTGAGGGCGGGAGAGGCAAGGGAAGCCATGGTCATCTAGGGCGACAAACATCCTTGTAGCAGGGCTAAGGACTATTCCACAGATTGGACTGCCAGATCATTTATGGAAAATGCCTGTACACAATGCTCAACCAGTAAAGTGGCACATGGGTAGTCCTCCCCTCCCATTCCATTTTCCTGCATCATGTCCTTTGATAGGCAATTAATAGGTGCTCCATAGAGCACAAAGTTGTTCATGATTTGAGAAAATATGCCACTTCATTAAAAAAAAATGTAGCTGATACCTGTTTCAAAATTAATTTAACACGGGGCGTTTTTAGACAAGACACTCCCCACCCACTATACTTGTTACAGGGCACGCATAGGGCAACACTGCAGCCCTGCAACATGTATAGTGGGTGGGGGTGGGTGGGTAGTAGGTGGAGAGTGTCTTACTCTTGTCTGAAAACACCCACGGAGAAAGACAACTCAGTTATTTTTACACTTATGACATACACAATCGCAATGCGAGTGTGCCAGATGTAATAATGCAATATTCAAACATATTAAAGGGTTTAATAATGATCTTGGTAGGTGCACAGTGACTTGGGGCATGCAGAGGTTCTGTGCCCCCAGTTGAGAGCATAGTGCATCGTGTGGGAAGGAGGAGGGTGTTAGATGGGAATGAACACACGATTGCCACATGAACAAAGGCCAGGGGAAAAACACATTGACAAGTGCCTCTATTTGCTTTTGTCTAACAGCAATAGTACATTTCCCAATGCATTTCACCCAATTAGAAGCTTAGCTGGTACATCTAGAAAGATTCCCGGACATTATACTGTCCAATATAGGGGTCATCCCAGATGTTGGACAAACAGCATCACTACTCTGATAGCAAGGTGCCTAAACAATTTAGTGGATTGTTGGAGAGAGGAATGAATTGGCACTGTTGGCAGGCTAATTTACATCCATCAAAATTCAGGCCACCAACATCAACATTTCAGACCAGTCTTGGCCTCCTTCCAATGTGGCTCTGCTTCTTTCTGATGCAGCCCCATCTCATGTAAAGCACTGTGACATCATGGCTCTCGGTGGCATAACTTTGGCTTAAAATTGGTAGGGGATACTGGATCTCCATAAGTGCTGCTCCCATGACCTTTGAACTGTAGGGGGAGGAAATTTGCGGAAGATGCATTTCCCACCATCCCCAACTATAATTTCACTCTTGGTGGCACTCCACAAAAGGTGGGGTCACCTTCTTACTGGTGAGTCCAGCTCAAGCATCTCAGATAAAGATCACCCCTGAGCTTCCTTTGGTTACATCCCAGGCCTGTATTTTGAGGGGAGACTGGGAATGAAGTAGGATGTGTGAAAGAATACAGGTCTTGGTACAGAAAGGCCTTTTACCCCAACGGCCATATAATGGAGAATGATTATTAATTAACTTCCCTAGGTGTGAGGGCAGATACTGGATTCAACGCTAATAACTGCATTTAGAGTTATGAGTGGTCTCTAGTTCAACTATAATTTTCATGTTATTAAGTAAAATTGCTACTTGGTTTAAACACTGAGATTTCAAGCAAATTCACTTTTTTAAAAATTAATCATTATTTATGATCACACACCAAGGAAACTACTTAGTGCTGGGCCAATAGCAGTCTAGGCACGAGGCAACTGCACTGGCTGGACTATCTCATGTTCATTTAATAATAAAATAATAATAATCATAATTATTATTATTATTATTATTTTAAATCAGGACATACTGCTGCCAGTATCAGTGCTGTCCTGAATTAGGATGCTTTCAAACATTACATACTGGTAGCAAGATGTCCCTGCATTTTATCTGTGGGGTCAGTTGCTGCTAAGGTTGCCACCTATGCAATTTTTTAAGGAACACGTATGAAAAATACATGTTGTAGGGCCTGCATTAATGTGCCAATGCAGACCCTGCAACATGTATTTTTCATAAGTGTTCCTTAAAAATGTTCATAAGTGGCAACCCTAATTGCTGCAGCAGTTAACTATGCCTGCTAGCAGCAAGGTACCCTCACCACGACAAATCTCCATATCACACCATTCGCAAGGTGTCCACACTTTGGTACCGTCAAATAATGAGCAATGGTGGAGGTGGGGGGAAGCACTGCAGTTTAAAGTAGAATTATAGTCACCTACTTTTTGTTGCTCTGGCAGCCACTCCCATTCACACACGACCAACTTTTCCCCATGTTTCTGTAAAAAGAGGCATTTATATTCAGTGGCATTAAGAGTAAAAACAACTTTTACCTAGAACTTAATTCTAGGGGGGGCTTCAAAAATTACTACTCTGGAGTAAGCGGATGGTGGCTCATGGCTACGGTCTTTGGCCCTTTTTAAACGGGCCTAATCTGCGTGTTCATGAGTGGGAGAGGCCCATGTGAAGGACACAGCGTGGGCGGAGAGTGGGTGTGTGTGCGTGCTCCCGCCTAACATGCATCCCCACTCACCCCCTACTCATCCCCACACATGGAAGAACCAGGGGAAATGGAGGTTGCTCTGTGCATGATGATG
>QEPC01010227.1:3868086-3879105 GCA_003113815.1 Sphenodon punctatus
AGAGAGCTAATTCTTGAAGAAAAACTTCCTTCTTCTTCCTCGCAGGAGGCCCCAGGTTACTTCCGGTGTCTCCTGGCTATTGTCCTTCTTATCAGGTGGCCAGGGTGATCTGGCCATTGCTTGGCAATAAACTGCCCACTTGTTATAACAAAGGGAATACCTCCCCTCACTCTGGCAACTTGATTCAGTATCTTGCTCCAACTGAGCTTAAAATCTGTTAACCCTTTATATTACATTACACATATCCCCAAATTGTGTGTCATCTCCCCACAAATGGGTGTGTTGCCCCCATTTCCCCATGACAGGGAGGGAGAAAGAAAGAAAGAAATCAGCCACACACCTTACAAGGGGAAGGTTCAGCAGCTAAGCTCATGCACCCCCCATTAAAATGAGAGAAAAGCAGGGAACAGCCTTACACCTTATAAGGGAGAGGTGTGGCAGTTAGGCTTATGCACCACCACCCCCAATAGGACCATCACATTATACGTAACCAAATTTGATGTTAGGCACGCATACCTTCCCCTCGAGAGAAAAAACAATAAGTAAATAAAATAAATAAATTAAATCCAAAAAAGAGAAAAACAGCCTTACACCTTATATTTATTTATTTTACAGATTTTATATTGCACACCCTCTTGCTATCAGCAGCTCAAGGCAGCTCACAATATAATTCAAAATGTAAAATACAATATAAATATAATATAAAACAAAACAATGTGAAGTAATCAAGATAGGGAAGTTTAAAAAACCCAACCAACAACAACACGTCCCTCCCACCCCACAACCCTCCCCCCCATGCCCATCTCCCCCACCAAAAGCCATCTTGTACTGTCATCAAAAGGAGGGGTGGTCCGGGGCCACATGGACCTGCCAGGAGGGAGTTCCACAGCCTTGGTGCGGCGATCGAGAATGCCCGCTTCATAGTCGCACCCCAAGATACTCGGGGGGGCTTTGAGAAGGGCACTCCTAGTCGACCACAGGGGTCAATCAAGAGCCCAGGGGGTGAGGCAGTCCCTCAGATAGGTAGGGCCCAGACCATATAGGTCTTTATAGGTAAGTGCCAACACCTTGAATTAAGTCCAGAAGACTATGAGCAGCCAGTGCAGAGATTGGAGCACTGGTGTAATGTGCTCATGGCAACCCTGTCCCCATAAGGAGATGGGCCACCGCGTTCTGCACCAGCTGCTGCCTCAGAACCATCATCATGGGTAACCCCACGTAGATCGCATTACAGTAGTCTAATTGTAAGGTGATGAAAGCATGGATGATGGTGGCAAGGTCGGAGTCCGAAATGTACGGATGAAGCCTTCGCACCAGATGCAGTTGGCAGAATGCACTCCTCACCACAGTCCCCACCTGGGCATCCAGGCAGAGTTGGGAATCGAGGAGCACCCCAGACTGTGAACCTGAGGGAGTAGTGGGGGCTGAACCTCATCAATGATGGGGTACGCCAACCCCACTGCCCTCCTTCCCACCATCCCCTTCGTCTTGTTGGGATTCAGCTTCAGATGGCTCACCCTCATCCAGTCCCCCACAGCCGCCAGAAACCGAGTAAGCACCAAGACTGCCAGGTCTGGGTTAGATGAAAGAGAGAGGTAGAGTTGATCAGCATGCTGATGACACCAAACATTAAACCCCCTCACGACCTCACTCAATGTCTGCATGTACACATTGAACAGGAGAAGGGACAGAATAGAGCCTTGTAGAACTCTACACGAGAGGTCCCGGGAGACGAAGAACAGTCCCCCAGTACCACCTGCTGAGTTCTCCCAGCCAAGAAGGAACAGAACCATTCAAGAACAGTTCCGCCCACCCTGGTTCAGTCCCGCAAGAAGGTGACCAATATCTCGTGATCAACAGTGTCAAAAGCAGCCAACAGATCTAACAAAATCAGAAGGGTTGACAGGCCCTGATCCAATTCACGGCGAAGGTCATTGACCAAGGCCACAAGCGCAGTCTCAGTGCCATAGCCCAGACAAAAGTCAGACTGTGAGGGATGCAGAAAACTGACGCGGTCCAGATGCTCCTGCAACTGCTGCGCCACAAGCAGTTCAATAACCTTCCCTAAAAAGGGAAGGTTAGAGACTGACTGATAGCTGGCTAGGGTGTCAATGTCAAGTGATGGTTCTTTGAGCAGAGGCCGCACTACCACCTCTTTGAGGCAGCCTGGCACTCTACCCTCCCGAAGGGAGGAAGTGACCACCCCCAGCAGCAATGGCTCCTGCGTCTCCCAGCTGGCCTTACCAGTCAGGACGGGCACAGGGTCAGTTCGCAAGAGGTGGCTCTAATTGCTCCAAGAACTTCTACCTCGTCAGCGGGCGACACCTACTGAAACTGATCCCACAACACTGGTCAAGACAGGGCTTCCATAACCTCTGGTTCTCCTACTGTGTCAGGCGCGGCCTTGAAGTTGTGGTGATTCCGAGCAATTTTATCTGTGAAATAGTCAACAAAATGTCAGTGAGCACTGGAAAATTCCAGTTCCAGGCGGAGGGAGGCCAACTGACTAGCTCCCTCACCACCCAGAAAACCTCAACTGGATGTGACTTTGCAGATGCTAGAAGAGCAGTAAAGAACCCCCCTCTTTGCTGCCCACACAGCTACAGCATAGATTTTAAAACTAACTGTGCTGCAAACTGTCAGCTTCAGCGCGAGTACGGTGCCACTGTTGCTCCAACCACCGGCCTTCCTGCTTCAGCCGCCGCAGATCCTCTGTAAACCAAGGAGGTTTGCGGTGCCAATGCTGAGGGAGTGGACGCCTGGGAGTTGTTTGATCGATGGCCTCGGTCAGCAAGGTATTCCAAAAAGCAACGAGGTCATCAAGTGGACAGTTGTCAAGATCAGAGGGTAATTCCTCAAGAGGATTCCTCTCCGGTTCCATAAGTCTCCGGGGAGGGGAAAAGTGTGGCAGCTCGGCTCATGCACTCCCAATATCCAACACCACACAAGGGGGTGGGGGGTGGTACTACTCGAGGACAGGGAGCGCACCCACACCTTATACATAGAGTAATATGGCAGAAAAAAATCTTATTGCTTATTTTTTTTTCTCGATTTCCTTCCTTTTTTCTACCTGTTCTGGCCTTCTCTTCTCTCCTCACCCTGCACAGTTCTATTATTTTACTAAAAATAAATATAACAAAATAAAAATTAAAAAAATCATACCTACAAAGAAAAACCCAACCACCACCACAACATAAGACAAAACAAAATAATATCTATAACAGATATAAATTATAAAAAACACAGCCAATTGCATTACAAATCATGCAAAAAATCTTTCTCCATTCATGACAAAGGTACAATGCTCTTAGAGAGCAAGATCCAGCAAGGGATCCAAATAGCATAAAACTCTTCCAAGGAATCATTACATTCAGCAGCAATACATTCCATACCTACCGTATACCACAGTCTATACAGTAATGCTTTTTCAGAAATAATATTAGAAGACTTCCAATTCTTCACTATAACCTGAAGGGCTGCCAATCTAATCATATTAAAGGCAAATTTTTTTCCTTTAATACACTGTATTTCAGGTAAGATTCCCAAAAGGGCAATACCAGGCAGAAACAGTAGAGCTATATTAGATATTTCTGTCACGAAGGAACATGAGGTCGCGCATGAGAGATACAGGACTATAGGTCTAACAGATATGTAACATAAAAGGTTAAACATGTATGTAATGTTAAAACTGAGAACTGCAAAACTCATGTAATCATGTAATGTAAACTGAGTTGGGAGATCTCTCCAGGAAGCAGAGACAGGTAAAGATTGTGAATTCAAACCAGACAGAAACCAAATCACTTGCAAATTAAGCTTCTTGTTTACTTGTTTGCCTGAGTGGCCTACGTGAGGGAAGACACAGACGCTGAGAGAGAGAACAAAGGATGCTCTGGAAGGGTCGAGAAGATACTAGAGGTTTCCCCCTAAGGATATAAGGAGTTGTACCCCATAAGGGGTGGTGACTATTGGGAACTCACTCAACGTCCTGCATCTTGCCAGCAAGCAAGGTTGGAAGATATGCACTGAGACAAGAACTTTGATTTCTAACCTTAAGACTGGAGCCCAGCCAACATCACCAACCTGGCTGTGTATGTACTTTCTATAGGGTAAGACTTTAGCTAGAAGCTTGCTCGGTATAGATTAGGAATGTGTTATGTTTCCTTCTCACTGGCCTTCCCCGGTCTCACCTTTCTCCCCTCATCTCTGTCCAAAACTCTGCTGCCAGGGTCATCTACCTCGCCAGTCGCTTCGACCATGTGCAGCCCCTCCTCTCTTCGCTTCACTGGCTTCCCCTTCCTGAACGAATCCTGCACAAGCTCCTAGTCTTCACCTATAAAGCTCTTCACAACCTTGCTCCCCCCTACCTCTCTGCACTTATCGCCCTCCATACTCCAGCCCGTGCACTTCGCTCCTCCTCTGTCCCTTCTCTCACCCTTCCACGCCTTCCCTGCTCCCCTAAGCGCCTTCGTCCCTTCTCACTTGCTGCCCCCCATGCCTGGAACTCCCTCCCTGTCCACATCCGCCTTGCCCCCTCCCTTCATACCTTCAAATCTCTCCTTAAAACTCACCTCTTTCGCTCTGCTCTGTCTGACTCTTTATCCTGCTGAGCCACTATTCCTATACCTACGATCGGTTTACCCTTATCCTTGCAACATGGACCTGCCTGCTGTCATTCTCATCGTAACCAAGCCAAGTACGTGCACTTGAGACCTCGCATCTTCATGAATGTTAGACCCCTTGTCTCTCCCTCTGTTCCCCTTCCTAAGTCTCTCCCCCAGCTCCTGTCTCTCAGATTGTAAGCCCTAGGGGCAGGGACCCTGTCTATTTTATTACTTTGTAAAGTGCCAGGTACACTGCTGGCGCTATATAAATGTTTGTTAATAATAATAATAATAATAATGTTTACCTTTGATTTCTATTTGCCACTCTGTATCAAACTTATCTATGCTTATGTAATCAATAAACTTTCTTCTTAACTACTAAGAAGTGTTCTGTGGCCTAGTATTAGTAACACAACCTGAGCGACTTGAATTTGCAAACTCTTGCGTACCCAGAGAGAGAGAGTCTGTAAATGGGAGGCTCCCTGGGAGTTGGGTGGCAAAAGGATTTTCCCCTCTGCAGAACTGGACCCGCCAGAGAGAGAACTGGTTTCAGGTGGACTGGGAGGAGGGAAATTGAGTCACCTAACCCAGTAAAGTGGGGTGTTGGACCTCAAACCTGTGACAGTGGCGCCCAACGAAAAGGGTTATGCTCAGACTTTGTGAACCAATGGGTAGAAAGTAGAGGAGGATAGCCAAGCCAGTGGAATCCTCTGAGGGGAGTAAATCCCATACCTGCTGAGAGTGAGATTGCCAGTGCCGTCTGGAACTCAACTCAGAGAAAATAAGCAGATCTTTGAACAGAGTGCGCTGTGTTTGTTATTTTACTTTTGATTTCGGGTCAGGGACAGTTACCAAAATAGGAATCCCAAAACACTTTCACCTAACCCAGGAAAGTGGGGTGTTGGACCTCAAACCCGTGACAATATCTTCCATGAAGCCCCAAACCGCTCACCACAAGGGGCAAACCATTTTGCAGCTCCACCAACAAAGAACAAATCTCTGTTCCATACAACCACGCCAACACAAATCAGTTTGTGATATATTAGCCCGATACCTAACCATAGGTGTTAAATACCATCTATAAACAAGTTTGATTTGGATCTCTCAAATTAATTATGATTTCGGATGTACAATAAACGGTTAGTAAAAAATTATAATCCAAAGCTGTTTTTGCTCACATTATAGGTTGCAAAAACGCTGCTTTGCTTTTTAACATAGGAAAGGGAAAGCAAATGTTAGCAGAAAATAATGCGCGTCACTAACAGACTGTTACTAATACTCTGCTTCAACCAATAAAGAATCAGACTAAAATACCAAGGAGACTTGTACCTCTTTTAAAGAATTGTCATGGCTTCTATTTTTTATTTATTCATTCATTCATTTTTTGGGTACAATTCAAGGTATAGATCAAGGAAGGCCAACGTGGCTTGAATACTGGAGATCTCATTTCTCCTCTCACATAACTGAGGTAGGCCAAAGTGTTCCAGCATCTACTGGAACTTGGTAGCTTGGGACTGCTGCACTGCAGCGACCGTGTTTCAAAACAGGGGGGATGTTCACACAAGCTTCTTCTCCCACTTTTAAAAATTTCCTACAGGAGATAACAAGTTGCACTTTGTGGTTTTTTTCACATGATGCTTTCCCCACCGTCAATTTTGTGTTGGGCATTGTCCCTGCTGCTGCTACCACCAAAACCATGACACTGCGCGGCTGGCACATACCTCTACATGGCTGGCGACAAAGTGAGGCGTGTCCGAAGAAACACAAAAGAGGGAATTAGCATGATTGCTGAACCTTGGTTTGGTGGGGAAGGGGAACTGTGCTTGAGGAAACCAGTCTGCCAGAGGGTTATTGCCATCACCTGAGGGCCCTGCTTGTCTCCTCCCCCATCCAGGTATCTCCTCCTTTATTGTGGCGTAGTGCCCTGAAGGCGGCAGCCGAAGGGCGATTCCAAAGGGCGCAGGCCATTGGTGGGCAGTTGTGGCAGCTGGAGATTCTAGCCCACTATGGCGTTGTGAAGAGGAGCTGGTTAGAGGAAGGCATTTAAAATAGAGTCAAGGGTGATGCCTCTGTATAAGGCCCTTGCTGAGGATTAAAGTTTTTATAATGAAGGTTGCAATTGCGAGCCAGGCGTGTGGGGAGAGCTGGGCCGGGTGCATTCCACCACTGGAGCTATTGCTCCAATACAAGTCCCTGCTGTGACAGCCCCTCGACCTTCTCTGAGGCCCTCCTCCATCTCCAGCGGACGTCCCACCATCATGTGATCCCAGAGGGCCACAGAGACGCTGGACCAGACCTTGCCTGCACTTCCAGCTGGAGTCAAGAGTTCCCTTGCTTGGCTAAGTTTCCTTCCCTTACTTTAGTATTGTTTACATTTTATTCAGCGTTCCTGTCTGGTTTTCCTTAGTAGTGTACATCGAGTTACCCTTCTATAGTAGGGTCTTGGGTCGGGCTTCTTGATCCAGTTTATTATGGAACTATTAGATTTATTGTTAAATATTTATTTATATCCATTGTACAATAGTATAATTTTGTTATTGTTGTTACTTACTTAAAAGTTTGGAGGGCTGTACTGGCCACCATTTGTGTTAATTTTATTAGCTCCAAATAGAAATGGCCAAGAAGCGAAGGAGTCAGTGGTTCTCCATCCACTCTGGCTGAGCAGTCACAAGTGAAGCAAGCCAAACTAGAGAAATTCTAGTGGCTAATTCTCTCCAACCTGGAGAATCTGTTTCCCCCTCTTACCCTCAGTAATCACTATGACCAACTTTCAGTGTATCATCCTTCTTCTGATGGGGATAGGGACCCTAAACTAGATAAGCAGGCTGAGTTGGGGGAAGTTTATTGTGCAACTAAGGATATTAATAGTGACGCATCTTGTAACCCCTCTCTTGAAACTGATATTCTTGAACTCCTAGCCGACCAAAGCTTTGCAGTTGCTAGGTTAATCAAGCAACTTTTAGGTCAGATTAATGACATGAAGGAAACAATCTCAAAACAGGAGAGTCACATTCATATGCTTGCAGATTCGATTACCAATCTAAGGGCTTTCCTTTCATTTAAGCCCTTTGTTACCCAAAGTTTTGCATTGCCTCGTGTTGATTTTCCTCAGTGGATTGCAGTCAAGGCTGGACAGCCAGATCAGATTAGAGTTAGTGAGGGGGGGAAGTAGGTTCAACCGATAGCCGGGACAACCATTTGTCTCCTTTAGTAAAGTTGGATAGATATGCAGTAGCTTTCACAGTAGCTCCCTTTCCTAACGGTATTTTACCTAAATGGCAGAATCAGTATCAAGTTTGTGCAATATTCTTGGTCTCTTACCATCTAGATTGAAGCTTAAATATATCCAACTACTCCCCTCCCCAGCAAGAGCCTACAGATTGGTAGTCCACTTTAGAGAGGCATCCATTCCATGCTGGATTTTCGATCCTTTTTTTGTTGGGGAATAACTCTTGTTAGAGTATTTAAGACATTGGTGCCTTTTGCTAAACCCCATTGTGTGTAACAGAGAATTTCACAGTAGAGACCACTATTAGGTATTTCAGGTGAAAAAGACCTTATCTTGTGGATATAATCACAACTCTACAGAATATACAGATTTAAACAGCAGTCAGGACCCTAATAAGTCATTAACAAGCAGATGACTAAATTTAAATTCCAATATAGACTTAAAAGAAATCTTACATACTGATATAAGGATGTACCTATCAGTAGTTGGAGTCTCATCTACTATGACATCATCATCAGAATGGATCAGAAACAGAGCAAGTGATTGCATGTGTTGTAGCTCAGTCATCAGAAACATAGGGTCTTGATGACAGAAAGTGTGTTTTAGACAAGCGCCTCCACACCCATTACCCATCCATCCTGCATGTTGCAGGGCTGCAGAGGACACCAACCAGCCTACCCAGCCATTTATATTGGACATGCTATATATAATGCACGATGGGTGGGCGGGGGTGTTGGGTGGGGAAGCACTCATCTAAAAACACCCTGAGTGATTTCCAATCCAAAGGAAACCAACTCCCACTAGCAAAGAATCTTCCTATTCTTTTGATCCTTATTCGTTTAGGAACTGCTTTGCTAGATTTTGAGACCCACTGAGGATTGCCAGCTTTTTTCCTGAGGAGTTAGCCCAAAAAAGATGCAGGGCCATACCAGAAAGGGCAGGGCAAGGGGGACTCTCTCACTCTATTTCCAAAATTTATTTATTTAATTAATTTTATACCCCAACCCTTCCCTGAAGGCTCAGTGTGGCTTACAATAATTATAAAAAACACAAAATATAATAATAATTTTTTTAAAAATCCCAGGAAAATCCCTTACAGAAAACTCACCCTCGGCCAGAAACCCACCCACCTGTACCCTTATCTCTGACTGCCAAATGCTTTGCTTTAGCTGTCCGCTTTTAAGCTTTTCTGGCTTGTCTTTTACCCTGTGTTGCCCCAGCCTTCATGTGCCATGAAGGAAAAGAAGAGGCGAGAAGCAGCCTGATATCCTACTCAGTCATTTATATTGAACATGCTATAATATAATACAGTTAATATATATACGTAAACATATAACTACCTGGGACAGAGTAAATCAGCATAGCACCATCTTCTTCAGCTGGTACTCTGACATAGGCCGAGTCTCTGACCTGCCGTATTTTAGAGATACAGCAGTAAGAAGAGTTGAGCAATAGAACTAGTTTCCGACAAAGGTTCTGAAATGTGCCAGAGAGGCCTTGCCTGGAGCGAGCAAGTACAGTTTGTTGTGGAATTGCAAAAGGAGAAGAAAGAACATTATTCTTTCAGATCTGTCACATTTTCTTCATTGAATGGGAGAGTAATGTATTTGGGAGAGCAGTTATCTCCTGACCTAACCATGCAAGCAGGGTATTGAAAACAAAGTGGCCTTCCCGTCTCTCTGAGGTGCTAATGGGCTACTTGGTAGCTGGCTGAGAGTTCTGAGTAGCAGCAAGCAGTAAAATGAGCTGTTTACCTCTGGCCGAGGTCTTTTCTGGGCTACCTGGTCTACCCAACTGCCCATTAAGATAGATAGATAGGCAGCAGCAGCAGCAGTAGTAAATATAGTGTTCGCTGGGCATTCTGTGCTCAGACTAGGAACTGCTCCTTTGTTATCCTTTAAAGAAATTGACAGAGGTGACACAAGTGTGCAGTACCCAGGACTCCTGTCATGATCGCAACAAAGGTTAGCCACTTTGCCATACAACTACTGCCATTGTGGCTGCCTTGCAAACAGATAGCTAGCAAATGGGCCAATATGTAGAGTCCTTGGCTGTTTTCAAACAGAACATGCCCATGTGTCTCTACTCAGTGGACATGTGTGCAAATGCCCATCTAAAATTGGCTTTAGGTGGGCACGTGCTCCCGCAACCAATGTACCTCCACCCATCCCCACCCATCTCCCCACACTGAGCAACCTGAGTTTTTTCTGGTTACTCCATGAGGGGGCATGAATGGGTGGTGCACGCATCCCCTCTGTGTGAAAACATGCGGGCACACACACACGCACACAACAGATGTGTGTGTACTCTCCACTGAGCGCACACAGACAAACCTCCCAGCTGGGTCCATTTAGTAACAGCCCTTTTCTAGTGGCTGAACAAAAAGCAGTAGCCAGCTCCACTGGTAGAACCTAGAAAATGTCAAGGATTCATATTTGGCCCTTGAAATTGGGTACAGTTGTGATTTATTTCACTTGCTCTTATTAAAACAACAACAAAGCTTCTGTGCACTGGGCTATGAGAGAGTCCACTCTCAGAGAAGCCACACAGGAGAAGATGCATCTGGAATGTAGGAAAAACTTTATACTTAATGGGAGGTACTCCCACTTAGTGGGAAGCACTTTATACTGTACACACATCCCTGTGTCCAGTACAGCTGATTGTACAGGGATGGTGTAGGACAAAGTAGAGGGTAATACTGTGATAGAGCTATGAAACAAATACTGGCAAAACAAAGGTTCACGTCTACTTATGAAAGGGATTATAGAGCAGCAGGAACAGCTCTGTTAGCTTAGGCATCTGCGTCGCACCATTATAATCACAAACACTCTAACCATCAGGGTTTCTCAATCAATCAATTAAATTTATTTACGGCATCCGCCAAACAGTCATCAGGGTTCCTAGTTTTCTCTTTCTGATAGAAAACCAGAGGAGGACACAGCGAGCACGGGGCAGTGAGGACACTGAGGGTGGTTTTAGACGAGACGCAAATGGCGGCTGAGCCCTTTATCAGCCGCCATTGTTGCCGCTCGTCTAAAACCCCGACACGCGCGAACGTCGGATCTCTGCTGCGTGAAGCCGGCCCGGCGATCCTGCCCGTTAAGGCGGATCGCCGCTGTGCCGGCTTCACGCCACACTTCCGGGTTCCTTCCCAGATTGCGCACGCGCAGAAGGGCGCACATGCGCCCA
>QEPC01010227.1:3885370-3901185 GCA_003113815.1 Sphenodon punctatus
TGTCTTCTGCAAATGACCAATCACCAGTGTTTCATCAGCTGTCAATCACACTCTAGAAATGAGTCTATACTCTGGCAGATGTTCCAAGCAGCTACAGCAGCTGCTGTCATTGGGGATTCCGGGACAATCCTACCCTCTGAGTCACTGGAGAGCATTCTGGCATCAAACAGCAGGTGCTTGAGCACAGCTAAGGTTCAGGCCTCCAAAGTATTCATGACAGATTAATCCCCATGGTCAGAACTGGTGTCGGAGCCTACTCCCTGGAGAAAGGGAGGGGGAGCTCTAGCTGTGTTTGGTTCTATTTAGATTACTACCTCACCAACCAGAGTCTGTCTAGAGAATTTGTGTTTCACCTCTGCCATCACCGGATCTCTTACAACGGAGGCAACAAAAGTGGTGTACACCCAGCATCACATACATGCATGTTGTTGGCCAACAGAACAAATAGCCAAGGGAGCTGGGAGAGACCCCATCATTGCCAGCTGTTAGAAATCACTTCCACAGGTTTGTCTGCGGTGGTTTTAGGTGCGAATGGGTCAGCTTTAGGGCAGGAAAGAAAGCTGAACATTACTAATTTGCATGTGTTTGGTTAATGTAAATGCATGCCAGTTTAAAACAGCCCACTGCCTAACATTGAGGCTGGACCAGTTGATATGGTAGGGAGACGAGGTGGATGAAGTTGTCATGCACCTGGTTTTCGCCTGGATGATGCAGGAATTATCCAGTATGGAGGTTAGGAAGCCAAATGCCCAGAAATTGAAGTCCTGAACAAGCATCTCCACTGGTGGTCTTGACAAGCTCATTCTCTGCACCCAATCCCTGCCTCCACCCACTCTACACCACAACCTTCCACTCGGATCCTGTTCTCCCATCCCCCTACTCCCACCAACCTTGTATCCTGCCCATGCCCCCATCTACCCTACATCCCCACCCACCTCCCTTCTAGCCCAGCCTCAATGTTAGGCAATGGGATGTTTTAAATTGGCATGCATTTATGTGAACAAAAACACACACAAATTAGTACTAATAAGAATAATAATCTTTATTTTTATATAGCACCCCTCCCCCCCGCCACAGTACTCGGAGCACTTTACACATAACATAACATTTTAATCTTCACAACAACCCTGTGAGGGGGTTAGGCAGAGACAATATTGTGACTGGCCCAAGATCACCCAATGAGTTTCTGGCTAAGTTGAAACTTGAGACTTGAACCAGGGTTTCCCCCCCTCCCAGTCCAAGTACTGCACACTTAGACATTACATCACAGTGGCTCCCTTTCTTTTCTGGGAGAGGTGGCTACCCTAGTAGAGAAATTGACTAGTTCACCTTTAAGAGCCCCTTTCAACAGTACACAGAAGAACATGTGAACACATGAAGGATGTTTGGAAATCTACTACTGAGAAATCAGAACAGACACAAAACCAAAAAAAACTAACAGCACAAGAGACCCGAGCATCACCCCATGGGAAGATAAACCACCCCGTGAGAGCAGAGGAGTGATGTAGTAATTTGTATGGCCTTGGGCAAGTCATCAGGCCTCGCCAGCATTATCTTAGTTACCTGTCAACAGCAAAGGGATCCCTGAGCTTTGTATGTAGATCACCTTTAAAGGGACCCTTAATACATGGATGAGGAAACACCAGAGCACAAACAGGCCACTTAGTCTGGGGCGAATTAATACATTGAGAACCATTTCACACATCTAATTAGTGACAGATAAGAACCTAAAACCTATGACGAATGAGAGCAACAAAATTCAGCTCAAAAAGAGAGCCAAGCCTGTTTGATATCTGTGTAGAGCAGGGGATAGGGAACCTTTTTCCTACCACCGGCCACCTGGAAAATTGGTTATAAGAACTAGGGATGTGCAAAGGTGGGGTGGCAAATTTTGTATTTTTTATTTCTATTCTGGTTTCAGTGCCAGAAGCTCCCCCCCTCAGAATGCTGGAACCTGCTACAGTTGGCTGGGAAACAAGCAAGCCAGGAGGGGGTCGGTGGAGAGGCACGTAGCCTGTGTGTGCGCACGCATGCGGGCATGTGGTGACCCCTACAACAAACAGCATGGGAACAATGTAAGCAAGATCAGCAAACCCCAGAGCACCATGCAGGGAAACCTCACACCTTTACCCCATCCCAGCTAATTCCCTGGGGGCAGTTCCACTTCCAGCAGACTGCGGAAGCAGGCCAAGCTCCCANCCAGCAGACTGCGGAAGCAGGCCAAGCTCCCACATCACAAATCACTCAAAGACCAAAAGTAAAGCTAAAACAGAACACAATCCACTGCTATAGATCACTATAGTTGGGACTAAACCACTATCCCCAACAGCACAATATACTAGGGGTGGAACACAAGGGCCTTGTGTTTGTTTGGTTTTGGATCCCTGTTTTTCAGTTGTTTCGGTTTTCAGATGACAGTTCTGTTTCTTTCCCCATTGAAGTCAATGGGAAATCTTCAAAGAGGAACTGGACTGAAGAACCAAAACAAGGTTCCCAGACAGACAAAAACACATCCCTAACCCACCCCCATCGTCATCGTCTGGGACAAGGGGTCCAAACACCCCCACCCTCATTCTCCAGGGCCCACTACCAGCCTCAGAATTGATCCATGTCCCCACCCTCACCCCCCGAAGCCTGTCTTTATCCCATCTCCCACAGATCTGCCACCTGGCATATACTTACCAGTTGGGCCTCAGACGATGGGGAGCCGCTGTCTCTGCTGCCAGCCAGGTCTTCTCTGCTTCCGGGAGTCCGGAGGGGGCTGACTCCGCAGCTGAGTGGCTGGCCGGGCCAGGTTGGGGGGCTGCCTCCGCTGTCAAGCGCCCACACTGAAGTCGGTGCAGCTGTGGGAGGCTTACTTCCCAGAGCTTCTTGCTCCAGCAGCACACATGCACAAAATGGCCACTGGGCCACTTTGTGCATGTCTAGCCCTTTTCCAAAATTGCACTAGCAGCATTGGCAACGTTTTGGGAAAAGGGCAGATTTTTTGTGGCCATTTTGTGCATGTGTGCTGCTGGAGCAGGGAGCTCCAGCAGCATGCTTTGGGAAGAAGGCCTGCCGGCAGGCTTCCCACACCTATGGTGCCTCAAGCACAGCCACTCAGCAAGGTGGCCCAGCCTGGCATCCCAGCAGCAGAGGAGGCCTTGCCCGGTCACCAAGAAGGCAGCTCCTCAGCCCCATCCTTCAAGGCTTGGACTGATAAGTGCCTGCCAGCCGACAGGGCCCCGGGAGGTGAGGTTAAAGACAGGTCCCAGGGGGAGTGTTAAGAACACAGATCCCCACCCTCCAAGGCCAGTAGTGGACCCCAGAGAATGGGGGAGGTCGGACCCTGGTTCCCCTTCCCATTGACTTCAATGGGAAGATACAGAACCGAAAATTGGGAACCATAACAGCCTGATTTTTGGACCCTTCAGTTTTAAACTGAATCAGCCATTTTCAGACTGTTTCGGTTAAAAACAAAATTCCCATCCCTCCAATGTACCGTAATAAAACGTGAAAGATACTCAAACTACTAGACTAACAACTGAAAACATCAGATTAGAAGTGGACATTGTGAGGCACAAAGAAGCACACTAACATAGACCTAAAAACTGCAGGATATTTTTTGTGTTTCAAGGGTGGAAGACAAAAAGGGCTTTTTCGTGTTTTATCCCAGCTTGGATGCACAACCCTAATTTAAGCTCCATGGTCAGATTATATTGAGGGGGGAGAGGGGTTTAACAGGCACGTTCAGAATGGGGGAAGGCAAGGGAGTGCTATAGTCAACAGGAAACTGAATACAGGAAACCATTCTGAATTCCAGTCCCTTGTACATTCTTGGAAATATAAGAGAAATTCTTACTGTTCCCTGTCTAAATAGTTACCAGGAAACATCCCACCTCTCTGTGCTGGTGGAAGAAATGATTAAAAGGCTTGTTTTCTTTGTAACAGCTTTCACAGCTTTGTCCCCATGGCTGATTTTATTTTAACCTGCTACAACTGTAGCCCCTGAGTTAGATGGCAAAGATTTAGCACATTGTTAAGCAAATGGGAGCTTTGTCATTGACTTTAATGACAGAGGACTGCACCCTAAATAACCAAATTCATACATCCCTGCTGCTCCTGCACATTTGTCATGTAGAAAGCCAACAGGAAGTCTGGACAAAGGCCCTTTTACACGAGACGCACCCACGTATGTCTATGCAGGGATCTGCGTGGGCATGTGTGGGTAAGTCCGGTGTGTACAGCAGCGGCAGCGGTGGGTGGGCATGCACGCTCCCGCGAAACATGCATGCCCACCCACCTCCACACATGGAGGAACTGGCAACAATGCTGGTTGCTCCATGTGTGGGGGATGGGTGTGCGCCCGTGTACACACACACACACACAGGTCCCAGCACTGGCATACATACAGGCGCACACACACCCCAGCATGGCCTGTTTAAAAAAGGCCAAAGTGTTAAAATAATTCAGTTCTCTTTTTTTTTTAAAAGTGCATCCTAATCATTTCTGGTCCTTGGATCCCAGCTGCTTCTGTAAGACTGGTGGTTTGGAAAAAAAGTTTTCCATCTATGAACTCATCAAATAGGACATGGAATAGTGATTCATCTTTGAATCTTTTCTTCCCACTTTCAGAGAAGAACTGCACTTTAAAGCAACAGAGATACTGGAAGTTATTTTTTATTTATTTATTTTCAAAATACCAGCATTTGGTGCACATTCCACACAAGAATAAAATAGGTGGTCGTAAAAGATGAAACCAAAAGCAAAGGATATTAAAATGAAGCAGCAAATTCCTTGACTGAAAATATTGCAGTTCAAAGCATCAGTTGGAACTGTGCACACCAGAAATGTAGAGAAAAAGTGTCACTAGACAGGAGTTACTAAAAATGAATGAAACAGAAATGCCATCTCGTCAGTCAAAGATTTAGGGCTATGCTCAGTCTCAAAAGCTGTTTGTTTGGAAAAAGCACCAGGAAATGCAAAACCCTGCATGTAATTAAGAGAATAAAGCTGATAACAGAATGTTTATAGTAGCAACTGAATCAGTCATGGGCTTTAAGACACAAGAGGTGAAAGAGCCAATTTGGTAAGTATTGATGGCTTTAGAGGCGGAAGCAGACCCTGTGACAACCAAAATGTTCCATCTTTAGATTTATAGAATGCTTTGCACTTCTCTATCACTTCCATTTGAGAATATCAGACAGCTTTACAAACAATGAGGCTTCACAACATTCCTGGGAAACAGCTAAGACTCCAGACAGTAAGTTATTACAGATGTGGCCACTGTCGTCTTGAAAGCTTGCAGAAGCAGTCAGTGACCCTTGAGAAGAGAATACAGAAAACCCAAACTGTCACCTATTCAAAGTGATTAAAATAATTGTTGACTTTTTACAAATTACCATTTGCAAATTTGAAATTCACATCCCCCACATGTGAACTTGGGGCAGGGGAGGAGAGAGGGGGCAGTGTAATTTTTCCTTTTCAACGACTTGGTAAATTGCAATAGCTTGTGGGGTAGTTGCATGGCATTACTCGATTTGATGAGCAAGCCTTAGCAAGTCCCATATTGTGCTGCCTAAAATCAAATAGTTTTGCCCCAAATTGGATTCATTAAGAATCAAACAAATTGAACCTAAAAGTCAAATTCCATGTGACCATTTGAACTCTTAAATCGACTGGAAGATTGCCCATGGAAATCAATCTTCCACTTTGAATTGGAAAAGTCCAATTCATTTCAGACCTATGCCAGCTTTCTGGTTTGAAATCCTAGCCACAATGAAATGCCACCTGCAACAGCAAAGTGATTTTAATTCATACACACTTTGCAGGGCTGGGGAATCTTTAGTCAGCTGTGGGGTCATTTTGAAAATGTGTACAAGCTTCACAGGCTGCATACGAGTTGGGGATTGGCTGCTTAAAGGGTGTGCTTTAAGGGGGGGGTAGGGGGATCCAGATCATGGCTCTTTGCCATGGGGTCCATCACCTACCCTTGAGTGCACACCCTCATCCCTCTGCTCCCTTCCTCTGAACTCTTTCATTGTTTGAGGGTAGGGGCTTGATCCATGGGCCAGATACAGGAAACAAATGACCGCTGTGGGCTGGATGTAGCCCATGGTCCAAGCGCAGAACCCAAGCATAATTTCTCTGGGCCCGGTACAAACTTGTAACACTCTTCTCCACTCCCACACTGCCCCCAAATCTCATGAGTCATGAAAGAAAAATTTCTATTTTAGTTCTTAAATGACATAAAAGACCATATCACTTTACAGCTTTCTTTTTCTGGCCTTTTTCAATGCAAAAGCATGACTGACCTCATTAAAGTCAATTTTTCTTGCAAGTTCATACTCAGTAGAGAAAACAGCAAGGTGACTTAAGCGTTCTTGTGCCATAGTAGAATTCCTGCAGGTTTTTTGATGAGTGCTAACTTGCTGAAACGTCTTTCAGCTTCTGCCACAGTCAACGGCAATTTGCAAAAAATCCGTAGGGGTATGCACATTTCACTCAAAATTAGTTGTAGTTGTTTTGTTGTTGTTGGTTTGCTTTTTTGTAAGTCTCATTTAATAAGATAAGCGGGAGCAGTTCAAGCTCTTTTCTAAAAGTAGACTTGAAGATTTTTTTCTAAGGAACTCTGGGACATGTAGTTCTTGAGAGAGCTTGTTACACATCTCTCTGTCTCTCAAACTACAAGTCCTACAGTTTCCTGTACAAGCACTCTCTCTGTACTAGAGGAGGACCCGAGCCAGCAGCTCACTGTTCAGAATTTTGCTTGTTTTGCTCTAACATTGCTTCTGATTGGCTCCAGCAAATCACACAAGATCTGGACACCCCATAGATATAGGAAACTAAATTTGCATAAACATCTTCAAGCATCTACATTTAGCCTCAGTTTTTTTCTCGTAGTAATGGGCTTGCAGCCCTAGATCTAAGATTAAAATGCATCCATGGGCGTAGCTACCATAGGGACAACCAGGACATTTGTCCCGGGGCCCATCGTGACTGGGGGCCCATCGCCCCATCCCTATGGTAACTAAGCCGGCAGCCTGTCCCATCTGAGGTTTCCCTTCCCCCCAAGTTGTGGCTCGGCAGCTCCGCCTGGGCCCCCCTGCTGGCTGACGCATGGTCCCCCCTCAGTCCCTCCCCTCTGGGCCCACCCACGGGGACAGCACCCCCCATTGGTCAGCCGTGGGCTGACATCACGCTTGACCCGCCCCCCCATAGCCATACATGGTTATGGGGGGCAGGTCAAGCATGCAAGCCCTCCACATGGCGGAGACCCGGAGTTACTTCCGGGTCCCTGCCATGTGGAGAGCTCGCTGGCTCGCTCCATGGGGGGGCTGAAGGGGCAGGTGGGGGCAGCCTGGGGGCTGCAAGTACCGTCCCCCGGGGCAGCTTCACTCTGCTGTGCTCGGAGTCAGGGTGGCGACAGATGGAGGGAGCGAGCAAGGCAGCCAGGAGGATCCAGTGGCAGCGCAGCGGTAACTGAGTTTTGGGGACCTGGCAGGAGGGAGCTGAGGACTCCAACTCCTGATCTGGACCAAGCCCATGCTCTCGGGAGTGGGTAGCAAGCACCAGGGAAGCGCACGGCTCCTGAGCCCGGGTTGCAAAGCTCGGGCTTGGGCAGCGCGCTAGGGGGGGGGAGCGCACAGAGCAGGGCAGGGAAGAGAATGGACCCGGGATGGGGTTGGAGAGTGGAGCGCGCTGGCAGCGCCCAGGAGGGACCCGACTGCCAAGCTGTGTGTGTGGGAGGGAGCCGCGAGGGAGGGGAGAACGCCGGGTCCCGGGGCTGCGCTGGGTGTGCAGGGGAGAGCCTGAGCTGGGAGGAGAGGAGAGGACAGCCCCTGCCCCCTGAGTCTGGGCAGGGGAGAGCACTGAGATGCAGGGAGGGTTGGACTGGGAGGGAGAAGCAGGTCATGCTCGGACCACACAATGGGGCTGGAGAAGGGAATCTCAGCGGCGCTGCAGGGTGATTTCCCCCCCCCCCCAAACCCAGTGCCTTGGGTTCCACAACTTTTCCTCCCTCCCTTGCTGGCTCCTTCCTTGCACCCCCACCCTGGATCCCAGTTCTTTCTCTCCCTCCCCAGCTCCCCTGCACCCCTACCCCGGATCCCAGCATTTTCACTCCCTTGCTGGCTCCCCTTCACCCCCACCCTGGATCCCAGCATGTTTCCTCCTTCCTTGGCTCCCCTGCACCCCACACCAGATCCCAGTGCTTTACCTCCCTCCCTGACTCCCTTGCATCCCTACCTTGGGTTCCAGAACATTTCCACCACTTTCCCTCCCTCCCTGGCTCCCAGCCTGTTTCCCCCCGCCCAAAAAACCCAGTGCTCCCAGCAGCAAAAGGTTGTTACCTTGTAAAGAAGGTTCTTCGAGATGGTGTTTAACATTCTCACAGCTGCGTTGTGCGCGCTCACCCTATTCAAATAACAGACCACGTGATGGTCTCGAGCTCCTCTAGTATAAAAAGCACTGACTCTCCCCCTCAGAATGACAGTTCCTTCCAACCCTTTCTAGGAATATAAGAAAAAAATTTCATGCGGGGCTGGAAGGGTGGGTGTTGTGAGAATGTTCGGCGCCATCTCAAAGAACCTTGTTTATAAGGTAGCAACCTTGTTCTTCTTCGAGTGGCTCCTCACACTCCAAGAAGGTCTGAATGCGTTATTTCACTGTAGGAAAAAACGGTATGGCACGCATGTGAACGCAACTGGCATTCTTAACAGTTTTTAAAATCCAGATAATTGTTGCACGTGTGAATGAGCCCCCAGTCTTGTGATTTTTAACCTCAAATAAGCTCAGTACTAAACCTGGAATCCCCTCAGCTCCCTCTAGGAGGGACCTGGCATAGACAGGCTCACCTTTATAAACCCCAGCTCTTCCCCACACACCCCTGCTTGCTTCTTTCTTTGTTATTCAAAAATAATTGATATCTTTGCGGAGCTAAAGACAAGGAAGAGCCATTACAGTAGCTGAGTACATGTTTTCTTTACACTGTAATTTTATTTAATAAATAACGTTTAATTTAATAAGTACGTTTGACAGTTTTATGCAAGAAGGACATTGAGGGGAGGGAGCAGGACAGGGGAGTCTATGGTGATTGGGCGAGGGGGGGGCCCACAGTACATATCTTGTCCCTGGGCCCATTCCAACCTAGCTACGCCCCTGAATGCATCCCCCCTCTTTAGACCTCCTGCTATTGTCTTCTCTCTGCCACTCTCTCTTCTTTCCTTTCTCGATAGATACTCCAGTTCCTTCCTGAACTCCACAAAAAGCCTCTCCCTTGCCTAGATTTTTACTTGATTGTTTGTTTCAAACAAGCCCTTCCAGGATTGTTTGTCCAAACACTGTAAATCCTGTTCTGTGTAAGCTTACTCAAACACAGTAGCATTCAAGGGATTTGCACCAGTCCTCAAAGTCGGAAAGATGGACAGGAAGGAGCATGGATGGCCATCTTGCACCAGACTGGTGCCTTTACTCACATCCAAAGGTAAATGACTGCAATAAAAAGGATTATAGCACTGGTTAATCATTGGACTCTTGCTGACAAATACTGTGCTGTCCCGTCTGACATCAAGGGCGTTCCACCACCCATAAAATCTCTATTTGACAAATATGGAAACCCAGCAACCCCATACGTGAGGCCAAGTAGTCCCCACTATTCCACTAATACAAGAAAATATATTCTACCATCTAAGGAAAACAAACAGGAAGCCATGAGTCTACATTAGCTTAATCAAAGCAGAAAGATGGAAAAGGTGTCATTTGGTATCTCAGATTGGTGTTTGGCATTATTTTATTGCTGCATAATCTCTAAAGCCAAAAGAAAAAAATGATAATTATTTAGCCTGACCTTTTTTATATGCAGACCACAAAATCTATCTCCCGTGCATTAATGCCTATCCTCACACCCCACAAAAGAGGAAGTTTACCCCCCATTCCCAAATTAACAGTCCCAGTTTGATTACTGACCAAAACTGCTACGTATCTGAGACTGCTTCCTTCAATTGTGTTCCCTAAGGTCAGCTGGTGTCAGGCCTGGGGAAGGGTCTGCCTGGGGGCCCGTCGGCGCTCCCGTACCTAGCCAGTCCCCAGAAGGAGCAGCAGCAGCAGCACCACCTCCCCAGCTGGCCCAACAGCGGCTCCTGCTGCAGTCACACCTACAGAGCCCACACAGGAACCAAACACGCCGCTGCCAGCACCACAAGTGGTGGCGAGACCTGGCGGCGCAGCAGGAAGTGCTTCGCTCTGCCCCGGCGCTTCTGCCCCGGCCGCTTTAGCCACGCCTCCCTCAGCACAGCCTCGGCACACAGAGCGCCTGTGCCAGCGTGCTCTGAAGCCCTCAGGGGATAAAAGGAGTGCTCTATCCCCCCATGGTTGCCGGTGATCAGTGCTTAGGCCTGTGAGACTGGCCCCTTGACTTTCCTGCGTGTGGCATTTCAAGTGGACCCCTGACCTAAGAGCGTGGAGAGAGCGAGTACGGGCGTGTGCACTGTGTGTATTGTACCCAAGTCTGACCTGTGACATTCCTACACCCGCTACCCTCTCTGTGTGCCCCGGGGTCCCCCTTGCGTGCATGTCCTATCCCCTCTTCCCGCTCTCCTTGAGCACCTCGACACACCTTCTCCTTCCCCAGACCCTTGGCCCTGGTGTGGGAGGTGGTCTTGTGTGTGTTGTGCATTGTGTGTGGGCTCATACCCCTATGGGGTTCCAGTGTTGCACTTCGCCTCCCTGTGATGATCTAGGCTGTGTGTGTATACCCCATAAGCCAATTACAATCCTGAGGGTTATATTCCTGGCGGGTGTCAACTGCCACAGGGGACCACGCCCTTCCCTTGACCACCCCCCTGTTCCTCACAGCTTGGGACACCCTCTTGCAAGTTTCATCATTGCGCCATGTTTGTACAGTCAGGATGCAAAGAAAGGCATTCTCAGTGGCTGCTATACAGCTTTGAAATTTCCTTCTTCCAGGGGTTTGCCATAGCCTGAACCTGGGTATTTTCCATAAGCAATGCAAGACTCATTTATTTGGCAAGGCTTTTGGTGGGAGAGGATAGGGCTTGGGAATTTGTTGTCATTGGACTTTTATATCTTTCCATAGGTTACATTTCATTGGGTAATTGTTTCTGTGTGTTTTAAAGATTGTATTGCTATTTTATATTAGTCGTCCTGAACCTTTGGGGAAGGGTGGAATAGAAAAAAGAAATAGTATNGCCATCTCAAAGAACCTTGTTTATAAGGTAGCAACCTTGTTCTTCTTCGAGTGGCTCCTCACACTCCAAGAAGGTCTGAATGCGTTATTTCACTGTAGGAAAAAACGGTATGGCACGCATGTGAACGCAACTGGCATTCTTAACAGTTTTTAAAATCCAGATAATTGTTGCACGTGTGAATGAGCCCCCAGTCTTGTGATTTTTAACCTCAAATAAGCTCAGTACTAAACCTGGAATCCCCTCAGCTCCCTCTAGGAGGGACCTGGCATAGACAGGCTCACCTTTATAAACCCCAGCTCTTCCCCACACACCCCTGCTTGCTTCTTTCTTTGTTATTCAAAAATAATTGATATCTTTGCGGAGCTAAAGACAAGGAAGAGCCATTACAGTAGCTGAGTACATGTTTTCTTTACACTGTAATTTTATTTAATAAATAACGTTTAATTTAATAAGTACGTTTGACAGTTTTATGCAAGAAGGACATTGAGGGGAGGGAGCAGGACAGGGGAGTCTATGGTGATTGGGCGAGGGGGGGGCCCACAGTACATATCTTGTCCCTGGGCCCATTCCAACCTAGCTACGCCCCTGAATGCATCCCCCCTCTTTAGACCTCCTGCTATTGTCTTCTCTCTGCCACTCTCTCTTCTTTCCTTTCTCGATAGATACTCCAGTTCCTTCCTGAACTCCACAAAAAGCCTCTCCCTTGCCTAGATTTTTCCTTGATTGTTTGTTTCAAACAAGCCCTTCCAGGATTGTTTGTCCAAACACTGTAAATCCTGTTCTGTGTAAGCTTACTCAAACACAGTAGCATTCAAGGGATTTGCACCAGTCCTCAAAGTCGGAAAGATGGACAGGAAGGAGCATGGATGGCCATCTTGCACCAGACTGGTGCCTTTACTCACATCCAAAGGTAAATGACTGCAATAAAAAGGATTATAGCACTGGTTAATCATTGGACTCTTGCTGACAAATACTGTGCTGTCCCGTCTGACATCAAGGGCGTTCCACCACCCATAAAATCTCTATTTGACAAATATGGAAACCCAGCAACCCCATACGTGAGGCCAAGTAGTCCCCACTATTCCACTAATACAAGAAAATATATTCTACCATCTAAGGAAAACAAACAGGAAGCCATGAGTCTACATTAGCTTAATCAAAGCAGAAAGATGGAAAAGGTGTCATTTGGTATCTCAGATTGGTGTTTGGCATTATTTTATTGCTGCATAATCTCTAAAGCCAAAAGAAAAAAATGATAATTATTTAGCCTGACCTTTTTTATATGCAGACCACAAAATCTATCTCCCGTGCATTAATGCCTATCCTCACACCCCACAAAAGAGGAAGTTTACCCCCCACTCCCAAATTAACAGTCCCAGTTTGATTACTGACCAAAACTGCTACGTATCTGAGACTGCTTCCTTCAATTGTGTTCCCTAAGGTCAGCTGGTGTCAGGCCTGGGGAAGGGTCTGCCTGGGGGCCCGTCGGTGCTCCCGTACCTAGCCAGTCCCCAGAAGGAGCAGCAGCAGCAGCACCACCTCCCCAGCTGGCCCAACAGCGGCTCCTGCTGCAGTCACACCTACAGAGCCCACACAGGAACCAAACACGCCGCTGCCAGCACCACAAGTGGTGGCGAGACCTGGCGGCGCAGCAGGAAGTGCTTTGCTCTGCCCCGGCGCTTCTGCCCCGGCCGCTTTAGCCACGCCTCCCTCAGCACAGCCTCGGCACACAGAGCGCCTGTGCCAGCGTGCTCTGAAGCCCTCAGGGGATAAAAGGAGTGCTCTATCCCCCCATGGTTGCCGGTGATCAGTGCTTAGGCCTGTGAGACTGGCCCCTTGACTTTCCTGCGTGTGGCATTTCAAGTGGACCCCTGACCTAAGAGCATGGAGAGAGCGAGTACGGGCGTGTGCACTGTGTGTATTGTACCCAAGTCTGACCTGTGACATTCCTACACCCGCTACCCTCTCTGTATGCCCCGGGGTCCCCCTTGCGTGCGTGTCCTATCCCCTCTTCTCGCTCTCCTTGAGCACCTCGCCACACCTTCTCCTTCCCCAGACCCTTGGCCCTGGTGTGGGAGGTGGTCTTGTGTGTGTTGTGCATTGTGTGTGGGCTCATACCCCTATGGGGTTCCAGTGTTGCACTTCGCCTCCCTGTGATGATCTAGGCTGTGTGTGTATACCCCATAAGCCAATTACAATCCTGAGGGTTATATTCCTGGCGGGTGTCAACTGCCACAGGGGACCACGCCCTTCCCTTGACCACCCCCCTGTTCCTCACAGCTTGGGACACCCTCTTGCAAGTTTCATCATTGCGCCATGTTTGTACAGTCAGGATGCAAAGAAAGGCATTCTCAGTGGCTGCTATACAGCTTTGAAATTTCCTTCTTCCAGGGGTTTGCCATAGCCTGAACCTGGGTATTTTCCATAAGCAATGCAAGACTCATTTATTTGGCAAGGCTTTTGGTGGGAGAGGATAGGGCTTGGGAATTTGTTGTCATTGGACTTTTATATCTTTCCATAGGTTACATTTCATTGGTTAATTGTTTCTGTGTGTTTTAAAGATTGTATTGCTATTTTATATTAGTCGTCCTGAACCTTTGGGGAAGGGTGGAATAGAAAAAAGAAATAGTATAGCTCCAACTTTCCTGAACTGATAATTATTAGGAACACAAGGTAAATTTGTGCTACGTTTTATAAAGGCTTGACAGTATCCAAGTACCACTGTCCCTAATGAATAATAATTGGGGTGTTCTAGGAGTGCTAACTCAGCTCGCCCCCAACCAATGGCAAAATGAGAGCTCCCCAGGGGCCTTGCCTTGCCTCAGTGGCTCTACACCTATCCACAGGGACTGCCTGCTCAGGACTCCATAGCTGCTGCATATGCTGAGGAGAGCAGATCTGATCCTGGCTTCTGTGTGTGAAGCCGTAGGCAGGGACTGTGTCTATCTCATTGTTCTGTAAAGCGCCAGGTACACAGCTGGCGCTATACAAATGCTTATTATAATAATAATAAATAATAATAACAACAACAAACTTCCCATTGGTTTCAATGGAAGACTTGTCTACATACTGGCTCCCAAAAGAATGATTTGCTACTACTTTGCTCACGAGTTATCGGATGCAAGGGCAGCAGCAGAGCAGCTTGGCAGATGCTGATCTTGTAGCAATATTTAATGTTCTATCTCTTTGCAACTTTTTGTTTTGTTTTTGTTTCAGTAGTTGTGGAGAACTTCTTTGAAAACTTCTAGACCAGTGTTTAAAAATGTCATTCATCTGCCACCCACAAGGAAATGCCCCAAAGAGATGCAAATTTCACACATTGCCAATCGGAGTCATATGAAAGTCATTTCTCTAATGAATAACTTATAAAGAAGAGACAGGGCATGTATGTTAATTCTGGTTTAGAAAAGAACCAGTGTACACAGGCACACTAGAAACATACTATACATTTCCCAGTTGCAGCTGCCTGGCTGTCAGAATACAATAAATGATGCCTAGGTCTGAAACAGACACTGTGAAAAACAGGAATTCCCATTGAATTCCATGGTACCCAAACTCTTGGTAACAGGATGGGTGCCATGGAATTCCTGAATGATGAGGGGCCGGCCTGGATGCCTGGCCTGGCTTCTGGTTAGGGTTGCCCATATATGCACATTTTTAGAGGTCACTTCTGAGAAATACAGGGTGCAGGGCTGCATTGTTCGTTCGTTAGTTTTATTATTAGTGTGAGACCATAGGTCATTGCACGACACATAATAAAAACAATAGCACATAAATTTTAAAACTGAGCACAGTACAACGACAAACAGCATATATACACATATTTGACAGAACCTCATGGTGACAGATATCAGTTTCCCCCCACAAGATGTAATCCAAAAGGCTGCAAAACTCTGCCCAAGTGATAAGGCAGAGCCCCATTACTCCTAGCCCCTTGAGTTTAAATGGATGCCTGATTATTAACAGCAATCGATGGCCCCATAGACCAGCCAGATAATACCCCGTTAGGCGGTTGGACTCAGCGCTTACTCAGTTGAAACGCAATATTTGCCACACTGCGCATAAACCCATTGGAGTTGGTCATCGAACAATGTTGTAACAGCTTTTCTGGTGAGGAATATAGTCACCCCGAGATCCAGGGAGTCAGATATACTTCCCCCCCAGTATGAGGTAAGTGGGCACAAGAATAAGAGATGAAGTAAGTCCTCCACTTGGCCAGAGTTACACAAACAAGTCCTATCACCATAAGACTTGCCATCCCGTCTCCCCTGCAGAACCCTTGAGGGGAGAAGATCAAATCTTAGCAGTGTTAGGGCCCTGCAGACTGTGGGATCATCGATCAACTTCAAATACGGTTCACACGCTGAGGAACATTTAAATAACTTATAAAAAGGGGCGCATCTCAGGGCCTGAAGGGGTGCATCTCAGGGCCTGAATTGCCCCGAGATCCCGCTGTATCGCTTGATCAGCAAGCTGTCTTGCGATAAGCAGCTTTCTTTGCTTAAAAGGGAGAACCTTAAGCATGTCTGATGTTAGGCCCAAGTCCCGCAAATGACACATGATTCTATTTACCCATGGGCTTGGAGTATGCCAAGAACTAGCTTCCTCCAGGCACATGCGCAGGAGTCT